>OZ020509.1:55951579-56541579 GCA_963971375.1 Platycheirus rosarum | reverse complement strand
ATTTGCATTTGCTGAGAAATGCAGCTAACTCTTTGGGTGATCTGACAGCCATGTCTGCTGCTTCAAGGTAGAATTTACCTAAATAATGATGACGTGTTTTTACGAGACCGTTACACTCCATAAGATGTGTTCCGCTGTTTCTTGGCCTTCATTGTACATTCTACAGGTGCTATCTCGTGCTATTCCCATGGTCATCTGGTGTTTTTTCACTCTACAGTTTATAGTGAGGAAGCCTGTGACCAGTCTTATCTGAATCCTACTGATTTGCAGAAGTTGATTTGTTCTTTTGTGGGAAGGGTATGGCATGAACTGTTTTGACTTCCTGTTACCTTCGGTTTCCCTCCAGTAATGGCATGTTTGGTTCGGAGCCGAGTGTTCAATGTTATTTAAGTGTAAGGGACTGTATGTTAAAATCACCCTTTGCTATTTCAACGCCAAATTATGTGGAGGGTAGTATATAGGCTCCAATTGTTTGCATTAGAATTGCATTCAAATTGGCCACATGAACAAAGTATGCACTGGGAACAATTTACCAGACGTCAACGTTTGCGCCTTATCCATCGATGCAATCTTAGCTAGTAATTGCAGAAATAGGAAAGACTGGTTTGACGATGAATGTAAGCTTGAGACAGAATGTAATAATTTTTTTTTATAATTAACGCGCGCACAAGCGACTATATGTTACCCTTTTAATGAAGATCACACTGCGCGGACATTAGGAAGATAGGTTTGCAGATCAAAATGGCAAGGGAAAATTTCGACGGGTAAACTATTCCAAACTTGTGTTGTTCGGCTAAAAAAGAATCCCTATATTTCACGGTCAAGGGCTCAAGGGTGAACTGATGAGCATTCCTTGCGAGACGAGCATTACGGGAGAAACTTTTAAGGGGAGGAATGTAGCCGGCTACTTTAAGTGAACATTTTTTTATAAAAGAAACGATAAAATAAGGAAAGACATGAAACATTGCGTCGGTGTTCGAGAGGGGCAATTGTTTCAGCGGCAGTTCTATTTCCTATCGATCTTAACGCTCGATTTTTTATTCTATAATGCAGGTGAAGCGATGTTTGCGAAGCACCTGCCCAGAGGGGGGAGTTATACTCGAGTTTAGGGCGTATTAACGCCTTATAAATTGTAGCCAGATCAGAAGGGCAAAAATACTTCTTACACCCATACAGAAAACCTAAGCACTTAGCAACATTTTTATCGATCTCAAATATATGGTTGTTCCAATGGAGGTCGTCGTTGACACACATACGGAGTACGGAGAGTTTTTCGGTTTCTTCGATGTAAGTGCCATTCATGGACAATGGCATTGGGGGTATGTTTAGCTTTAACGACAAAAGACAGCATTGGTTTTTTGAAGCATTAAACTCCGCAAGATTCCTATTACCCTATTTGGTATGCTGCATAAATCTGAGTTTAATGAGCTTGACATACGGTACCGTTGCAATTATTCGTCCGAAGGCGAAGGACGAAGGAACTATCGAACGAATATGAAAAGCTTAGGGGAGAGTCGTCAGCAAAACAGTTGAGTGGATTAGAAGTAACAGACAAAAGATCATTTATAAAAATGAGGATAAAGAGTCGGAGACAGCTACTGTAGTAGTGTAGTAGTGCCCGGTGGCTTAGTGTTTAGTGTGTCGGACTGCTGAGCGAAAGAGCCTGGGTTCGAATCCTGCTCATAGCCACATTCTTTTTCTGGGGTACTGCCTCTTGCCAGGAACTGACAAAACCTCCAAGAGTAAGATTTGTCTCGAAAAAGTGCATCTCATGTAGCCGTTCGGACTCGGGTGTAAGCTATAGGTCCCTTCCATTCTTGAAGATTAATAACACACACACAGGAATGGTTGAGAGTATAAGTCCATAGGCATTGGCTATTTTGTTTGTTGACGTAGGTGCCAAGATGCGCCTCGTCAGAAAAGATGATTTTTCGCCCAAATTGTATTGAGTGAAATAATTTAAAAGCCATTTTATTTCTTTAAGAAATGTAAAAAAGTGTAAATTTTTTTTCAAAATCGTAGGAACAGTTTTTAAATAAAAATTAAATAAAATATTAAAGAATACGAGCTTAACCACAAAAATAACATACATTTAAAAACAAAATTACAAAAAAAAAATTCACCTACGCGTTTTCAAATACCGATACGCCCAGTGCAACCTTGCAACCTTCTCAAACAGTGCAGCATAATGCAGCTGTTTATGCGTTATTTTGGAAAGCTGTCCATAGCTTTCCCAAAAAAACCCCGCTAATATCTATCTACCAACAACCTGTTAAATTCCAGTCAATCAGGTTTCCAATCTAAGCGCAGCTGCAAATTAGCCTAACTATTGAAATAAGAATCGCAATGAACAAAGATCATATTTCACTACTAACGATCTTAGACTTTTCAAAGGCTTCGTAATTCCTTCGGGTTTTCTTTAGAATCCTGTAAATTATACTCTGTCTACTAAAAATTGTCAGTACAGGGAAGATAGGGGTATTTGTCTTTCATTCGCACTCTTTTGTTTTCCATAAGGTACTATTCTAACAAAAGCTCGTGCAGAGTTGCCGTAGCAAGCATTTTGAATGGGCATAAACCCAAAGAATAATATGTAGGGTTACCTATCTCACACCTAACTCACATACACATTCAGATCAAGGCAAGAACATTTTGTGTATCTTACGATCGGTGTGGTATGTGGTGGAGCTGGTAAAACCGATTGTGTATCGTGTGCTCTGAATGCATGTTATACTTTATATAATACTTATATCAAACTACCCAATCAGAGAAACACAAACTGTGCTGGTCGATTGGATCAATGTCGGATGCAATCGCAAATTTATTGGCGGGTATACACTTTTTACTGGGGGTTTCTTTCAATTCAGTATGGTGCAATAATATGGCGCGCTATTGATTTTAAAAAAGCTCTTCCATAAGACCTGTACTGACAATTTTTTAGTTTTTGCTGGAGTGCCACAGGGTTCAATACTGGGGCCCATCCTGTTCTCTCTATATATAAACGAGCTACCACAAGTCGTTTGACGCTATATGCTGGCGATTTGCAGCTTCTTAAAGGTCGACCTTTCCCAGAGCAGAATAATTCCGTAGCTTTGATGAATGAGGACCTATACCGCATTCAACAATGGTCTAAAAAGAATTATCTTTGACTGAATCCTCCCATATATCGCAAAACCTTTGATCTATCGGTCTTACGCCCAATTAAATTTGAAGTTGAAATTATTGAATACGTCTGCACCGCTAGGAATTTAGGAATTATTTTCAATTGTACCATTACATGGAACGATCATTCGTCTTGCTTCTGGCCGACAAAGCTGAATTTTGTTGGAGAGCTTCATTTTTACATCCTAAACCTAAACGTTTCCTAAAAAGTACCCTAAATTTGGAGTGGAGCAAAAAATTTTAGGGGGAAGGGTAATGGTTAAAAAAATAAAGTGACAGGTTAAGCGATTGCGTTCAAATCTTGGCATTCCTCAGGAGGGAAATTGAATATTTATTTTTAGGGCTAAAAATAACAGTAGGTACCTGCCATATAACGATTAGGGAAAAGCTTATTTTTCTCGAAAACGGCTCAAACGATTTTGATGAACATTTTTGAGATTTTTTTGGTTGGTAGAAGCTATCAGCTTATTAGAACCAAATTTACCGGAAAAAATCTATTAACGGTACCTTTCATTCAACGGTTTTTTTAATTTTCGACTTTCTCGGTAACGGCTAAATGGATTTCAATAAAATTTAATATTTAAAAAGATCTAAGTATACAAAATAAATCTACATACAAAAATTTAAAATGATTATTTTTTTTTTATTTCTAATTCATTTTTGATTTTTTTTTTGGAAAATTCAATAGTTTTAAAAGTTATAAACAAAATATTTAAAATTTTAAAGTCAGGTGTAAATTAATAAATTCTAAGAAACTGCATAACAAAATTACAAACAAAAAAAGATCACAAAACTAAAAATAAAAAACAGGATTTTATCAAACCCCGTCCTACAATTTTGGAAATACTTTTTTCTTAAATTCTTTGTTATTTTAGACGTGTTATGGCATACTTTATTTTTACTAAAAACCGATAAGTATTGGCTGTCATTTTCAACGTAAATGTAAATTATTTCTGTTAAAGATGTAATTGTAGACATAACAGCAAGTACGTGAAACCCCGTCGTGCCATTTTTTTAAAATTGAAACCTTTTGTTTTTCCCTTCACAATTCAAAACCACTCCACCCTAATTGCACTACGATTTTCAAAATATTCGTCTGTTTTCATCTGGCCTTGCACACAATTTAACTAATTTAAGCTTTCCTGCACGTTCATTTGAAGTTTAAACTAACCAACCACCAGTTCTTGTGTAATCCAACCGTGACCCCGAAACGAAGCCAACTAAAAATCGTCACCTAATTTCATTGGGCTTCAACATCGTCGTCGCATTTCGTCCTGTGACAAAGGAAATCACTTTCCCAAATGAAATTTTGTTAAAATGAAAATAATGTCTGCCTAATTCCACAAAATTATCCCAATTTTCTTTTTTAAAGTATGCCATTAGGCTGGTTTTTCTCTGGACAGCTACAATTGTTTCCTTTATTTTTTTTTTTTTTTTCAAATTAATAACTACTCTAGGGCGGACGGACGTAAGTAAACACAAAAAAATATTCCAGTTTATTTGGAACAAAATAGAATATACACAAAATATTTGTCATGTAGATGAAGCGTTCTAATCTATTTTATTCTAGTCGTTATGTTCCCCAGTTATTTTCGGATGATAGAGGGAAATCTGCGCTGAGATTCAGACTACGGTAATACCAGTCACGAATTATTCAGTAAAATCAAAAAAATTGTCCTCGTTATTTAGAAATAAGTAATCATAATCATGTCCCACGTTGATGTGTATTTTGTATCTGTTTACCGCCATTTTCAATATTTATAGAATCATCTAATAAGGCGATGACTTTTATCTCAGCACGTATCTTTTAAATAGATACGCAATCCTTGAATCCCAAACAGTAAAGAAATAACTCAACTACTTGTTTAAGCTATCTTTATAGAACTCACTCAGTCCCAAAGAACAGCACGATATATCATTGTCTCTTGTGTAAGTTCCTTTTTCATAATGTGATATCCTAGACTAACTCCTGAAGTGTCTGAACTTACACTTCTATAGATGTACCTCTAAAATTTAATTTCAATCTAAAGTGATGCATGCACAGCACTCAAACAGTCCATGACGTCCTAGCAGAGATGAAGTAAAGATACAACAAAAAAAAACGGAAAAGGAGGAAAATTTACATTCAAACAGAAAGGTAAATTCGTCCTTCAGCACATATCCTTGCATCCAAAGTACACATAGACGAACCTTTGCTCTTCGTGCATTATGAATGCGACTCCTGTTCTCGTTGGAATTGATTGGCGATTGATTGAAATTGAAGATCTCATAGTACGGCAGCCAGGAGTGATGTTAACTAAAAATGTTTACTATTCTTTATTCGTTAGTTATTTTATTTTTTTATTTAAATTTCCTTTATGCAATCGCAGACGAAAGGATATGAAAACTATGCGATATGATTGGATATGAACAGATGTGTGTCTATGTTGAATATAGAATGGCAAATATTAACTTTGGATGCCGAAGGAGCGGAATGAATTATATTAACCATCCTATCTTCAAGGCATCCTTATATTCGGAGTGTTTAAAAATAACAAAAAAATTTAACTGGAAGTCTTGGAGCAGAAGATGGATTTGTGTTGTCAGTCGCAGGTTAATATCATATTCGGTACCTAGATTTGGTAAACTAATATTAGTTGTGAAAGAAGGCTCCTTTGTTTAAGGTTCGCCTCATACTGAAAATATTGGACTTCGTGACTGAAATATTTAACGAAAGTTGTTGTTTCTCCTCCATGTTGTAATTAAGAAAAAAATGTGAAAATTCTATTGAAATAAAACTAAATGTTTTCTTTTTAAAGAATTTTTCAAAATTAAAATTTATTTAAAATTAAAAACAACTCATCGGGCTAATAAACACTTTTTTCTCATTGTTTTATTTTCTTTGTTTACATACGTATATTGTTGTTGTTCGCTATGATGTGGTATAATGTATTTTAATGTTATATAGTGTTGTCTTCTGTTATCCTCTGTTTTAATTGGTAATTGCGGTGTCGTATAGTGCGTTACTTTTAATTGTTAATTTGTCTTGTTCCTCCTTACATAACTTTTAAATGCAAAATTCTTCTATTGTGTCCATAGTTTTCTTTTTTTTGCATATGTGTAAAGGTATTTAGTTAGTTTCAAAGTTGCTGTAGTTGTGGTTAGCACTAATTAAATGTAAAGCGAAATTTGATTTTGTGTTTATTTTAGGTTTATATTCTTTGAATCTTTCGAGAAAAGTTATGCCTGTTTGTCCTATGAGCATGATTCCATATTTTTGTTTAGTTTTAGTTCTAATATTTGAATTTATGAAGAGGGATTTCGAAAATTTTAGGACGGATTTTGATGAAATTCTGTTTTTTTATTTTTAGTTTTTTGAAAAAAACAAACAAAAGTATGCAGTTTTGTAGAGGTTATTGCTATAGAGTAGATAAAAATCCAATGAACCGTAACTGAGAAAGTCGAAAATTAAAAAAAACCGTTGTATTAAAGGTAGCTTTAATAGACTTTTTCAGTAAATTTGGTTTTAAAAAGATGATAGCGAATAGCAACCAAAAAAATCTCAAAAAATATCATCAAAATCGTTGGAGCAGTTAGCGAGAAAAATTAGGGTTTCCTTAACGGTCATATGGCAGGTACTGTTATTTACAAAATAAAATTCCAATTTCCCCTCTGAGGAATGCCAAAAGAATCACACTCACCAAATTGAAATATAATCGCTTAAGCCGTTTAGCTCGTTATATTTACATACTGATATACAGACATTTTTGCTACTTACTTTTATAGACTCCCCTATAATAGTGTCATGTCATGTTTGATTGTTATCTCATTTTTTTATATTCACCAATCCTAAACTTGCTTTATAGTCCCTAAAATCGCAAGTAAAAAACCACACTTAAAATTAAATAATAATAATGGATCGCATGTATTTCGTATATGCGGTCATAGCTTCAAATAAAATTTGAAAAAAATTAAGGAACTTCAAATTTTTTTTTTAATTTTCTGAATTTTTTTTATGACATTTGATTGTTTGAAAAAAGGACGTAAAAAAGATTTCAGCCGAAAAATTTAAATGCCATTTTGTGCCTTTAAAATATGTGAAAAAGGTTAATAGGAGCGGTTTTTAAATAAAACGATTTTATTTTAATAACTTTTTTCAAAAATTAAAAAAAAAATAATTTAAGAATGCAAACTTAATCAAAAAACTAATCTTCATTTTCAAGCAAATTAAAAAAAACATCTTTCCGTTTTCAAAATATTGATTTCTGAAAAAAAAAATTAAGAAAATTATTAAAAATGCAAAAAAAAAATTCGAAAATATTTTAAAATAGAATTACTCAGGATACCAACATATTCCTGAATATCAATTTTGATTGAAATCGGATAGCCAGTTTTCGAGAAAGTCGAAGAAAAAAACGGTTCTATGGAAGTTACCGTTTCTAACCCACCATTGAATTTTTTTTTCACCAAAACATAACCTAAACCTACTATAGTATACTGATTTTTTTTTATAAAGATTCTTGGAGCCGATTCCGGGAAAAAAACGGTTATATGAGAGGTAAATAGAAGTATAATGGTGTTTATACAGATGTCGGTTTAAGAAAAACTATGGATACTGGTACCCTCTTCTGGAAACACATCGACTCTTTCTCAAAAATTTAAAATCCTGTCAACGCCACTTGCACTTCCCAGTCTCTTCAAAAAGTGATTCATATGTAGGTGCTTATGGAATATTTTTTTTATATTAACACACAGCAGGAACAAAGGTAACGGGTTCATATTCTCAAGGATATCATTTTCATATGTTTACAGTACATATTTTTTAAAAGTTGACATTCTTTCAAATTATACTTGTTATTCATGCGCTTGAAGAGCTCTCCATATGCCTACGAGCCGCCGCGCCGTCTTTATTTCCAGCCAGCTTCCTCAACCGTCACCCATGACTGGGTAAAAAAATGATTTCCCTTATATTCAATAAATCACGAGGGCGTGAAAAATATCCAACCTGATTACATCTTTCAGGACCAATGAAGCACACAAATGAATCCAACGTAATAAATCATAGCACCTATTAATAAAGCCAAAACACGAGGGCCGCTCTTTTGTCCAAATAAGTAGATTCATTCATAAGCTATTAAACCCAACAACCAAAGAGTAAGTAAGCTCTATTACGTCCTATGCTACGCGAGCCAGTCAGGCAATCAGCTTCACTCATCATAAACAGCTTATGTTAAAAAAAAAAAAATCATAAAATCATAAAATCATCCAGTACCCGAATACATCAAACCCAGAAGTGATATGTGATATGATCTGACATGTGAAAATTCTCCTTTTTTCTGCTATATTGATTGCTGGGAACACACCTTTCTTATCCATGTGCCCAGAATTCAGTGAGGGCGCCTCTTGTACATGCTGAGAATAATGGTTATGTGAGCTTCCTCCTTTCGTCATGTCATCCAATAAATAATCGGATTTTCCCTATTGCCAGGGGCTACAGCCAGAACATTGGAATAGTATGCAGTGTGTGTTTGCCAGGATACCGTAGGTTATTGACGAAATCCTTGACCTCGGATGGGGATTTTCTGGTAGTGCCTTTCTAAGCTTATTCTTCATCGGTTTTATATATAAAAACCTACTCGGTGGTCGGGATTCCACAAGATGATCTGGTATTCCATTAGAAATCTGGCACGAGTTAGCACCCGTAGGCTCCGCACGAAATTCAGCCCAAAACTGATGTCTCTAGGTATATCAAAAACAGTACTATAGCTGTGAGGGATTATATTTTTTCTTGCGTGATAAATTGAAGATGGAAGGCCAACTGCCATATATTTCGTATGCAACTTGCAGGGATATTACAATATGTGTTTCATCTTTCTTGGAGATACAAATTATAAATAGAATGTGGTGCCAACTCAGGATTCCGGATAGGTTTTCAAACCTGGAACATTAAATGATTTGAAAGAAGTTGAGTGATGTTGAAAAACTGAGCGTGGAAGGTTGATATGAGAAGGTATCATGCCAAATAAATCCCCAAACTAAATTTTTACTTTTTTTTTACATTCCCGGAGATGGCGCATATTGTGTATGACATGACGTGACACCGTGTCATGTCATCTGACGAAATCCCTTAAGGAAGAGACAGCATGCATTTTGAAGAATATTTTAATGAGTTTTTGTAGGTCTTGATGCACATTTAAAGGTTTCTTAATCTTCATAATGTTTGAAGAGGTTTTGTACACATTTTCCATTTCTTTCCGAACAGGACACACAAATACAAACAGCAGCTAGTAAAGGTTTTAGTCAGTGTGTCCCGTTGCGTAGTTTGATTTCATAGTCCGTCTCAAGTGATGTCTAGGGTTTATTGTCTGTGTTTTCTTTATAGAGATAGAATGTCCTTTTTCATGACCTTAGTTGTGATGGAGTCAACTCAATTGTTGACCTTTTCGAGTTTAATACTTTTGCACAAAGTAACAGCATAGGGATAATGGGGTAGGTATTTTATAGGTTCTCCAAAGTTCTTTTTAACAGGGTCATCATTGGCAGTTTTTCTCTTGCAGATCTTGGAGTTTTTGAATTTCATCACATCTTCTTCTTGTTAATTGCTTAATCACACTAGGAATTATTTCAGGGGAGGAAAACAATAGTCTTTTTCACTGGAGCAATGTTTGTAAAAAATAGCGCCAAAACAGCAGTATTAATAAATAATTCAGGTTTCAGCACATACTGCTATTTATGCACCTATATGAAACACTTATGCTGTGTTTCTGTTTTAAGTATTAACTAATTTTTAAATTTCAGCCTTTCACATGTGACTTAGGCCCAATGCACATGAAGCAACTAAAACAAAACTACATCAGTTGGCAACTCGGGTTATAGACTAAAAACTGAAACTAGAAAATGAAAAAACAAATTGCACGACTGAATCGCACGTACTTGCTATAAATAATAATAATAATTTTTTTTAAATTTGAAAAAATATTAAGGGAATCAAAGTTTCCATTCGATTTTGCTAACTTTTGATTGTTTGAAAAAGTACGTAAAATAGCCTTCAGCGGAAATATTTAAACCATTTTATATTTTTTCAAAAATGTAAAAAAATTGTGATTTTGTTTCAAAATCGTAGTAACAGTTTTTAAATAAAACGGTTGTTATTTAACATTTTTTTTCAGAAATCAAACAAAAATATTTTAAGAATGTAAACTTAAGAACAAAAATAAGCTACATTTAACGCGTTTTAAAAATATTGATTTTCCAAAAAATATTTCGTAAAAAAATTATTAAATAAAAAAAATGTCTTCGAAAATATTTTAAATTAAAATTACTGAAGCTGCATCTTTTGAATATTAATTTTGGTTGTTATCGGTTAACCAGTTCTCGAGAAACTCGAAGAAAAAAAAACGGTCATATGGGGGGTACCGTTCTTAGCCCACCATCATATTTTTGTTCATCAAAACATAAACCACACCTACAAAAGTACACTGATTTTTTCTCATGAAATATTTTCGAGCCGTTTTTGAGAAAAATAACGGTTATATAACAGGTACCTTTAATATTTGGGGTAAGAAAAATAAAAAAAAATCCTCTGTAGAATGTCAAATTAACCCTTAGTACTAAATTTCAAGATGATTGGCCAAACCGTTTATGCTGTATTCCAAAATACATACGAACATGCTAATTAAGAGACGACTGGTTAGAAACTGCTTTTTGTGAATCGCATTTTCAACCAGTAGCGCCGTGGGCATCGTCCCACTAGATTACACAGGGTATGCCTCAAAGTTGCCAATTCACATCGCTGATCAGTTTTTTCCCAATTGCTAAGTTGGGCCTTACTGCGTTGTCACAAAATCATTTCAGAAATTGGCATCATCGGTACGTTTCCCATTGTGCATTTGTCATTGATTTTCAATTATGTATCAAATCAGCATTCAAATTTAATTTTTCTTGCAGTAAACTTATTGCTAGCAACATGAAAAGGTTTTTAGAAAAGAGTCTAAACATCGTGAAGTACTAAAACATCGTTTTAGTCAAATCTCTATTCATTATAATATAAGCTAAAGTATTCTTCTAATTCAAATGTTGTCATTAAAACTATTTAATAAAACCGCATCTAACGCGTTGTTTAAGTAGAATAGACACTAACAGAAGGGCCCCAAAATCAGTAATGTTTGTTTTGCTAATGAGAACATTTCTTCTTCTTTAACTCCAATTCTTATAATATCGACCGGGATCAGAACTGTCTCAATTCACATAAGGGGTTTCCTGGGTTGATCTAAGAAAACGTTGGCCACCCGGTATTGCATTGTTTTGTGGCTAAGGCCTTGCATTTGCTTAATCCATGCCCATGTGGGTTCCAGTTGTATCGAGTAAGGATACCAAAAAGAGGGTTATTTGTGAAAGCTTAGCTTTACAAAGAATTCTGTGATTTCTTTAGAGATATTCGGCCAAAAAACTTTTCGAAACCCAGCAGCTGTCAACCATATATAGTAGGGTGGTCCTTATTTATATGGAAGAAAAAATAAAAGTTTTTTTTTTACTGAGCACCTTCTTTTTCTGTTCCTTTGCAATAAAAACGAGTACAAAAAAAATTCAAGAAAATCGGATTGTATTAACACGTGCCGCAATGAGTGAAATTCTAAGAATTCTATAGTATAAGACAAAATAAATAAGAATCCAATCAATAACTGATATTTTATTTTTTATAAATTTGTGTATGAATATTTTAACATCTAGTTGTAGAACAACGAATACTTTTAATATAAATACATTTTTACGTAACATTTAAAACATAAAACAAAATGAAACTTAGTCTTCATAACGAGTTTTAAGATTTCCTCGGCTACAACCTGGGTATTTTTGGCGATAGTTTCTCACAGTCTGAAAATTTTAAATTTTAATAAAATATATTGAAAATTTGAAATTCATAACATTACATTATTATTTGGTCAACAGCGAATTAAAAACAATAAAAAGGTATAAACTCACTTGCAGTAGGAAATGCTTTTGATCCTCGTTTTTAGTGAGTTTATCATTAAACTCCTCCATTAGCTTAACTCCACGTTCAGCTGTATCATTGACCATTTTTAATGATCCCACTATATCCTTTCCTCGTTTATAGTCTGATTGGTCATTCCAAATTATTGGATCAAGGAGCAAAAATTCTCAAGATAAAGCAAACCTTTCGAACATTTTTATTGATTTAGCTGACATTAGTTCTGAGGGAAGATTTTTGGTAATGAAATGTGAGACATCAGCTGGCTTCAAAAATAATTTGTTCTTAACTTCTTCTTCTTTTTGGTCATCTTCTTCAAAAACTTTAGAAACCATTCTTCGTTTTTCTTCAACACTTATTCGTTCGTCAAAAAAGGAAAAGGCGGCACACTCTTCATTTAAATACCACAAATGGTTCAGAAACTTTTTTATCGCAGTTTCAGCTACAATATTGTCGTCTTCTTTATACGAATTAAGTGTTTTTAACAAATTGATATCATTAAATGGTGCTTGCACGACTTCTGGAGCAGAAAACCAAGATTGAGTGTAGCATTTGACAATAAAGCAGCAAATATTTGATAAAGTTTTTTTGTCCTTCGCGTTTAGCTTAATTTGTTGCTGAAATAATATTATTTTAAGACAATCTATTCCTTTTGCCATCCACCGTGCCAAATGATAAGCTCCTGGTGCCCGAAATTTAATACCACCTGGAGGATTTCCTCCTAAATAAATTACTATTAGCTCTAGAAACTCCTTATAGTCATCCCGAGGAAAATTTTCTTCCAGCCTTTTTAAAGCAAACGACATAATTTCTTACCTTACATCTGCAAGGATGCTTACAGCTTTTTCATCCATTGATCATACAGAAAATTGTGTCTTATCAATTGTGCTTTAAATCTTTTGAACAGAGGAATATCACGCCCAGAAGAAGGATCAAATTTAGATACATTGAATACACCTTGAAAAATAATTTCAAAAACGTGATGTTTGCACGCTATGCAAAGTATGTCTCGGCCAATTTTATTTTCTAAAAGGACACAAGCTCCGTTTAAACGGCCAGTGTTAGAGGCAGTTGTGTCGAAAACAAAGGCTTGGACTTTATCGATCAATGACCAATCTTCTAATATATCATACAATGCAGACGATACCTCAATGCCAGTTCCAGCTGAAAGTTCTGGTACTCCAAGGAGTTGCTCAATATTTGGAGCAGTAGCAATTATGGGAAGTCTGTCAACTTTAGCTTGGCCTGTTATATCTGGAAGAAGTTTGGAGTCCCAATGTATAACAGCAAAATTTAAACTTATGTTTTCAAATTTGGTTTTAGTTGCTATAGCTGTTTGCTCGCGAAAATATTGACGGGAGAGTCTTATAGAAGAACGGTTAATCACAAAACATGAAGGATCTAAGGAAGTGGCTTCTACACAGGCTGTCAAGAGGTGGACGGCATCACTGCCGATAGCCTAGGAGTTAAAACCTCTAATCTTGCCCTTTTCAAGCCTGACGGCCCTGGCACTGGGTATTCACAGCCAAGATTTGCAACTTCAACCTCCTCTTCCTCAGACGAAAACGAATTACAAAGCTCCAATAGCAAGACAATTTTTTCATTTAAATACATATAAAAAAAACAATGTACCTACCTTTGTTATTATAAGATGCACTTTGATCTGAAACTCGTAGCTTAAGTTTCTTTTCACGGTCCTCTTTTCTTTTTTCCTTAGCTGCAAGTTTAAAATCAGTTCCAAGCATACAGCCTGGTCGACCTTTTTGCCTTTGTAGAAGTAAAAATTGTTTATCCTCTTCAATTTTTATATGATCCAATGCAGACGCGTATGCGATATCAAACAAATCATTTAAGTTCTCCGCAAAATCTGATTCTTTTTTTTCGATGTAGTGTTTCTATTTTTACTTTTTTCAATGTTTCTAAGTTCCTCGTAAAGTTTTTTTAATTGCTTTATGCAATGACATCGATCACGAGTTGGAATTCTTGCCTTTTTCCAAAATATTGCACACTCGTCTATGACCAAACTAACACTATTTGATAAACTTAGTTTTACACTTCGCATATTATAAAATAAAACACTTAATACATCCCGTTTAGAAGGTAGTTTCGAACCTAGAACTTGGTTTTTTACTGAACCGACCAAAAATAAGTTTTCACGAGGCATCTTTAAAAAATTACAACTTAATGAATGCTATTAAAATTTCTGATTGACAGATTAAGTGAAGTGACACCTTCGTCTACGCTTGCTCAGAGAAAAAAAAACATATTTACATGAGAGTCAGAGTAAATTTCTTGGGTACCAGTACAGTAAAAGTACTCGCACCACTGCGAGATCTTTAGGCTCAGTGCGGCACGTGTTAACGTGGTCGTAAAAAAAAAATAGGGTAATGTTTTGAGATGTGAAGGAACAAAAAATCAGGGTGCTAAATAAAAAATTCCAACTTTTGAAAATAACGACCACCCTAATATATAGTTTTCGGCTTTGAAGAGTCTTTGGTAATAGTTGTTCTCTTTTTTCCAATGGCACTAGTACTTAGGATACGATTTGACTCGTTTCTACGGATGAACCGTTTTAGGCCAGCTTATATGCCTTTTCATTCCATATATATGCAAAAAAACCGATCTATTTTCTGCGTCGCGCCATTCAGCGACAGGTCGTCCGAGGGTGGTGGGGGTAGACTCGTTGGAACGCCTACATGACGCCATTGTCAGTAGTCATGGAGCAGTGGTCGCCTGAGCAACGTGCGAGTTAAGTTCTAATACTTTTTTGTCGATTCTCTATCAATCCGCAATCAAGGTTCTTCAATAAAAATGAAACACTTTGCTATTTGCTGGTCAATCAATGAATGAATCTTTTTTTTTATTCATTTCGCTTAATAACTACTTTATACAAAATCAGCAATTTGATGGGAAAGGAAATAAAATGTTATTTAATTCGTTTCCGTTCCAATTGTAACATTTATTTAAAATCGGCTGGTTTTTGGTATTACACAAGGTGTGACGATGTTAATGTCACTCTTAGTTTTTAAATTGGTGGTGTCATTGACCACATTCATAACACGCGTTTGTTATCGAGGCGTATGTTCAAAGCAGCAGCTTGTTTACGGGCGGGCCTACGAGGACTGCACAACAGCTAGCTGATGTCTTGGCCACATATAAAGCTGACATAACATCACTTCGAGGAATGAGATGGCCTCATAAACATTCACGTACCTACTGAGGAATCCGAAGAAGATGAAAAAGATTCCTACTACTAGGACCCTCAATGCCTGCCCAAGGTATGACGTTAAAATCATCTTTGGCAATTTCAACGCCAATCTAAGTAGGGAGCCACTATTCAGGCAGCACAAAGGATCTCATAGTTTCCTTGAGAACACTAATGACAATGGACTACGAGTAATAGAAATGGCAGCATCAACGAAATTGGTCGTTGCGAGTACCAGTCTCCCGCGTAAAGATAGCTACAAAGCCTCCTGGGTATCACCTGATGGATTGATTCGTAACCAAATTGGCCACTTGTTGATAGATCGTCGCCTCTACTCGAACCTGATGACGATACGAACGTATCGAGGTGCCAACATTGACTCGGACCACTATTTTGTTGGTATGAGGTTCCGAGGGCGCCGCATCGCTCAGGCTGGAATCAACACGGCTGGCCTAAGTGATGAAAACAAAAGCAATATATACACCGCGCTAAGGCTCGCCGTCGGAGAGCTTGATGAGGAAAGAGTCCTGGAAACAGAGTGCCGGGTGTAGAGGAAAAATTATACCATATTAGGCAGTAGTCGCAGAGATTGGAGCGACTGGTTTGATAATGAATGCAAACTAGCGTCTGAATGTAAGAATGCTGCATACCGATCAATGCAACAGTATCATAGAACATAGGCATGCGAAGATGAATACAAAAGAGCTCAGAAGCATAGACAAAGATTTGACACACAAAAAAGGCAGCCTGGGAGAAAAACATTGTCTGTGGAATGGAAAGAAATAGAGAGCGATTTCCTCATCAGGCGCGAAAGTTCTACCAATCCGTCAGAAACATGTCGCAATTAAGGAGATTCAAAAGGCGATAAATCAGCCTAAAAATAACAAGGCCTCGGGACCAGACGGCATACCTGCCGAGCTGATCAATTATGGAAGGCCAACACTTCATCAAGCAATTATCATGAAATCATAGACACGTTTGGGAACATGAAGAATTGCCAGAAGACTGGCGAAAAGGCATCATATGTCCTATACATAAGAAGGGATATATCACAAAGTGCAGCAATTATAGGGGTATAACTTTGTTGAGTATATCCTATAAGAAATTCTCCTCTATCCAGCAAGAATGGCTTAGGCAGGTGATGGAAAAAAGTTTGGAATTTAATATTTCAATATACCATATTTTTATAGTTTTTTAAGCCGCCTACGATAGCATAGCCACAGTAGAAACTTATAAGGCCATAAGAGAACTCGCCATCCCAAATAAATTGACATTTGTTAAAATCCAACAGAACCTACTTTAGTCTGTCAAGGCTCTTTAAATCCAGAAACCTTACCATAAAAACCCAACTGCTGCTGTACAAGACTATGGTCTTGCCAGTACTCACATACGGATCCAAGACTTGGGTGCTTATAAAAAGGCACTCTAATCTCTTATCTGCTTTCGAGAGGAAAGTCTTACGGAGAATTGTTGGCCCTTTAAGTTCAAATTTTATCGAAGACTCAAAGGTTTTGGTGTCAAGTGTACCGCATGTTTATCCTGTTCCTAAAAGTATCGACAGCCTAACTTTTTATTCTTCCTTGTCGTTAGGAACTTCTTTCTAATTATGTGCAATCAATCATTGTCGGAAGTCAAATCCAACACTGCACTAAACGTATCTTTTTTATTTTATTTACGAAAACAAACTACAATGTTAAGGTTTTCAATACAAAAGATAGAATGTTTGGAACTTGTTAAATATCATCAAACATTATTAGCCGTTTTGTAATTACAAAACTGCGGCCTTCCATTCTTCTACCAAACATTAACCTTTAAGATTGATTAATTTGCATACTTTAAGAAAGTAACCCATTTACCTTAAACCCATTGATTTATTATGTACACATCAGAACAAATACGTACATTGTTAATTACAACCCACTTTATGCTGCAACAGCCTTGAAGCCTCAATGAAAACATATATCATTACGTTCATGACCTATTCGTTCTTCCTTGGAATCTCAAAAAAATGTTTCCATACTCATGCATCCAATTCGTTCATGAAACTTTGGCAACATATTCTCACAAGCTTTCGAAAATTGGGGAAACTTGGAGAGCTGTGAAATACATCGGGACTCGGGAGTGGAAAATTCGGAGTTGATATCTGTGCATTAAAAAGAAAGCGGTGCAAGTACATTGGTCGTTCGATTCGGTTTATCAGTTACTGAGTCAGTAGGTCAAAGCCAGGCATTCATTCTCATTTTGGCTGGTAATCCGACAAACCGTTCCGTTCTGAAGGATATACATATACACTACTATGCATTCAGACTTAAGATACTACCCTAGGAGAATATATTTACTTATTTGTAATTTTGGAAGCGCGGTATCTACTAATGAGAGGCAGACAGTGTGATTTTCGTATCAAAAAGGGAGCTTGAAAAATTACACTACGTCGTCTGTAACCTTCGCTGTCCAAAGGGTGAAAGGAGACAAGGGCTCTGCTACCACCTCATGTCTCTAGAGCTACAACTTTTCTTTTGTTGAATTTGAAGGCAACTTTCTAATAGAACTCAAATTCAAATTGGCCCTCTGTCCCCGTCCTGCAGCAATTTATTTAATGCCAGAGCTATCTAACATTAAGTTAATAGACCTCATTTCATTTATGATTCATGAATTTAGAGCAATCTATGGAGGGAACAGATAAAATGACTTGTGTTCTATTACATTATTCTATAGGCAATTTTATTTGAGGGAATACAATAAAAGAAAGTTCTATAGTTCAAGCCATAGGGTGAGAGGGCAAAGTTTTCCTAAAAGTTGTTGTATATAGTACATTGCCTAGCCCAAAAATCTGGACGTGCGGTTTGTGTATCTGTATGTATGAATTCCCCAAACACTCTACTTCTCTTTTCGTGAATATGGAGATTAGCAGAGGGAAATTTGGCAGACAATTCAAATTCGACAGGAATTTGAAAAGTTTTTGCCTTTGATACAGTTTTTCAAAAACCGAAGACAAAAATGATAAATAAAATGAATAATTTGAGGATGACAGCTTTCGTTTTGCTCTATTTTGTGTTATTTTCCGCACGAAAAGACAAGTTCTAAGGATTTTCTTTGACTATAAAAAAAAGTTGGAATATGGCATTTCCGGATGTGCGATGATTCTGCTCTGCTCTTAGAGGTAGTCGGTTGACTAGGAAATTTAGCTGAAGATGAGGCTTCCTTGAATATGTTAGGCATTAAACTTATTTTTAACTTTTCAACAAAATATTGGAGTGAAGTTGAAGTTTTTCTTAACAGAAAGGAAATGCAGCAGAATTAAGGAATAGAAGACTACATTTTTGGATAGAGCTTAGCTTGTATTTTCTTCTGACGTGTATTTCTAGAATAGTTGGTTTTGAGAAAATTGTGCAGGAATTTTCATTTTAATGAAAAGCAGAAGAGAAAAGTTAGAAAAGAATTGATTGTAGATTTGACTGAATAGCAACTACGCGCTATAGGTTTTGATTAATTCAAAGTTTTTAATGAGTTTATAGTTTGTTTACATCCATACATAGATGTTTAGAAATGAGATTTGGATTTGTAGAGCGCTGCATTGAGAATAATGTTTTGAAGTAAAAATTATTCTACAGAAATTTTAGAAACTGTTCTTTTGGATTTTGAATTGCAGCCAATCGTAGGCACTTATTATGAGTGTCAAATCGAACTAAAATTTTGCGAATTCGATAACTTCGTATTATGAGCGGCGATTCGGTCAAATGAAGTTCGCTCCAAGTATCAAAAAAATATCGACTTCAACTTTCGACCAATTATGAGTATCGAACGTTCGATATTACATTCGCAAAGTGTTTCAAAATCAATCGAATCAAAAAACTGTGTGAATGCGATAGCGAAAAAACTGTTTTAGTTGGTTTTATGAAATTGTTTTGTGTTTACTATCAACTATTTGGATTTATTTATGGCAAGAATGAGTGAACTTAGAAAAACGTAGTTTAACTTAAATATTTAATTTTAAAAATAAGAAGTTTACGGCCGATTTCTTCACAGAGTTCTAACGCTAAGACGGGTCCTTGTTCTACATTTAGTATTCAAATCGGTATCAACTCATTGCTTCATACACGTACTAAGCCATAGTCCTGTCAATTTTCTACCGAGTATTAGTAAGGACTCGGTGCCAGCAGGCTCCTAAAAATCAACTAGTACCCGATTATTATACCAGTTGCTAGTTATCAAATTGGTACCAAGTGATTTTTGCACAGAATTCCTAAGCTATAATCCTGTCAAATTGAGACCGAGTATTAGTAAGTACTCGGTATTAGCTGGGACCTTGAATTCGGTAGATTATCGTCTTAATACAGGAGTTTTTATAGTTTCTTAGCCTAAGTTGTTGTTGTTTAGATTGATTTTTATTCCGTTTAATAAGCGTTGGTGATCGTCTTTAATGTGTATTCTTGGTTGTTACCTATTTTCGCAATTTCAGCAGTAGGATATTATGTTTTACGATTTCTGGGACTTGGATGCCAACATCATCAACATAATTTAAGAGGCAATTTCATAGTGGAACACCTGAACAATCTGTTGTATGTTAAAAAAGGTTATAAGTTGACAAAAATTAAGTTTTTTTTTATCAAATATTCAAGATAGATTATAGATTAAAAATGTTGGATTACGGATTTTAGGGCTTCAATCAGACAAAATAATTTGTTCTGGGAATACATACCCTGAAAATTGGTAATTTGTGTGTGAGTACTGTCAATCATGGCATCCGCTGTGGGGCACTAAGCGCCATCCTGGTGGAACTACATGCCTTCTTGGTCATTTTTAAAAAAGGGGTTATGGTCATGAACTTTGAGCTTCTGATTCAGTTGGATCTTGACCGAGTGTAGGCCTAAATACCGACACTAAATTCCCCTAAATGATGTCTGAGAATGGCAGAGTTCATGAGAAATCGACTGCTTTGGATTCTGCCGTAATATTCACGGAACGCGGCGATGTTTTCGGCCGATCTTCCGAAGGTTGAAGAGTCGACTGCGAAGGGCCACCACGTAAAGCACAAAATGGAAAAAACGACCGTATCGTTTAATAAATATAAGGAACTTGTAACTTGCCATAGTAATTTTTTATCAGTAACTGAATAATAAACAACAGATTTAACAGATGTTATCAAAACAACTTGGCCACCACAGACGCAAAAATCCACCCAGGCCAATTGCAAAAATACATTCACAATAATATAAAGGGATTGCTCCTGAGAATCTACATACATTAGACCAAGAGTCAATAGACGCACAAATAGGATGGAAAAAAACTTCACTGGAAGTAGGAACACAGGAGGTTTAGACCGGAAGTGTAAATTTCTTGCATTAGATGCATCATGTGAAAAGCGAATTTATTATTATTTATTTTATTCATTTATTTATTCTGCACTTTCATTCATTTCCAAAAAAACATCTTTCATAAATATATAATAATCGCTTAATATTTCCAATAAAACACAAAAAAATTTATTTGAAATGTAAAATCAGAGTTAAAAATTAAATTAGACCAGATTTAGACGTATTAGTTCCTAGGACCACCCTGTAAACTTAGACCGGTACAGGGATATACTATCTTTTCGTTAGGTCTTGGTACTAGAGCTAGGGCCTGGTCTAGCTAGACCGAGTACTAGGCTGGCTTAGTACTCATGTGAAAAAATCGGGCGGTATAATTTCTTTCATTAAGGACAAACACAAATCAGTTTGCGAAGATTGCTGATCTGTCCAATTTAGAGCAGACTGTTGGTAAATCCGTCTGGCTTTAGATTCGGTTACGAATGCTCAACGTTCACTAACAACTGTCGATTTGAACGTAAATACAACTGACAGAATTTAAGAAACTCTGAATAATATATTGAACGATTCTAACGAAGAGCAACAAGTTCCGCAAGGTCACATCAAATATGTCCATGGACCAAAGGGTGGGGGAGCAATACAAATACAAAGAAAACTGAACGACCTGAGTTATTGAAGAGTCAGACTGATACGCAACAAGAACTGCTTATTGTATAAAATTCAATAGACAAAAATCGGAAATGAGAAGATATCCAAGAATTGGAAAAAAAGCTAAGAAAAACAGAAAGGAAATAGAAACAAACGTCATAAGGAAGATATTGAACTAAAATTAAAAAAACTTGGTATCTAAATGCAAAAGTTAAAATGAGCTTCTGACTTTGTTTTTTTTAATAATGTGTTCTTAAGTAAATTTTTGTTTCTTTTAAATTTATATTACATTACATTATAAAAATGTAGATAAATCTGCAAAGTAAACACACTTACGAGCAAGGGTTGTTACTACCCTTATCATGTATTAACACAGTGCGAGCATTTAGAAAAATTGGATAGAAGATGAAAGGAGGTACCGTTGCACATTGGTTTTGAAAGTTTGTAAATCGTAATGGAAGGGAAAATCGAGCCGGGAAAGCATTCCACATTCGTGTAGTGCGGCTAAAGAATGAGTCTCTATACTTAACAGTGCAACCGAAATTATATATTTTTATTCCTTATCATTTTCAATGCATTTTTCTGGATTCTATCCAGGAAACGCAAGTGAGTAACAGGAGCACATGCCCAAATATGAGAATTGTACTCAAGCTTCGGGCGAATGTACGCCTTTTAAACAGTAGCCAGATCTAACGGGGAGAAGTATTTCTTGCATCGTGTAAGAAAACCTTAATATTTCGCAGCATTTTTGGCGATGTCATATATGTGTTCATTCCACAGAAGGTGGTTTGTGATGCATATACCTAGAACGCAAAGCTGTTCAGTTTCCTCGATGCAAGTACAACTCATGGATAGTAGCATGGGGGTAGGTTATGCTTTAACGACAGCAGGCAGCATAGAGTTTTTGAAACATTAAATTCCACACGATTAATATTTCTCCATTGAATTTAAGGCAAACAATGCTGGCCAGATCATATATTATGAACTAATCATACGTTGCTTTTGCAGTTCCACATCCAAAGAACAGAGAAGTGAATGTGGAAACGAGTATGAGGAGCTGAGGGTACTGTCATCAGCAAAACAATTTAATGGATTAGAAGTCTTAGGCAAGAGATCATTGATAAAAATAAGAAGAGTGTCGGAGACAGAACGGAGAATTGGGGCACACCAGCATTTATTTTGTGACTATCACACAAGAAGCCATACAAAGCGAATGGAACGTTCCGAAAGGTAATTTCTAATCCATTGAAAAGAGGTTCGCCGATTCCAAATGCACGCATTTCCGATAAAAGATTGATTCCACTTTTCGGTGAGATATACAATATCACCAGAGGACCTATTGCTACGATAACCGTGTTGCCGGTCATTTAGAATGTTGCGTGTCTCAAGATATTTCTTAATTGGATAGCTTATCAGCGTTTCCATGACCTTGGAAAGAAGGGATGTAAGTGCAATTGGTCGGTAGTTAAAGGGAGATGAAGATACGCCTTTTTTAGGTATGGGCTGGACAAATGCAGTTTTCCATTCTTTTGGATAGAGGCCTGTAGAATAAGACAAATGGAAAAGCTTACACTTGGGAGTTGACCACAGAATTGTCATTATGGATAAGCGTCGGAACCGACGACGAAGTGGAGTTATGTATGTTTTTTTACGGAGGACCAACAATTTTTACTTCCTTTAGGACATATTAATATTTTTTGCCTTAAATTTTGTTCGTGTAAAAATTTTGTTCTTTGAATAAGAGCATTGCAGGTCTTTCTGGCTTGTTTAAACTTCTTCCTCAGAAGTTGGCTTTTTAATATCGGAAACTTACTTCTCTCACCCTGACAGCCTCTTTACAGTTTGAGTCAAACCAAGAATTTACTTTTGTTTAAACCTTCCCAGTTGGCTTTCTCGTAACGCCATACGGTTCTTTTTGGGTTGTTTTCTTTAACTTTTAAGATGGAGCACGAGAAATTTGCCGATATGATACAGATGTCCGACGTTTCTAGAGTCGATAGTACATTGATGGTAAACTTATCAGGATGAGATGTAAGAAACAAGTCCAAGGTGTACGCGAAGTGACCTGCAATGTCAGGTATTCTTGTTGGCTCGTCAACAAGCTGCGCCATGTTGTTCAGCTCTGCTAAGATCTCGGTAAACCTCCTTTCGGATGTGGTCTGGCCAGAATAGCGAAGCCACCTAGAATTATAAACATTGAAATCACCCGTAAAAACGATTTCAGTGTAAGGGTATTTAGGAACAATTATTTAGATGGTTCCAGACAGCGCATCGAATTCGTCGGAAGTCGAATTACTGTCCAGATTCGGACTTCATGGAATATGTATTGATCTTCTGAAGCCATTTCCCCCTCTCCTGTCCTGAAATCTTCGTCCTCAGAGTCAGTGAGATCCATGAGATATTCAGATGAAAATTAATGGGTATAACGGGCTTCATTACACCCGACAGGTATATTTTCCGTTTCGTTTTCTTTTCTTCATTGTCACTGGCAACTTATCTTCTTAAGAAGCCAAGCCATCACCGGCAGCCGTGACTTCTGCCGACTTTTGACTGTTTAATTTTGTTTGTTGTCCATTTTCATAAATTACTTGGTTTTTGTAACATACAGCTGGATTGCTTGATTCGCGTGGTATGGCTAGAGAAAGCATTCCAGTATTTGACTGTTTTTCCTAACTTGTGTTAGGTTCATTACTAAGGTCGAATCGTTTCAGGAAAGAAATTTAGCTGTCTTTTACTAGTGTGTTGCTTAAAGAATTGGTGATAAGATAATCAAAGAAAAGAAACATTTGAACAAAACGTTGTTGCGGGCATACCACCATATATTTGTTGATTATCAAATTCGAAACGGTCCAACATAACTTGTATTAAGCGGTTCGAAATGTAATATCTAAGCCAAAGAAGAAGAGTTTCATCAACTCAATAGTTGATCCGGTAAGCTTCTTCATAAAATTCAACTTCGGAGAAACGCAATCAATTTGAAGTCTCCCGGAATTAAGACATTGGTATTGGAACAAGAAAGATCAATAACGTAAATAACAGAGGTTCGGTATTGACCTATGCTAAAACGATTTCATTTGCTCAACAAGAGCCGATGATTGATTAAGGCTTGACCTTGTTTGAAAATGTAAGCTAATCAATTTAGTGTTTTATAATTGTACAACTCAATCAATATGCATAAACTTTTGATTTTCGGAATTCCTGCTGTTGCTTCATCTTTTCTCAATTTTCGCTTGGTTGTGTTACCTTTGACTTCGTTCATAACATTGGAAGAAGCCAAACCTATTGGTAGAGTTTTCTCCAAAAATTACAACAGTTGGGCACATTATATATACTTATGTGCAGAAAGTCCGCTCAAAACTAATTTTGTGTTATTTATTTCCAAATAGGTTTGCAACTGGAACAAAGAAAATGAATCGAATCTTCATATTTTGTACCATCGATGTAAGCAACCATACATTTAATAATATTTAATCCAAGCAAACCAATATCCATCGGTTGTTGTTAATGAAAATAAAAGCGTGTTGATTGCAATAATAAACCCCAAGCTTCTGTTATCCTACCTCTGGTGCTATAAAAAAAAAAAAAACACTTTCCGAGTATACTTAAACCTTTTACATCTACACATCACCAGCGTTGTTTATATGATCCTTCGTACCCCTGAGCACTAAAATCCTGTCAACACTATCAACACACAAATTTATTCTCACCTACCACCCTTCAACCCAAAGCTTCCACTTAAACTTCATGCTGATAAAGCTAAAGCAATGTTTTCCCAGAATCACACACATTCAGCGCATAAAACTGTCAAAAACTTTGAGAATTTGTCAGACTGAAGCGTGCGAAACAGCGAAATAAAAACTTTTCTTTCTCGCGCGCATCATAATAAAGTGTAAATATTTCAACAAGAATTTCCATCGCTTAAGGAAAATTGCTCCCCCCCCCCCACACTCATTCTCATTGTTGGTCCTGACTTTACTCTCTTCCTGCCAAATCAGCTCCTTTTATATATCAACTATATCTATGTTCCTTTTTGTTTCTAGGCTTGTTATCGTGGAAAAATTTACAACACAAGATTTTCCTACTGCACGTATGTCAAAAAGTGAGAAGTTAAATGCGAAATAAAAATATCACGCTGGCAAGTTTGGTATAAGTCTCTTTGCAAGGGTAGTCTTTAGTGCGTCTTGCCATGCCTCCACACGTCCTTAAGCCTATAATGTTCTTAAGGAATAAAAAAAACTTATACTTCTTATAATATACTTACATACTTTCGTTATGGGGTTCTCCTAGGAATTGGGGTTGGGGGGAAGAATGTAGAACAAAAAATTCTATAAAAAAGAATGTAATCAGTTGAGGTTATTTGCGGAATTACATGTTCTTGTACGATGAAAGGTTCAGGCATAACTTAGATAAACGATGATTTATGGGACTCATAGCAACGATAAAGCACCGAGAAATTGGAAGTGCCTCATTACAGTTTCATAGGGATTCAAGGATTTTATAGAAGAAACTTGTTTCTTTTCTTTTTTAAAGAAGACGCAAAAGTCCAAGCGTTCCAAAAGATACCTTGTAGAAAACCCTACTTTATTCCCTGACGTGTCTTTATTAAAAGTCAATTAACTGGATTTACGGGAGAAAGTCGTCGAAAAAAAATGGTAAACTTTTCCCTGTGTTTACACAGTTTGGTCTTTTATGATGAAAGTTCGACGGCGAAGGTATGAGGAGGTTTCTTCTCTGGAACACGTGTCATGGACGATTAGTTGCTTATTCAGTAGACGATAAAAAATCAATGATCGAAGAGGAGGAAAACATCGACTTGGCATATATGGACATTGAGTGTTGTGTGATTGTATGTAGATACATATACACATATTTAATTTAATATCCACGGATCAGACCGGGCAATAAGGCAGGATGCTTAGGGATATTTTTATATTTTCTGTTATGGCTTTCAGGAAAGGTGTTCATGTGGATGAGGTGTCAGGAATCGACGTTATCCTCTATAGTATATAATAACTAATTGAATATGTTTTGATTGAAGATTGAGAACGAATTAGAAGGGTGAAAGGATATTGATCGAAGTCAGTAATTTTTTTTTTGAGGGATAGATACATATGCTAACATCCGTACCCTACATAACTCCTGCTAAAATCTTATATTTGACCATTGCTCCTGTACCTAACCTTAAAATATATTGAAAGAAAAATAAAGAAACTATTCACGACTTTTGCTCTATTATCCATTGGCAATCCAGATTTCTATCTGAAAAAATTGATTCTTTTTTCTTTAAAACTAAAATTAAGTGTGAATTTCTATCTCTCAGAAAAAGTATATTATTTTTTAATTTTAAGTGTTGCCGTTGTAATTAAATAATTGTTTTTTTCATTTTAAGTACCTACTTTTTTAAGAAAATTTTACTTCCCGCCTAAAAGGGGGGTTATAGACCTCCTCTCGTAGTAAAAAATACTTACTTGTTTTGGGTCCCTCTACAAGAATTCGTTATTGATATGCGGTGCCAAAGTTATCTCTCTCCCCAATTTGACTCAACTGTACAGCATAACATTTGTTTTTTGCATTTCCAATGATTTAAAAAATAATAAATTGAACCAATGGATCGCACTTACTTGCTCATATGTGCGGTCACATCGTCGAAAAAAATTAAACTACTGGCTATGGCTAGGGCTCAACCGAGCAATATAAAACAAAATTTTGGGGGAAAACATTAAACAATGAAAATTAATATGAAATAAAAAAAACACTCTTCATAACTTTTTTGCTGTTTTCTATTTTATAAATTTTTCATTTCAAAATCGTTCGGCTTTTCGAAAACATATTTTATTATTTCTTTGAGTATGTCAATTTGAAGAGATCTATAATTTATACTAGCAACAAAAATTAAAAAGAAATCATTTTAAAATAATTCTAAAAACAACAAAAAAAAATTTTAAATTCAGAAAAATTATTTTTGAAAATTTTAATAGGCAATATTATTTGAATCATAAAACAATTGAAATGAGGCAATAGAAGAAGGAATTTGGGAATTTAGGGCTGTATGAGAATAGGATAGGATAGTGAAGAAGGTATTGGAAAGGAATCAAGATCCGGTAATAATTACATCATATCTCCCATGATGTTAGGATAGAATAAATGATATAATATATGATAGGGTCGGGTAGGATATGATAGGGTGTAGGAAGAGACAGAAAGGGACAGAATGTCCGCTGTAGGAGCAGTGGCATGCCTGCAAGCACGGCTTAGCTCGCTGGAATAGGGCTGGATCTTGCCCCCACAGTCAGGCCTCAAATTTCTCAAAAACATAAAATTATGTCAATAAATCGAAAAAAAACTAACCAGGAACCCCTGATGGCAGTACCTCCGGTGGTAACACCTTACCTGAAAAATAAAGGGGGCCCTGCTGGTGGTGTTGCAGGGGCTTCATTCCCTACTCTCTTGAAATCTGATCATTTGTGTTGATTGACAAACAAGATTTAAACATGAAGCAGCTTTGCGAAAAAGTCACTATCAAAAAACAATGATATGTCAGAACTAAACATCTTTTTAGATATATGTAGAGCATATAGACATTTGTTTGGTGTCCAAAACTTATCTCCCTATAAAACAAAGTCTTGATAATAAATCGCCAACCTATACATGTTATCACGCACCGCACTCAGGTGACAAAGCTATAGAGGAGGATCAGCAATACTTATAAAAAAGTGCTTGAAACACTATGAAGAACCTAAGTTTACTACTGAAAACATGCAAGTAACAACAAATACTATTGGTAATAGCAGCTATGTATATACTGCCCTCCGAGGCGCTCTTCAACTGAAGAAGACTATGCAGAACTCTTAAATTTGTTAGGACATAACTTTCATGTTGGTGGCGAATTCACTGCCAGACATACTCACTGCAGATCTAGGCTTATAAACAACAAAAGGTAAACGGCTAATACCAAGCAGGACTGCGAATTTTATTCTTTTGGTTCGCCAACATACTGGCCATCTGATACTAACAAAATACCAGACCTAATAAACTTTTTCGTAGTTTAAGGTATTAAATGAAATCTTATAAGTGTCGAAGATAATTACGATTTATCGTCAGATCATACCCCAGCAATTTTGTCACTGAGTGAAGCAGAAATAATAGAATAAAGTAATCCTGTGCTCGTGAATAAGAGAACAAACTGAAACGAATTCAGGCATAAGCTTTAAAGTTTTATAAACCTAAGATCTTCTAAGCAAACAATTTTACAAATCAATCATGAAGTAGAAAAATGTATGGTGATGTGCAGATTTTTCAGGACTCGAACTATTTTGAAGACGAGGAAAAAAGAAATAAAATATCCTGTCGAAATAAGGGAGCTGATATTAGAAAAAAGAACAGCGTGAAGAAAATGGTAAGCTACGAGATTTCCAGATGATAAGGCAGTTTTTAAGCATCTTAACAACCAACTTAAGAAACAGAATCTGTGAATTCAAAAATGATTCACTTAGTAAATTCCAGAAAACTCTCATGGCGGATGCTTCTACCGAAAACTTATAATGGAAGGCTGAGAAGCGCTGATAGAAACGACGAAAGTGAAATTCCTATTGTAACGCTCAAAGAAGTAAGAAGCATGTGTCAACTTTAGTTTTCTGCTAAAGAATCAGGTTTTTAAACCCAAAAGTTTTCGAAAAACTGCTCCGGAAAGGGCTTACCAAAATAATAGAAGAAAGAAGATATATTCCGAGCCATCAGTCTGGATTTAGAAATAAACATTCCACAATACCTTATCAGGCAGTACTACGAAATACTGAAATCCGACGTTACGAACCGACTCTTTAGAGTACTCGGAACTAAAGAACAACTGAAGCCGGTGTATCGCAAGGAAGTATCCTAGGACCAATTCTGTATTTGTTATATGTATACAATGGACATTGCTGTGAACAACAACATTTTCCTGGCCACCCTTGCTGATGATACTGCAAAGGTTACAAAGGTTATACCAAAAATTGCAAAATGCAGTCGATAAAGCTAATGATTGGACGCAAAAATGGCGTATCAAATTAAACGAAACAAAATCGAGGCATATAAACTTTCCAAACAAAAACATAAGCAATGTTACAATTTTTATAAACAGTACACCAGTACCTTACTCCAATACCGCCAAATAGCTTGGAATGACTTTGGATGCAAAGCTTAG
Source organism: Platycheirus rosarum (assembly GCA_963971375.1). Classification (NCBI taxonomy): domain Eukaryota; kingdom Metazoa; phylum Arthropoda; class Insecta; order Diptera; family Syrphidae; genus Platycheirus; species Platycheirus rosarum. The sequence continues at coordinate 56,512,105 of OZ020509.1, read as the reverse complement.
ATGGAAGGAGCACATCAAAAAGAAAAGAGAAGAACTAAACTTAAAGTGCAGATATCTATCCAAAAGATACTAATGTTATATAAGCAAGTACTGAAACCCGTTTGGACATATGGCATCAAAATATGGGGCTGTGCAATTTGATTTTTAAAAAACGGGTTATATGAGAGGTACCGATATAAGACTTGTCCTGAAAAATTGATTCAAACCAAAGGATAGATTTTGCATAGAAAACACCATTCAGAAAGATTTATCAAAATCGTTGGAACCGTTTTCGAGAAAAAAAGTTTTTCATTAAAAGTTATATGGCAGGTACCGTTAGTTAGATGCCAATTCGAAAAACAGTCGGGTAGAGTACTCTAAAAAAACTATATACCAAGTTTGAAGCAAATCGGCCTAACCGTTTAGGCTGTTGGAATCGATACGGACAGACAAAAAGACAGAGACAGAAATGTCCGACTCACTTTTTTCGACTTCTCTGTCATCGTAATGTTATTATTGAATGTTATCTAATCTTTTTTTACGAATGCGTAACTTGCCTTATAGTACCTTTAATCGCAAGTAAGAAAGCAGGAGACGTTTTAATTCAATTAAATAATGTTTATCAAATATCGTATATATAACGTAGATACGTGAGAATATTTTTTGGGATGAGTGTTTCCACTCCAAACAAAAAAATTCTTATAACTTATAACAAAAGAACATTCCAATCTTTCCATAAGTTTATCATAATATAAGCTTAAAGGCATCAAAACAAATTTAAATTGTTGTCCCCTTTTGCAGTTTTCGTTAAATATCGATGTAGCAGGGAAGAGGAGTTTAGCTAACTTTTCTATATTGCGTACGTGACGGAAGCTTCGTGATCCTAAGTAAAATGTGTGTTTCTAGGTTGATACTCAGGATGCGGAAGCGGATTCCGGATGCGGCAATTTGCATATATGGTTTATAATATTGTGTATATGCACAACACCAACATGTGGTAAAATTCATTTGGGCGCAAATATGCGTGACGTATAGGCACATATACATAGCTTCGTTTCCTTACGGATATACAACAGCATTATTTATGCGAAATTAAATTTTTGGAACAATTGCAAAATTTACTTTTGCAACTTATAGGAGGAATTGAGATTTGAAGAACGGTATCATATACATTAAGGCATTTAAGCTGCAGTGAGAAATTGTAGGAAGGCAATTGTGAAAGTTATTTGCTAAGCTTTATTTAAGAATTTAAGCCTGAATGCACAAGGAATTATTTCAAAGGAAATTGAATGAAAACCGAAACTCATTCCTTGTCGAATGAAAATGTTTTCATAAGTTTTTGTTTTGTAAAGATTTTTTTGAATCAATTTATCCAAGAAAATAAGGAAGATTCTACCAGTAGCTATGTGGGTGTATTCTCGTCCATTTTCTTTAAAATGTGTGATCAAATCATTTTAAAATTTGTTAAAGGAGTCGGCCAATTCAAATTGCTTTGTGGTCATATGAATGACGTTCAATCCCGTACATAAATGTATTGACAGTTACAAACGATACATACAGTCATACAAGAAATTCGAAAAATATGAACATTCGAGAAAACATAATCAGTCATAACCACTTAACCAGTCAGTCAACAAATAGTCATCGAACTCAAAACAGCAAGGCAGTGAGTAACTCAAAGAAAACATTTCATAGTGAGAACGGTGTTGTGTTTATTTTGGACACGGAAAGATAAAAGTTATAAAATAAATTATTTCACAAACAAAGAGAAAAATGAGCTTTTCCTAAACGGTCGTTTGGCAAATACCGTTATTTTTAGCCCTAAAAATAAAATTTCAATTTCCCTACTGAGGAATGCTAAGAGACAAACACATACCAAATTTTAAGGCGATCGCTTAACCCGTTTAGGCTGCAGCTCGATATACACCCGGGCAGACAGACAGACACACGGACATTTTTTGCAAATGACTTTTTAAGGCTTCTCTATGATCGCAATGTCATGTTTGATTGCTATCTCAATTTTTTTTATATTCACAAATCCTAAAATCGCAAGTAAAAAAACACCCTATGTTAATGGTATGGAATCTAAAAAACAATTTAAAAATAATATAAGAAAAAATAAAACAATAATAGAGGATTTAAATTATCATAAATTTTCCCGATTATTCCGATTCTGCAAGGTTCGAAGTTCTATGTAAGGCGACTTCTGCAGAAAACGTATCTGCCTTCTTCTCATATATTTCTCGAAGGCTATTGATTGCAGAATTCGGTTTTAATATCACCATTGAAATGTTATGATAGAGTTTTAATCGCTAAACAAATGTTGTTTCTACCTTCCTGAGCTTTTTCAGGAAGTTATCCAATTAGGCAAATAGCAATTTTAATCACTTGTGTGCTATAGAATTGTATTTTGTGCAATTCGTGTTTTCATGAGAATGAAAGTGAAGTAGTACACTTTTAAAACATCTTTCTGGGATTATAATATTATTTTAAGTTTTTTTTTTCTTAACAATATGCTAATCAGGAGGAAAGCTAAATCACAGGATACACATACGAAATAACATGAGTCATGCTGATTAGACTCATGCTAATAATGCTGATAAGACTCACGCTGATAATGCTGATAAGAAAAGTGACGCACGCTGCGATACTGTGGTTCTTTCAAACAAAATCGATCGCGAGCACCAGGCGAACATGAAAAAGAACAGGCGCAAACTCCCAAAATAATTCCACTCAAATTCAAAAAGTACAAGAAGAGAAAAAGAAATACAAAATAGGCGGAGTTTTTTAAAGTAGAAAGTAGATGTAGATATTGGTGTGTGTGTGTGTGTGTGTGTGTGGATGTTGGTTTTGCTGCTATCAATGCTTTCTTATGACGTTATCACGTAAAGTTATCGTCCATAAACCGACTTTACAGACAACCAATTCCTTTTTAATTTGTGAAAATATCAAAAAAAAAACTAGAAATTTTACATAAAATAGATTTATTTGTATAAAGTCTACAATTTGACGTTTTTTTACCTTAAATGACATTACTACTTACACGATATTTCCTCTGTTTAGTAAATTTTATTTATTTAAACCAAAAACTTAACAACCGGAAGATTTACTTTAATATGTGAACCGTTGTCGACCACTACAAAGATAAAAGAACATTCAATTTCAATCGTAAGCCATTTTCCTAAAAGCAAATACACATTCTCATTCCCCACGATTTCCTTTTATTGAATATCGATTTCAAAAAACGAAATAGTTGGCCACATTTCCCAAAGGGCATTCCTGTCAAAAACATAATTTACTCAAACGAATACCATTCCCAAATCATATTGTCTATTTTATGTAAGCTATTGATTGTCAAAACAAATAAAACCCTATCGCACCCATGGGGTATTACTGTAGAGAATTCCCATTTCCAATATTAGCCATCTAAAGCCGACCAACCCACAAAATCACATTTAGCCTTTTTAAGTCAAAGTTTACAATTTCAAGGAAATCCAGACTTCCGCTTGTGTTTAGGGATGGGTTTGGGTGTACTGCTGTTTTCAATAATATCATGAAATATTCCTTTTATACATTCTCTCACCTAATGGAAATCAAAGAGATGTCTGTTGAACCACCTCACTTGGCCTTAATATGATGTTTGGAATACATTAGAGTGACGCATATGGGCCAACATCAAATGGAGGAGCATAATTCTGCTTGCTTTTATAAAATATCATGACGCAACAAAAAAATACGGAAACAGTGATTGTGTGTTGAAGTATACTCCAGGGTGATGTGTGTATACATATTTTATTTGAGGTGTGGTGAATAGTATTAAAGAAATAGCCTGTATGATACAAAACCAGGATCCAGGTATTGGAAATGACAGCAGAAGATGCTTGAAGTGCGAAGGACCATCAAAATGGATGCACTCATCATGTTTGTTGTAAAAAAATAAATGTAAATTTTCATTTTGGGAAGAAATATTAAGAAGTGCATTGAATCGTGTACCAGTTGTGAAGTTGGATATATAAAAATAATGCAGAATCAGATAAAACTGATTCATTCTCGTCAGGCTCGCATTTAGAATTTGATATGCAATACAACAAAAAGATTTGAAGTAGGAATAAACAAAGTGAAAATTTGAAAATTGCCAACAACGGGTAAGATAGGACCACGAAAAGTCTCCTGCTTATTTAAGAAGCTCCCCTAGACCCAAGATCTAATGATATATTTTTTCAACGATTCCTGTTTAAAGTCTGCAGGACGAAACAAGCAACGACAACAGCTTTATGATGTACCAATTTTCTCATTGACGACGAGACCAAGGAGACGAAATTGTGGTAATACAAAGATTCATACAGTTTGAGAACACTAACGGCAAAGGACTACGGAAGGTTTTAGAAATGCGAGAATCCGCAAAATTGCTAGTTGCGAGCATCAGGCTCCTACAAGATTTCTGTAAAACCATTGGGATATCCTTAGCACTCAACCTCAACGGACAATGGTCTTGTAAGAAAAAAAAACATTATTACTGTTAAGTGTTGATTCCCTTTAAGCAGGAAGTCATCGAGATCAGATCGAGCGGTGATGTTTAGGACTGTAAACTAGCATCAGAATGAACGCGGGCACGCAAAGATGAATATAAAGAGCTTGTTATAGAACAGAGATAAGAGAAAAGAAACGCAGACCGAGGGAAAAGCCTCTCCATGAAATGGAAAGATACAGAGAGCGAGGAGTACAAGTTCTATCAATCTGACCGAAACATGTCCCGATATACATATAAAATCTCACGCTGCAAGAACCGAGAAAGAAATCTGATCTGATCTGGAATTGTAGGAAGTTTACTTTACTGAATTGTTTAAAGTCTTTATCTCGTCTTAGGTTAGGTGGCGCCACAGGTTGGTGAGGATCTCAGCCTCAAAACATCAAACTTCTGCAGTAAGCTTGGTCCTTAGCTAGTTGCTTTATGTTTTGCACGTAAAGTTGGTCTTGTTGGTCGTTTTCACTTTTGTGCAGAATCTAAGTCTCGGTGTTTCTCTATTCACTCAAAAGGTGGAACCGAAGATTTTTGGTATACATTCGCTCTATTTGACGCAGCTGTGTGAGAAGTAGGACCTCGATCTATAATACAATCCCCTCCAAGTATTTTCGTCTTCACTCGTCGTTAATGCATATGGGAGAATTCGTCAAATTTTTCAATGTCTGATGTCTGTTCCATACAGCTGTAAAACTGTGATGTTGAAGGTTTTAGAAAGGGTCAAATTAGTTGCCCTAGAAAGGGCTTTGCTGCACAATTACCTTCTTAGCCAGTAGAAGCAGCGATTATTGGAAAGAGTTATTCTTGGTTTGTTCTCAGTGCTGATGTTGTTTTCTGAGTTGAAAACGGAGCTCAAGTTTAGGTAAAAAAAGTCCCTTATTACCTCAAAGATATGTCTATCGTGATGTTTTGTTAAAGACGGCGATGTTGGATGTCTCTTCTTCACAACAGCATATACTATGTTTTGCCCTCAAGCATTCAATCTAAGATCATCTGCGGCTTCCGTTTCAATACTCAAAAAAGTGCTACTGATTATAAAAATATCTATAGCATATGCGAGTAATTCTAATAGAATTGTATAGTCCTCCTCTACCCTACAAGAATGCTGTCCAGAAAAATCAAAATTTGTATTTGCTCCGACAGCGGATCATTGGGTCTGCGTCCAATTCAGTCTGGCAAAGGAAAAATCAATCCGTGGTTTTGAAACGTCAACATGAGAGGATATTATCACTTAGCCCAGTTTATAGGTAGAAGTCAACAAGATGTCAAGATTCCTTAACTAGGCAGGCAGGCGGCACAAACCTGGGACTGCACTTGCATGTGGACCAATAGTAGCAGCTTATAATATTACGGCGGAAGAAATACAGGGAGGTTGCTCAAATCCAGGAAAACCTATTGCAATCTCTCAAGGCTCTTAAATTGCAGAAACCTCTCATTTCTTATTTTAGGAAAGCCTTACTTATAATTATTGTTGGTCCGGTATGCGAAGGAATGAATTTCAGGAATAAATTTACCTCGAAGGAGATATTTTGAAAAAATAAAGCTCCATACATCCGATGGGCTGATTGCATGTCCCATGAACGAACAGAAACCAGCTCGGAAAGTCAATTGCAGAGTATTATCTCAAATCACAACTATCAGCTATGCAAACCTTGGTTACGCTCAACAAAATAGCCTGCACTTATCGGACGTTGGATGCGAAACTACAAACACCGATTATGTGGATCGCGCTATTCACCTAAAATAGTGAGCAACAATAATTACGCTGCATATTTGTATGGTAAAGGGTTTATCTGGCTGCACAGAAAATTCATTTCCGGACCTTACATCTATTGAAAAATAGATACTAGATCAACTTGAAATTCTTAATTTTGTTTATTTTCATTTTTTTAAGGACTGTAGAATCCTCTTCAAAACTGAAATTTAAAATTTGTTTACCAACAATTTAAATTTCAGAATACATCTACATATACATAATTGGTATTGCGTCAAAAGTGTTATTACTCTTTTTTGAAGAGACAACTATACCTACTCAACGTTATTTTTATTTGTCAATGAAAAAATACACAAATCCAAACATTTTTCCAGCTGTCCTTTCCTGTAAGCTATACGGCTATAGCGTCATAATGTAGGTCGAACAAAGAGTCTAAACAAATCCATAAAACAACCTGTATCAATATGTAACAAAATAAAAAAATAAAAACGAAAAAACGCAGAATACACAGAAACGTGGCCCACATAGTAATTTATTTCTCCGAGAAAAAGCAATATCCAAGCTTTGGTAAAATCGAAGCTTATACCTTGTTCACGACAGGATATCAACAGTTTCCAATTTGGAAAAAAAAAATCCAATGGAACCATCATGTTGGATGAGTGGATATGTTGGTGGTGTTGATGTTTACTTATAAATAGATACAACCTAGTTCCTAGTTCTAGGTTAACATCCGTTGTACATTGTATTTGTACTATCAATATCTCGTTGAAGACTTTAAAACTCTATATTTAAGAAAGAGTTCTTTTTGTGTATTTAAAAATTCAAAAACCTTGTTCGATTAAAGTGAAATGCAGCAAAGGGTGCATGTTATATATCCTGAAGGCTGAAGTGTAGGTAGATAATAGTAACCTTATGGTTTGGAATTATAAAGATTTTTTCTAAAAAAATGCTTCAGTAGGCATTAGTGACCCGTAGCTTAGAGGTGAGTGTTAGTTAGTGACTGCTTAGCGAATGAGCCTGAGTGTGAATCCAGGTCATAGCCACCTTCTTTGCCGGGGTATTGCCTCTTGCGAGGAATTGACAAAACCTCCAAGAGTAAAATTTGTCTCGAAATAGTGCATCTCACATAGCCGTTCGGACTCGGCGGTAAACTGTAGGTCCCTTCCATTCTTGCAGATTAACAACACGCACACATGAATGGTTGAAAGTATAAGTCACTAGGCTTTGGCTCCTTAAGAAGCTGTCGAAATTGGATAAACACGGACTGTTGAAATAACGTTAAAGAAGAGAGGACATATTTTTCAATAATTTTGAATGCTCTCCTTTGAAAAGAATACAATCCAAAAGGCTATATAATTAGGTGAAGGAGCACCCGCTCAGATATTGTAGTTGTACTCTAGGCTTAGACAGATAAAGGTTTAACAGATAATAGTCAGATCAAAAGGAGAAAAGAATTTCTTACATCTTCGGAGTATTTCTAAAAATCTTGCAACATTTTGGACGACATCGTTTATATTTTCGCACCAAAAGAATTGGCTAACCGAGATTTTCAGGTGACCATCTTACTATATATATATTTTGGTATCGAATTGAAAGCAACCAACAAAATAAATTGCACGACTGGATCGCCTGTACTTGCTCTTATGTGCGGTCACAGCGTCTAACAAAATTTTTATAAATATTATAAGAACTTCAAAGTTTTTATTCAATTTTTGTGACTTTTGATTGGTCGAAAAAAGTACGTAAAAGAGTTTTTATTTTATAAATATATTTTTATTTCTACAAAAAGATATGAAAGAATGTGAATTTGTTTTCAAAATTGTAGCAACGGTTTTTAAATTAAGCGGTTTTTGTTTAACAATTTTTTTTTTAAATTAAAAAATAATAATTAAAGAATGCAAACTTTACCACAAAAATAACTTACATTTAAAAACAAAATTAAAAAAAATCATTTACGTGTTCTCAAAATATCGGTTTAATATATTTTTTTAAATTATTAAAAATAAAAAAAAAGTTTTGAAGATACATATTTTAAATTGAAATTACTAAGGTTACTTGCGTCTTTGTGATAATCAATTTTCGTTGTAATCAGTTAACCAATTCTCGAGAAAGTCGAATAAAAAAAAAACGTGAGAAAAAAGGCCAATTTATTTGCTAGCAACTTTTTAACAAATCATAGGGTTTCGGAACATTTAGGTGACAGAAAAACAAACACAATTGGTAACACAGAAATCGAAAATTTTAATTCTTTAAATACTTTAACACCTTCTAATACATCTGTTTCTGTTTGGGGAAGGGCTGATTTGTCTCACATTAAAAAAATTATTAAAAATTATGCTATTGATATTCACTGACTATTGAGTATTGATATTCACCGAAAAACTAATGTTGAATTGATTTCTGAACGAATAAATAAGCTCGAAGCAAACTTTCTTTACAGATGTAATACAGAGTTGCAAAAGCTTAAGTCTTTTCTTATCTTAACTCTTGACATTAATTCACAAGTGACTTATGAATTAAAAAACATGTAAATCATAAGCTGGTTAGTGACTTATGATTTAAAAAACATAAAAAAAAATTGTCAACGGCCTTGGCTCCGATAAAGCATCGCTTCCCGTGAGATCAGCGAAATCAAGCATCGTTGCGCGTGGTTAGTGGAAAGATGGAGGACCGTCCGAAAACCAACTGCGTGCTGTTGACATGTGTTATGGGTTTTCTGTTTTTCCGTCCTCTTCTATCTTCTGTTCTGTCCTGTATCAATGTCGTCTTGTGTGTTGTCTTGTCTTGTCTGAGCCGATGGCCTCAGTAGCCAGTGCTCAAAAGTGTCTCTATTTCGTAGATTTATCTACGGAGCAGATCATTATGTAAATGTAATGTAATGTAAAAAAAATTAACTTATAGGTTAGTTGGTGATTTATGAATTAAAAAAAAAAATAATTATTAAGCTATAGTTTGTGATTTATGAAATAAAATTTTTAATTCATAAGCTAATGGGTGAATTATCAGCAAGAAAATATTCAATTCATGGTGAGCTTATGAAATAAAATATTAAAAGGTAGCATGTCAATTTTGTAACTTATAAGCAAAGTTTGAAAGTTAAAAACATTATTCAAAAGCTAATACTTACTAAGCAGGAACCAAAAGTTTTTAATAAAATAAAAAAAAGAAACATTGTAAATAAGTTTTTTAAATATTTATTATTTAAATAAAATTAAATTAGATAAAAAAATCTTACAAACAAGGTATAAAAATAAAAATTAATAAACGTAAAAATGTGATCACATACAAAAATTATTTCAAAAAAATAAAAACAAGAATTAAAAAAAGAAAACAAAATATACATAAATTAAATTCATTTGTATTTTTTCTCTGAATTTGCCTTACAAATAACCCTCTTTGTTTTCTGGCCTAGGTCTTTTTGTAAGGCTTTGTATAAGTGTCTTTACTTTTAATTGTTTTTCTACGTCCAGCAGATTTATCCACTGTATTTTAAAGCGAGGGTGAGTAATTGCAGCTATTGCTGCAAATTCACACTTATTAACTATTCCAAAATAGTCGTGGAAACGTGATTATAGTAATATTCTTAATAAGTCAACGATTGGAGCTCAAAACTGAAGATGGTTACTGTTTATAAGAGAATCCCATTTCCGCCTTATTGACATCAAAGTTGGGAAAACATAACATATCTATCGCCTTAGCTAGGGGGTTTGAACAACTTAAATAATCGGCTATTATATTCAAAATCGCTTTCATATAAAACGGAAATTTTATTGGAAACTGTTATAAGCTCGCAGTCTAGCATTTTTACTTGCGATTATAGGTACTAAAAATTATATTTAAAAAATATAATTAATTTAATGTAAAAATGACTTGACTAGATGAATAGAACTTAAGACTAATGGCAATGCCACATATATATAGTATTAAAAATACAAAATACAAAATAGCAGAAATAAATAAATAAATAAATATGTAAGTAAATAATTATATAAATAAATAAATAAATAAAAAAAATAAATAAATAAAAAAATTAATAAATAAATCAATATATAAACTAATAACTAAATAAATGTATACATTAATAAATAGATAAGTTGATACAAAAAAAAATAAATAACAAAGAAAACAAATAAATAAATAAATAAACAATCAATTAAATAAATAAATTTAATAAATTAAATGATTTTTTTTTTAGGAAATAAATAATTGGTTAACAAACAATACCAATTTTTACATTTAAGAAAATAAGTTCTGAATTAACAAGTTTTCAGAACCATTGCATCTTGTGTTAAATCTTTCATAGAGAATTTCAACTTTCTCTGCAATTAACCTAACACCAGTTTGTTCATGAAGATGTTGTGTGGAAAAGAGCCAGGGTAAATTTAACATCATTTTAAGTGTTTTATTTTGTAAAATTTGAAGTTTTTTAATGTATGAACTTGCACAATTTCCCCATACTGGACCCGCATACAAAATTATAGCTTGAAAGATAACTTTATACATTAAAATTTTATTAAATTTACTTAGGGGGATTTCCTGGAAATAAGAGAGTACAACATTTTTGTTGCTTGGCTTATTTTGTCAAAAGTATTTGTGATGTGATCTCGAAATGTTAACGTCTTGTCTAAATAAACACCCAGATATCTGACATAGTTAACCCAAGGTACATCACAACCATTTATTTTAAGCTAACCGACTGGCAAAACACAAGCTTTTCTTTTCTTGTGAAAAAGATAGCCTGTGTTTTGTCAGCATTGAGCCTAATATTCCATGCCTTAGAATACTCTACAAATTTGTCAAGGGCATATTGTAAGTCATTTTCAATATCTTGACCGATATTGTTAGAACTATAAATAGCAGTGTCATCTGCGAACATTGCTATTTCGCAGTTCCTGATTACAGGAAAGTCCGCAACATACGTAATATAAAGTAATGGGCCCAACACAGATCCTTGAGGAACCCCAGAAGTGATATGCCTTAAACTTGAAGCCGTTTTATTCAAATTAACTTGAAATTGTGTATTTCTAAGAAAACTTTGTATTATTTTAATTAGATATAGAGGACAATTAAAATGTTTTAGTTTATGAAGAATACCTTCGTGCCATAAACTGTCAAAAGCCTTTTCAACATCCAAAAGGACAAGTCCTGTCGATTGCTTTATGTTAAAATGTTCTTTCATGCGCTTATATATTCGAAGAATCTGATGGCTAGTACTATGACCTCGCCTAAATCCAAATTGTTGTTGTGGTAAGACATGGCAGGACTCAAGAAAAGCAAGATATTTAGTTTTTATCACTTGTTCTAATATTTTACTTAGGCTACGGAGAAGTTTTATGGGTCGATAACTGTTAGGGTTATTAGTGGGTTTACCTGATTTGAGAATTGGTAAGATCATTGCCGTTTTCCACTTTTTGGGAAAATATTGCAACTTTATACATTCATTTACAATAAAGCATATAAAAGTTAGTCCAATAAATGGTAATTCTTTAAAATATATATTTTTAAGTGAATCAACCCCTGGTGCTTTCTTGTTCCGCAATCTTTGTATAATAAATTGTATACCTTTGTTTCTAACATAAAAAAATTCTGGTAGGGTAACATCACTACTATTAATAATACCCATGGATTCGTATACTATACTGTTGATTGAGCTAGGTATCATAACTAAAATTTGACAGAAATACATAGCTAGAGCCGTTACCGAGAACGCCAAAAATTAAAAAAAGGTTACATGAAAAGTCCCGTTAATAGACTTTTCAATTTTGTACGTACATCATTTTCAAAAATAAAATAACAGAATTCTGGTCATACAGAATTTTGACAACCGAAATTATGACCCGCTCCCATTTTGTTCCTCTAGATATTATTTTTGAGCTTATGTCTACTCAGAGTTTCCATGACCTTGGAAAGAAGGGATTTATGTGGAATCGGTCGGTAATTTGCGGGGGAGCAGGATTTTCCTTTTTATGGTTAAATGCTAGACAAAAACTGTTTTCCTCTTATAGGAACGAGCCTATTAAAGTAGTTACAAAAATCGCAATACCTTTGTCTAGTCTAGAAGTACACCTCCTCAGAACAATAACGGGGACACCATCTGGACCAGTGGATTTATGTATGTCGAGGTTTTTCAAGATTTTGTTCACCATATACGAGTGCGAAAGAAGATTGGTCCATAAATCATGTAGGTTCTTAAATACGGGTTGGACCTTAAAACTGTCTGGCAGTGTAAAATTTGCCACTTGGCAAGCAAAAAGGTTGACTTTCACTTGGAAAATAACTAATAACGAATCTTTATACCTAAATATCCAGAAAAGGAACAAATAAGATCGACGGCAATTAAAATATAAAAATGTAGCTTAATTTAAATCTTTTAATTTTAAAACACTCTTATTCCAAAAAAGCTGCCGCACAGGAGCTAAAATTATTTCAAAACAATTTACTTCAGTTGATTCTTCCGAAGACAAGCCCCATAAACCCTAAAGCCATCAAAAGAATTTTCATTTGCATCCGTGTTTTAATCTAACTTCATATTTATACCTCATTTCTTCTCCAGTGAACTCAATATACACAAAAGCATGTGTTTTCTGTAGATAAAAGGAAATTTTCCAAATTAAATAAAAACATTTATGCATACAAACCTCCGCAAAATAAATCTCATAATCACATGTGTGTGGAAACTTTTTTTTTGTTAATATATCTTCCCTGTGTTTAGCAAGTACTTGTAGTAAAAAAAATCAAAATAAAGTTGTTTGTCCGCAAAAGTGAAATCAAAAATAAATATAAAAAAAACCATTCAACCCAAAAGCAAACAATAATATAGCTTGATGTCCCGCAAAAGTTCCGCTCCGGGAAAAAAAACTTGCAAAAAGTATCTTCCACGGATGTTGGTCGGAATAGAACGTGAAAGCCATTACAAAATTAGGATTTTTGTTGTGGGACCAGGGGCAAACTCTTTATGTTGCGTAGGTTTATGTACACATATATGTTCATGTATAATGTACATACATATGCTTGAATAAAATGATAGCATACATACGTTATGTGAGCGATTTAATTTGAAATGAACGCAACACCATGCCATCACAATGTGTTTTCAATTTGTAAAGTGAAAAAGTCTGCAAAATGGAAAACCAGAATTACGAAGCTGTCCTTAATAGATGACTGTAGATTATGTTTGCATTAAATTTTTCACATCCGTATTTTTTCTAGAGGATATCTGATTTTATCCAAGCTTGTCCTTAATCTTTAAAGTAAACTGAAATGCTTGCTATAGGAAGGGTGGAGAGCATGTGGACCGAATGGATGTTAATTTAGAAGCAAGTTTCTTGACAAATTGAGTATAAGAGCCGGAGAGGCACCATATATAGCCTTTTGAAATCCGGAAAGAGCTATTGCTTTGGATAGTTCACTTGAGTTGTGGCGATTTGTCTGTTTTTAAACCATAGACGCTTTGTTCAAAATCAACCAATGGACTCGAACGCAAGTGTATGCAGTTGGGAAAAGTAATAGCTCTAAGGATATCCTCTCTTACAGCTATTAAAAAAAAAAACTTGGAGTAAGAGAAGTCAGTTAGATTAGATTTCGTGTATGAATTTCATAAATTTGGAAATAATTAAAACAGTTTACAAAAGGCTAGAATCGATTTATTCTTGTGATTTTTACAACATTCACGGGTCAGAACCAGAACTACGCATTCGAATTTCGAAGGACTATCAAAGTAATTCAACAGATTAGTGGAAATCTCAGATTGGCCACTGTAGTCTGTTTAATGAAAATTGAGTACAGGGAAGATATTACATTTGCCTCTCAGTCTGGTTGCATAAGCTTGCATATTTCTGTTTCAAGTAAAAGCTCTAACAAGTTTTCCGTAGTTATCAATATAATTCGTGGCTAATTGGAGAGTTATTTCCATAGGGTTAAAAAAAAACATAAATATTTTATATTTTTTCACACCACCAAGCGGTATTTTAAGGATTTCCTCAGTAGGCCTAACAGTAGTAATTTTAATTCACTATGTTTATTAACTCAGTATATATATTTAATTAAATGTATTTATAATAACATCACTTCACTCTTAACAAAACACAATATCACGTCTAAACACTTTATTGAATTGATATAAATTAAATACGTAATGCACTGGCTGGCGAACTTAAAAAAAAGACTTCTTTCCATTAAAATAGCAAAAGCCAAAATATGTAACTGCATTTTTAAAGATTTTCCAACTATTAGAAATTAGAACTATTAATGCACAAACACGACAACACCTACCCTCTCATACTATTAAATTTGTGTTCAAAAGCTCCAAAACCGAAAGTCCAAAAAGCCCAATATGATACAAACCAATGAGTAAGCTATATAGTACTGTCAATGGGTAAGGTAACTGGGATAAAACAAAGGAAAGCAGTTGTTCAGAAAAATATTTCCTGAAAGATCAATTTTGGTTGAATTTTTGAAAAGGCAACAAAAAAAATTGAAAAAGTTGAAGGAGAAGTTTAAAACAACAAAACAGAATTGGAACTAGGGAAAAGAAATTACTTTTGGGAAGGAAGAAGATAGAACTGAATTTCTAACAGCTAATTATTGTTTTTTTTTAAATTGATTTTTTATAAAATAAAGGGTTTTTTAAGGACTAAATAAAACGCAAACCATTTGAGATATTTCAAAAACTTAATTATCGTCTTGAAGCAAAATCGAAACATTTATGAATGGAACTCGACTTCGTTCATATGGCCACCGCGGGTACATTTGCAGCGGTCGATTCGTTGGATCCAATTTACGATTACTCGGCCACACACACAACTCGGTAATCATGGCCATTCACAGTAACGTGACGATCGTTATCGTCGACGTAAAAATATGGCCCAATAACGCCGCCGGCATGCAAACCCCACCAAACAGTTATTTTATTGTGGATAAAGTGGTAATTCATGAAGAAAATGAGGATTTTCACCGACCAATAACGCATATTTTGCATATTGACGAACCTACTGAGCAAAAAAAATGAGCTTCGTCACTGAAGATGATTTTGCCATGAAATTCAACAATTTAAAGTTGCGGTCACCTACTCCGAATTTCGGTAGAAGGTTTTTATAATTTGCAGACCTTACAATGATAAAAATGTTGAGTTTACTGAATAAATTCTCAATGACAGTTCGATGATTAGTGAAAGGGTGCGTTAACAAATTAGATTCAAAGTTGTCAAGTCCCTATGGGAAAACCCGATATATATTTCTTCTGGTTATTGGTTAGAATTTTATGTTCCGGAAAATTAAGAAACTGTTTGCATTCTTTCACCGTTTTCACTTTTTTTGTCCGTTCAGGAATCCCACCTTAACGGTCCATCCTCTTACATATTGTTTTAACTTTTGTAATCTCTTTTCGGAAAAGATTTTGGCTTTTCCCCTTATAAGTAAGGTTTCCCAAACAATTTTCAATAAAAAGAAATAATTAAAAATGTTTATTCTTTTAGGTACTCAAAAATCTGTTCACAATTTTCTTCCATTGTTGTTTCCCAAAAGTAAGTACGCCTCTGTAGCATCTTATCATTTCAATTATTAAGTTGAATACTTGATTAAATACATGATTAAATTTATTATTACACTTAATCAAATAGTAAACCCATCCCCTTACTTATCTAGCCGTGGTGGCTGTACTTTTTTTTGCGATATGAAATCAACTCGTGGTCGTATTTTCGTCATCGTTATTTGTTTTGTTTAATTTTTATAATTTCATAACATTAACAAATTCGGTTTTCGCTTCGCGTTAATAATATTAATAAAGATAATAAAAGTGTTACAAAATTAATGGTCGAATCTTAAATTAAAAGAGATGATGAAGAGACACCATTTACGTCGAAGAAACAACAGAAACAGGGCCTGTTGATACGACGTTAAGATAGAGGCACACAGATGCTGTACTACCATAAAGAATAGGGTAAGCATGCAATCCTTGTTATCCTTGCGGAGGATTAACTTCTTGGCTGTTTCCAAGTTTAGTGACCCTTTTACTTGCGATTATAGCTACTATAATGCAAGGTTTGCATTCATGCAGAAAAAAAAATTGAGATGACAATCAAACATGACATTATGATGAAAGAGAAACATATTTGAGTTACTAGCAAAATTCTGGCTGTCTTTCTCTCTGTCGGTCTGTTTGTCTGTACCAATGTATACTAAACTACAGCCTAAACGGTTGGTCCAATCGCCTTAAAATTTTGAACATAAGGTTGTTTTGACATTCTACAAAGGACTTTTTTATTATTTTTTTCAAAGCTCAAATATTAACAGTACCTTCCATGTTACCGTTAAATAAGCTTATTTTTATCAGGAACAGCTCCAATTTTTTTGGAAAAAATCACACTTTTTCAAATTTTATTTGAGGCTTTGACCGCACATAAGAGCATGTACGTGCGATCCGGTCGTGCAATTTATTTTTAATTGTAATCACGTGGCGCATCCAAGGATATTCATACCCTTATTAGGATTTAAAACAGTGCTTTTGTTTAGGTAAATTGTAAAGCAGGAGAGACCGATTCACATTGGTTTTGAATGTCTGTAGGTACATTATAATAGGAGGACAAAAATCAGTCCAGGTAAAGCTTATCAACATTCATCAAGTGCAGCAAAAGAATGAGTTTCAATATTTAACAGTGCGTTCAAAAATTTTGCTCAAAGGGACGTCGAACAACTGCATGTGCAAAACTGGACGCCGCGCTAGATAGGCACGTAGCTGGCTGAAGATGCCTGTTACTAGAGGTCCAGTTCCATCGCGGACTGCAGCGCACATATCTATCTACAAAAGTTTTGTAATGTGTGTATTTAATAAGGTATGTTTGTCAGCATCGACATATGCATGTTTCAATAAGCATGCCAGCATGTGATTAATATTATTAAAATAAATTTCACACACTTATCACATCTTCGTCCTTCCAATTCAATAAATCTTAATTTTGAATATTAAGTGCTCCTTGAGTATTTGTAGTTTTCATTAGCCATGTTTTACTTTTCGCTGTTTTGAAAACACAATTATATCTGCGCGAGGCAACAAATTAAATCATTAAACAAATTAAAAGGACGTAGAAAATAACAAAATATACATATGTACATATAACTGGCTTTGATTTTAATTTGACATAAACAAGTTCTCTATTTTTAAACACACAAGTCCTATAGTGCTTGTAATTTCCACTTAACGAATGTCAATGACCGCAGCTTACTGACATGGACTAATCTCGTTTCGCCAATAAATAACTGTTGGCCCAAGTCGGATGTGCTAAAGGGCATCAACACTTCATTTAAGGCCTTTTACATTCCACCACATTGTACTAACTTGGCCTCTACAAAATTCAATTGGCATTATATACCTATACCAAGGAGGCGGTTAGATCTTTTTTTTTGGGCCTGCCTTTTATGAAGGCGACCACTAAGCGGATTAAGCACATAGCAAACACAATTTATTCTAGAAATCCATATCAAGGCGAAAGTATCTGAGTATCTATATATATATGTATATTTATGTGTATATTTATTAGTTTTAAGATAGCTTTTCTAAAGAAATTTTGCGCATTTCTGTGTGTTTCCTTTATGTTGGTCGTCCGTCGGAACCGGATCTTCTGAATTGGAAGAACACTGTGGAGGAGCAAGTACATTTAAGTCCTTCGTTTCTATACTTTCTATATACTCTCTCTACCTCAGGCCCTCTTTAATTAATGTATTCGTGCAAGCATTTTGTTTGTGGTAATCATTTCCAATTAAGAGAGATTCATCTTTAGTGAGTCCAGGCGATAAATAAGTTTGTCATGTTTGTACTTAATAAGACCTACGCTGTGTTACTATCCCTAAAAAGGTGAATGAGTATTTTTATTTTCTGGCGAAAAGGAGTAAATTGGTAGATAAATCTTTTCAATAGTCCGGTGGGTAGTTTGTGGATGGAATCTTTGAATAGATAGCGTTTGTTGGTCTATCAACATTTTTGTTTGTAAAGTAAACCTACACCACTGAATGCTTTAGGAAAGTGATCAAAAACGTTTTGCATTATAGCTTTTATGTTGTAAGAATTGGCTATTTAAAGGTAGATATAGATACCTGCTTTGGATAAAAGGTGAAGCTCTTTAGTTCGTGAGCTGAATATAAACAAGGTAAGGACCCTAAAGCCGTAATTAATATGGGCCTTTGATAAAGTGGTTATAATTTTTGTAAGGCATTTCCTTAAGGAATATTTGTGGATTTACTAAAGTAGCTTCATAATTTCATAAACTTATAGGAGATACTTACTAAAGAATGTAGGTCTTGGGGATAAATCAAGACTATTTTATAATAAGAAGAGTTAAAGTCTTGTTCTTGGGAATCAAATTAGGATTTAGATATGTGAAAAACGCAACAGGAATATTAGCCCGGTACAAAAGTTTGTTTGTGATGCCCTGAAGATACAAAAACAAGAACTCTATAACCACGCCCCCTGCGTCCCCTTCACACTCGATGAAAAATTACTGAAAATCGGATTTTTTTTTCACTTTTTGCTCTTCTTTCTGGTGCATTTTAACGCAAAATAACTTTATATGCCAACTTGTAGTAAATAAAATTTCCGTCAAGTTTGGTGTATGGATACAATTTTGGTACAACGAATAGCAACTATGAAGCAGCCAAAAATGCTCTTCTGGCTGCTACTTTTTAGAAATTAGAGTTTTTTGACATTTAAAGCGCAATAACTTCGTAACTGTTGGATTAAGCGAAAAGTCCTCATAATAAATCTTGTTGGAAATTAAATTACCTATATATTTCATACTCCAATTTTTATTTTATAGCCCGTAGAACGAAATGAGGATTATTTAACAAAATCTATAAAAAATCTCAAATTCTGGACCTAGACGACCCTGTGCAAAAATTGTTGGGAGGGTGAAAACTGCAAAATTTTCTACATTTCTTTGGTTTTTCATTAATAACTTTTTTTTCTTACGTCCTGCTTGAAAAAATGTTCAGGTTTATTTTGTAGGCCAAAACAATAATGACTATTCAAACATAATTGCATGTCAATTTTTTACGCAGATAAGGCCGTTAGAAAAAGGTAATTTTCAAAATTTCCATAAAAAAATGCCAACAACTACAGATTTTTTTACATCATCTCTTCTGTTATACTCGAATTATGAAACGCAGGTATGTTTTCGGGATATTTTTTGTGTATGAATCATATAGCTGGATTTAATACCTATCTTACAGTGTAAGAACCACTCACCCACGATTAAACAAAAAGGAGTTATAGGCACAGGAGGCCCTTCAATCTATTCCTGGAGGCGCAGTTTTTTTGTTAGGAGATTTATTGTATATTTTTTTCGGCGGGTTTGTATTTGTGGTGTATTGAACAGATAGCCGAATTCAAAACCTATCTGACAGTGCAAAATTCACTCACCTAGGACCTCCAAATTACGAAATATAGGTAAGTGAAGTTTTGAGTGAAAAAAATGTATTTTCTGATATGCGATACTTCAATCCGCAACTGGAGGAGCAGTTATTTTGTAAAGGCGTTTTTTGTTGGTATACGGGGCATACGCACAGGGATTAGTGTTTTCCTTTTAATGTTGAACACACTGCGCCAGCATAGGAAGGTTAGTGGAGGAGGGACAGAAGGTATCGATTAACATTGGTGTTAAATGCTTCCAAATTGAAATGACAAGGAAAAACCTCGCCGGGTAAACTTTTTCAAATTCGTGTTGTACGGCTAAACAAATAATGCCTTTATTTCACAGTACGTCGAAAATTGGGCTAAAGGGTAAAGTGATGACCATTCCTTGCGAGACAAGTATCACGGGGAAAATTTTAAGGGGAGGAATGCAGCTGGCTACTTCGAGTGAACATTTTTTTATAAAAGAACCGATAAAATAAGGGGTTCGATAGGGGCATTTATTTGAGAGGCAGTTCAATTTCCTATCAATCTTAACGATCTTTTTTGTATTCTTTAAAGCAGGTGAAGCGATGTCTACGAAGCAACTGCCAAGTGTAAATTGTAGCCAGATCAGAAGGCAATAAATCTTCTTGCATATATACAGAACACCTAAGCACTTAGCATCATTTTGTGCGGTCTCAAATATATTGGTGTTCCAACGGAGGTTGTCGTTGACACATACCGAGTAGGTACTGAAAGATTTTCGGTCAACAATAAAATGAGAGGATATGCACTTTTTGCATTGCCACTATAATGGAGAAATCATTTCAAGACTTAAAATATTAGGAGTGGTAATTAATTCTTTGGATGTAGTGAAGCAATTCGTCAATTTTTTGAAAATCTAATATAGTCCAATTTTGTGTTCCGTGAACTTGAACCATACAAAATTAAAATCTTTTTTTAAACACAAACTTTAATGTTTATACAGACATCGTTCCTTATATAAAACGCTACGTTTACTTGAAAACAAAGTGTGCAATATGCATTTTTAAGGTTGAACTTCACTGCCCAATTTATTGGAGATTCAAGATACATATGCAAACATACGCATATTTCATATTCTATTCATCATATATATAAAGCTTAATATCAAATAATCTGAGAATTTTAATTTAGTTTGGGGCACCTAACGAATATACGAACTATCGAAATTCCCAAGTGCTTCTTAAGTGCATATTTCTTCTGATTTGAATATGATGACAATTCACTAGTCTTTATTGCACTCTTTATTTCAAGAACTCATTTTGCGAAAATAAAATGAATATAAAATGTACAACCACTTGCGAATGGAATTCCCTAGTTTCGTTTGACAATGAATGTTTTATTCAGAGCTATTCCATAGATTCCTGGAAAAACTCCCCAGATTGCTCCCAATTCCCACTTACAACATATCGATTGCTCAATCCTCAATAAGTAGAACAAATAGTATGCACTCAATTTTTTATACTTTACCCAAAGTTTGTAAAGTATCTTTACGTTCATATATGGTGTAACTATGTATGCTAAAAAGTACGTGGAAATGTTTTTTGAACATAGTTTGTAAAAAAAATATGCGTATTCAGGACTTTGCACTTTTTTAACGTGAAATCTCATATGCGTGCAAAAAATGCTGGCATAGTAGCAACTATGAAACTATACAAAAATCGAAGCCCCATAAACACCCTCAACATACAAACGTAAAGAGCGTGGGTAGGATAGTATTCCTTTGGCAGCAACAAGGATCAATTTCGTTTGATTGCTTCTTCTACATACTATATGTGAATAATTCATCCAGCCTTTGGACAATTTTCCTCACACTTTACGAATTTTCATTTATGTTTTTTTTTGCTTGGATACTTTTTCAGAATATGTATATTTTGCTTGTGTTGTTCTATTTATCCTGACTTGTTTGCTATGGAAATTTTTATTAGGATATATTATTTCTAAGGCATAAAAAAAAGAATGTCTTCAGTTTCTTCCGTGTTTTTGAATTTGATTTTTTATTTTGAAATTCTTCGTAAGAAAATTTCTTGGATTCTCACATTTAATGTTTGAAAGCTGTTATGTATGATATAAAAGAAGGAATACAAGTTCAGATAGCAAGTTTTATTGACCTTTTCGTGATTTATCTGTTGTAAGATGACAACCAGCTTTACGTTGGCGTTCAGCGAATGATATATCGAACAGTACACTCTTTTTGTGTTGAATTTAAGGATAATTAAAAAAATAAAAAAAAAATATAATAACAAAATCTTAGACAAATAAAATATATTTAAGTCTTTGTTTTAGTATTTAAATAAAGTAGTTTTACTTTTGGGTTCTCGTTCTCCCCGCCAAATTTTAAAGTAAAAAAGCTTTTCTTTGTGGAGGGTGCTGAGATAAGTCCCCAGATTAAATTTGACACGAGGATTGGGTTCTGTTTATAAATTGTGCAAAGTGAGTGTTGTTACATTTCCCTTAAATAAGTCCTATGTATTATATCTTGGCCTTTCAGCAATTTTGAGGTTTTCGAAAAATGGTGACTTTAACAAGGACCAGGACCCCAACCGAAATAATAATATGAAATTCTGCATTTGCAAGGAAATTCAAAATTTAAAAAAACCACGAATATTAGGACAGTTTTGGGTGCTTCACAGCTCCGCAGCTATTACTTTTACAAATAGGATATTTAACTAACTACTAGTTGGCATTTAAACAGATTTTGCATCAGAAATAAGTTATAAGCGAAAAAGTGCAGATTTGCAGTCATTTTTACCTGATTGTGTAAGGACGTAAGGGACGTGGTTGTAGAAATTTGGTTTTGGTCTACAATTCCTAACAGATTAAAAAGCATCAAGCCTAAAGAAAAGTCCTGGTTTAATTCTGAGTGTAAAGAAGCTATCAGGCTCAAAGAAGTAAGTTTCCGATCCTACAAAGCCAACCCTACAGAGGAAAATCGGAAAAAGCGCAAACAAGCAAGGAACTCATGCAACTCCGTTATTGAAAGAACCAAATTTTTGCATGACCAAAAATTACGGCAAAAAATTCTGCAGTGTCCCAGAGGCAGTAAAAATTTTTGGTCATTTGTAAAAAATATTAAAAACTCCTCAACATCTTCGGTTCCAACGCTCATCGACAATAACAAACCAATTGTTTACTCCTTCAGAGAAGGCAAACTTCCTCGCCGCCCATTTCGCTGCCAGCTCCACGCTGCCGCATAACAACGTTGCCTCTCCTGTACTTGAGAATGTACATTTTTCCATGGGATAGATTTTTTTCCGCACTGGTACAATAGCATGAGTTCTCAAAGATCTCGATATACACAAATCCGCTGGCCCGGATGGTATACCCCCGATTCTTCTGAAGAGGTGTTCTTCCACACTGGCAAAGCCACTGTGTAAGCTTTTCCATCGCTCCTACTCATCTGGAATCTTTCCTAGAAGATGGAAAACAGCATTTGTCCAGTCTTTCCCTAAGAAAGGTGACCCATCCTCCCCCTCCTCCTACCGACCCATTGCACTGACATCCCTTCTTTCTAAGGTCATGATTAACCGTCAGCTTAAGGAATATCCCAAAGATCGAAAGCTTCTCCATGACCGTCAGTATGGCTTCCGCAGCAACCGTTCCACTGGTGATCTGATGGCATATCTCACCGAACAGTGGAACAAATCTTTACATCGCTTTGGTGAAAGTAAGATTATTGCTCTTGATATCTCCAAGGCATTTGAAAGAGTTTGGCATGAAGCTCTCTTATCGAAAATGCTTGCTTTTGGGATTGATAATACTCTTGTTCGTTGGATTAGAAGCTATCTTCTGGATTCCCATAAAATAAATGCTGGTGTGCCCCAGGGCTCTGTTCTGTCTCCGACTCTTTTCCTCATTTTTATAAATAATCTTCTGTCTGTTACTTCTAATCCACTTAACTGTTTTGCTGACGACGCAACCCTCAGCTTTTCATATTTGTTTGATAATTCACGTCCTTCGCCTTCGGACCTAGAATTGCAACGGTACTGTATGTCAAGATAATTAAACTCCGATTGATACAGCATTGTCAAATTGGGTAGTAGGAATACTGTGGAGTGTATTGCTTCGAAAACTAAATGCTGTCTTCTGCCGTTAAAGCTAAACACACTCCAATGCCATTGTCCATGAATGGCACTTACATCGAAGAAACCGAAAGGCTCTCAGTACTCGATATGTGTGTCAACGACGACCTCCGTTGGAACGACCATATATTTGAAATCGCTAAGAATGCTGCTAAGTGCTTAGGTTTTCTGTATCGGTGTAAGAAGTATTTTTCCCCATCTGATCTGGCTACAATTTATAAAGCGTTTATACGCCCTAAACTCGAGTATATTATTTATTTTTCAAATATAGAAAAAAAATGTCTGTCTGTCTGTCTGTCAGTATGTATAACGAGCTGCAGCCTAAACGGCTTAAGCGGTTATCTTCAAATTTGGTGTGTGTGATTTTTGTGGCATTCCCCAGAGGGGAAATTGAAATTTTATTTTTGGCTTTCTCGGTAACGGCTCTTTGGATTTCTGTCAAATTTTATATAAAAAAAGATCTAGGCAGCAAAATTTATTCTGAATATCAAAATTTTAAATAACTTTTTTTTCTTATTAAAATTAATTTTTTTAACTTTTTTTTTTGAAAAATCAATATTTTTAAAACTAATCAAAAACAATTATTTTAAATTTTATAATAAACTGCAAAAAAAAAGTAGTACGGATTTTATCAAAATCCGTACTACAATTTTCAAAATACTTTTTTCGTTAATTCTATATTATAGAAGACGTGTGATGGCGTACTTCATTTTTTCTAAGAATCGTTAAGTGTTGTGGTTTTGACACTATATTTAAGTTCAGATTGTTTTATTTTTCTAAGGTCATGTTACTTATTTTATCCGACGACGTGACCGCACATTTGTATGAGCTTGTACGTGTGATCCAGTCGTGCAAAATATTATTTAGAGGTATAGAACTTTCGATCCTGTCCAATTCCTGTCATACTAATGAAGTGTGTTTGACTTTTTTTCAATATACTTTGGCAAATCATCATGGAAAGACTTACACCAGAACAAAGTTAACAAATCGTATACAGTTATATCCACTTCGTCGAGTTTACGGCACGCATAATCGTCCATCTGAGTGGCTAATACACAATACTTTGGATAGATTCACGGTGACATTTGCTCTTTTGAATAATATTTATCGACGTCGAGCCCGTACCGTGCGTATATAAGAAGGCATCGCCGCAGTAGACGTGAGTGTGACAGAGGACCCGAATTTATTGATCCGACACCTTTGTCCGTAACACGGTCTCTGCCCGTCCACTACTTAGAAAATTAAGATCCAACTAGTGCAAGAAGTAAAGCCCATCAATTGCGTCGTGTGTTCGGAATTAGAATCAACTTTTTATCTTCACATTATGAAGGCTTCATCGGCCCATTTGTCTTTAAATCTGAAACCGGTGCCAACATTACTCTGAATTGCGAACGCTACAGGCAAATGATTTGTGATTTTTTTTCTCATGTAATTGGAAATCATTTGGAGGAGAAATGGTTCCAACAAGACAGTGCAACCTGTCATATGCCTGCAGCTGGTGCAAACATCACTTTGTTGAGCCAAACGTTTGGTTACCGAACCATCTGAAGAAATAGATTGTCAATTGTCGAGCCTCGTTCGTGTGATTTGACATCTTTGGACCACCTAGTAGTACGTTAAATCTCTATTCCATGTTGATAAACTAGCTAATTACCATTTAGAAGCCAACATTCGACGCACTATTAACGAAATAGGAACGGGTATGCTCGAAAAAGTGGTGCAAAATTGGACCAACCGGATGGCGTTTATATGGCACAGTTTCGGAGGTCATATGATAGAATTTATTTTTAAACATTAAAAGCCAACATTTTCGTCATTCCAATGAGTTTGTTGTGTTGTATAAAGAAATAAATTGCACGAGTGGATTGCACGTACTTGCTCTTATGTGCGGTCACAGCGTGGAATAAAACTTGGTAAATATTAAGGGAGCTTCAAAGTTTTTATTCGATTTTTCCAAAAAATTTGTCAGCAGAATAATTTGAACGCCATTTTATTTCTTTAAAAAATGTAAAAAGTGGGATTTTTTTTAAGTAATAGGAACGGTTTTTAAATAAAACGGTTTTAATTTAACAACTTAAAAAAAAATTTAAAAAAAATACTTAAGAATGCAAGCTTAAGCACAAGTATAACCCTTATTTAAGAAAAATTAAAGAAATCACTAAACCGTTTTTAAAAGTTAGTTGTCTGTAAAGTCAGTTTACGGACGATAACTTTACGTGATAACGTCATGAGAAAACATTGATGACACCAACACCAACATACAGCCCGTTAACTTACAGCATATATAAGTATATACATAATATAATATGGAATTGTATCCATTTATCACGTCAAACAAAAATCTGGTTCTAAATCTATTACTATATATATATATAAGTATAATTCTAGAACTAAATTTAGTACCAATTCTAGTACAAACAAATACAATTGTACTAAATTCTAGTACTAAAAATGTATTACCAAATATATTATTATACCAACTTTTTTTAACTAGCGGTACCTGGCGCGCATTACTACGCCCTAAAAAACATGTTTTAATGCGAAACGCGAAAATAATGATAACGGGGACCAAACATTTACAGGAACTTTCCCTGGACAAAAATGTATTTACCCTGTCCGTTGGGCGGTTTAGGAGTACATACTCGACATACATACAAAAATCATTACATCTGATGTTCGCCTGGTGCTCAGAATACGTTTGCGATCGATTTTGGTTGATCAGTAATGCGTTACTTACGAGAATGTTGAGAAAAAAAACTGGTCCACTGGTGGGAAGAACCGTTTTTGCTTACCACCTTAATTTTTTTTCACCAAAATATGATCCACACCACATGTAGCCTTTTCCGAGAAAAATAAGCTTTTACTTAACGATTATATGGCAGGTACAATAAAAATTGAGATAACAATCAAACATGACAATATGATCTAAGAAAAGCCTTAAAAATCATCAAAATCTGAACTACAATTTTTGAAATACTTTTTTCATAAATTCGTTATATACAAGGCGTATGATCGTGTACTCCATTTTCACTAAAAACCGTTAAGTGTTGTGATTTTGACACTTTTTTTTAATTCAGATAGTATTATTTTCCTATGTTAATGTTACTTATTTTTTTTTTTATTTTATTCGCACATATGAGCAAGTGCGTGCGATGCAGTCGTGCAATTTATTTTCTCAAGGAATGCATAACTTGCAAGTAAAAAATTATATGCTTTTAATAAAAACTATCCTTATACGAGTATCTTTTCAAATATAAATTTTTATAGAAATCCAATGAGCCGTTGCCGAGAAAGTTGAATAAAAAAAAAAACAGTTCCATATATGAAAGGCACATTATTACCTTCATTTTTAGTTAATTTTCATCAAAACCGTTGGAGCCGTTGTAGAGATATTTTTTGTCAATAACTTATGTTTCGTTATGTTATACTATATATGATTGTTATCTCAAGTTTTTACTTGCGATTTAGGTACTAAAATGCAAGTTATGGATTCGTGCAAAAAAAAATCTAACAATCAAACATGACATTACGATAATAGAGAAGTTGAAAAAAGTGGGTCCGGAAACTCCGTCCGTCTGTCTGTCTATCTGTTCACCGCTACAGTATAAACGCATGGGCCGATTTGCTTCAAACTTGGTATTAAGTATTTATTAGGTAGCATCTCGGGGGCTGTTTTTCATTTTTTGCTCTAGGTCGAAAAATAACGGTACCTGCCATACAATTTTGAACAAAAAGTTATATTTTCTCGAAAACGGCTCTAACGATTTTGATAAAACTTTCAGGGTGCTAATTTTTTACAACTATACATATTTCAGTTAGAATAAATTTTTCGAAATTTGTTTTATAACGGTACCTCTCATATAACCGGTTTTTTTAAATGCAGTTTTGTCGTAAACTATTATCCCGATTTCAATAAAATTTTGCACACAGTAATTCATTTATAATTCAATTATTATCGCATTTCAAAATTTTCAAAAACTTTTTTTTTCGAAAATGGGTGGATTGAATATTTTTAAATAATTTCCCAGATGAAAACTAGATATTACCTTATAATGACTAGAAAAAAATTTCAAATATTTTTTCGATTTTTTTTTCAAAAAAACGACTTTTTAAAAAACTGGTCCAACGATTTTCAATTTTTTTTTCTTCGATAGACATTTAGTTTTCAAATTTTATTGCATACTAAGTTTTTCCAAGAAAACTCTGAAACTAACTAAAAAAAATAAAGAATTTTCTAAAAAATTTTTTTTTTTTATTTTAATAGACGTGTGGTTTACAATCTGGCAATACTTCTTTCGGAGTTGGTTTTTTTGACAGCTGTCTCTTGATTTATGCTCAGTTTGGTTTGCGATTTGGGAGCGGGTCATAATTCCGGTTATCAAAATTCTGTATGACCAGAATTCTGTTTTTATATTTTTTGAAAATACTGTACGTACAAAATTCTGTATTTCATAATTCTGTTTTTCAAAATCCTGTATTCCCAAATATCTGGTTACCAAAAATGCTGTATGTAAAAATTCTGTTTTTTTTTTAAATTCTGCTTATGTCCGCTAACCCAAAACAAAATGAATAACCGTCGACAATTAGTTTTTCTTTTCCTTTATTGGACATGGCAACTGAGGTCCTAATATTGAATTAATAACAAAAAAAAAAAAATCAACATATATTTAAACACAACAGATTTTTTACAATTATTTTATTGCTTACCACGTGCGAGAAGGAAAAATTTGTTGCAATTAGTTGTGCAATGGCTCATTCAAGAATGATAACTGATTTAGATATGTAAAGAACAAGTAACAAACATTTATGAGAGAAAGAGACGTATTTGTAAGCTAACTTTGTTCTGTCTTGTATCCATATCGAAACATAACATATTTTATATATTGGGGATAAGATTCAGTAAAAAAATTGTGACCATGTAGCTGTAGCTGTTGTTTTTGTTATTGTTGATGTTGTTCATATTAATTTTGATGTTCTGTTTTCAAAATTCTGTATTTAAACAAAAATGTATTTGTATTTAAACAAAAAAAAAACATTTTTGTTTAAATACAGAATTTTGACCATACAGAATTCTGAAACCCAGAGTTTTGAAATACAGAATTTTCTCCATACATAACCAAAGTTTTAAGATACAGTATTTTGAAATACAGTATTTTGTAAACAGAATTTTGACCATACAGTATTTCGACCCCAACCCTGGCAGAGTATCGAAGAAGATCCAAATGAGTCCATCCGCCATCGCGCGACTTAAGTTCACTTTAATTTGGAAAAATACAAAAAATTATTTTTAATTTTGTTTGAAACGTCTTTATTCAGTCAAGCATTCTTACGAACTAACTTAATATAATTTTATTTAATTCTTCATGATGTATATTATTATTTCTATTTCTGCGGAATTGCAATGTCTCGCAATAATATCTTATTTCTGGACATTGCATTTCCGCTGGGAAAATTATTGTAACATGATTCTTTGATTTTATTATTTTTTGGTTTCAGCGGAATTGCAATGCCTCCAAATATTTGTATTTGTGGACATTGCTCTTCCGCTGGGAAAATTATTTCAATATGATTCCTTTACTATTTGTTAGGAATGCCAATTTATGGGAATAGGAGTTCTTGTCTGAAGCGTTGGAAGCTTCGACATAACCCTTCCCCCCTTTAAGTCGGGACCCTCCTGGGTTTCATTATTAATAACAACTTTAATTGATTTGTACTTAAAAAGTGTAAACAAAAATACAAGTATTAAAAGAATCACTATTGCAATAAATGCAATTAAATATATCCAACTGTACATGATGTACTTTGTACATATGAAATTTCAGTTCTTTAATTACTTCCATGTTTTTAATTTGTTTAATTACAATGTCATCGAACGATAGTGTACTACTATTTTCTTTCAATTGGTAATCATTGTTTTTTATTATAAAATTTTGTGTAAATTCTTTATTTTTTCCATAATAAGTTTGATTTTTAATTTTTATATTACAGTTATGAAAATTTATTAAGTAATTCCCATTAAGGGTTATAATTCTGTCATCACATGAACTTGACAGTGTTGTTCTATTTTGGGTTTTCAGCAATATTGAATTTGAATTAATTTCTATAGTTTCAGATTTTGTGTTCTTTATTTTATAGCAATTATTTTGGTAAATACAAAGCTTTGATTCTTTTAAAGATTTTTCATTTACATTAACATTAAAATCATAATGAGTATTGTTTAAAATTACAATTTCTTTATTTTCAAAATCAAATTCTTCAAATTTCTTATTGGTAATTGGTGTAACAATAGATCGCTTAACTTTAAATATATCTTTAGGAATTTTTATTGCAAATATTAGTTTTTCTTTTTATATTCTGCGGTACCTAGTCTAATGTTTTGTAATTTATATAAATCTATGTCATATTTTCTGATCTCATCTTCTGTCAAGATATTGCTGCTCATAAGATTCATTCTTGATGATGCAATATTATTTTGTATATGTTCTATGTTATCTCCGAGTATTTTCATTTTAAGTAGTATATCTAGATAAAGTAGTTTTTTATAAATTTTTTCATTGTTTGTTTTAATATCATTAAATTTTTCTAGAATCTTATCCCTATCTGCTGTTGCTTTAATTTTATTAAAAGTATTGTTAAAATGGTTATTAATTTCTATATTTTTGTTTATATTATTAATTATGTTATGATTGTTTTCATCAATTGTTCCTAAATGTTCTTCTATATCTACTCTATCATTTTCATCCATTGAACCGAAGAGCCATTTAAGTCCTGTCCTACAATATTGATTAATCCCCTCTTTTGTCTATGTGGTAATAAGGTTTTAACTTTTGTTCTGAGTAAGCTAAGTTCGTGAAGTAAAAGGTTCTTGTTATCTATTTCTCCTAGTTGTTTTATATTATTTTCAAATGTATCTAATATATATGTTATTTGCTGGGGTTTTATTATATGTAAGATAATGTTGTAATTATCAATGATTGAAACTTCTTCAATGTTAACTTCAGCGTATCCATTATAGTTGTCGATTTTTTCAACTATCAGAGTTCCTTTCGTTGTGGGCAGATTAGTCATTATTGTCAATATCAAAAATAGTGTTGTCCAATTGACCTGAAAATTTTGTACTTCGTTTAATGTTTGTAGGATGGATATTTTCTAATTTTAGTTTTCTATATTTAGGTTCGTCTTTGTGCCTTAGTGCCTTATAATTTTTTACATAACCTTCTTCTTGACTTTGGGTGTAATCTTCTCTTTTTTCATTTCGTTTGTTAATAATTTTTTCTTTGTGTTCTTTCAATATTTTTTCTATTTGTTTTTTATCAACTTTTCCTTCTAGACATCTAAAGGTTTGGATTTGATAACCGAATGAATGGACTTATTATACCATTTGTTGCATTTAAAAAGTCTTTCTTGTATTGGTAAATCTGATTTTTCTGTTTCTAAAACTCTAAGTTTTTCTCCTATTGTGCTATGGAACCTTTCTACGTCTGCGTTGCCTGTGTGACTATTAGGCTTTGTAAAATGAGTTTCTACTCCTTCTTGTCTTAAAAATTCCTTAACGTTTACAGAGTTAAACTCATTATCTAGAACAACTAAATTTGGTTTTCCTTTGATGGAAAAATATAATCGTATTTTTCCAACGATTGTGACGCTATTCCTATCTTCTAAATAAAGAACAACTGCATGTTTTGAGAAGTTGTCAAGGAAGGTTAAAAAACTATGTTTTTTATTTATATAGACATCTAAATGAATTATTTGATTTGTATCACTTGGAGTTTCAGGTTTCTATCATATTTAGCTCTATTGCATGTGTCACAGTTATTAATGTATTTTTGAATATATGTTTTTAAATTTTTATAATATATCAATTTTTTCAATCCTTCATAGTTTTCATTTATTCCTGCATGTCCTGTTTGATTTTTGTGATATTTTGCAATGTACCTGAATGTCTCGTCTTCATTTTCCATGTCTTTTGCGTAGTGGGTACATTTATAAAATTTTAAACTCGTATTAAACAATTCTATTAGCTTTTGTTGGACTTTATTATATTCGGGGTCAGAGAATTCGGAAAAAATCCCTATTTTGCCTGATTTCAAAAATCTTCAAAATATGTCCGTCATGAAATTATTTTCAATGTCATCTTTACTAATGTAAATCTTTCGTTTATTCCCAATGACCTCAATTTCTTTTGTTTTATTTTTTGTTAAAATGATTTGAGTGAAAAACCTGTTAACTACAGTGTCTAAAATTGGAAAGTGGTCGTTTTGTTCTTCCTCTTGTGAGTGAATTGTTGCGTCCGTACTTATGTTATCATTGTCTTGTTCTGTATCTAAAGCATTTATTTCTCCTGTTTCTGAATCTATTCTCGACAAAAAATCTGCTACTTTGTTTTCGGATCCTTTTATATATTCAATATTTATATCATACTCTCCAAGTTTAAGTAACCAACGCTGTAACCTGTGGTTAATATCTTTGCCCTTATGTTTGGTTTGGAGCCATTTGAGAGGCTGGTGATCAGTAAGAAGATCAAAAGTTCTACCATAAATATATGGGCGAAAATAGTTTACGGCCCAAACGATGCTAAGGAGCTCCTTTTCCGTTGTGGAATATTTTTTTTCGTGGTCGTTAAGAGTCCTACTTGCATAACTCAGGGGATGATCGTCTTGTGTAAGGACTCCGCCTAAAGCAAAATCGCTGGGGTCCGTTATAAGTTTGAATCTTTTATTAAAATCGGGGTATCTTAAAATTGGTGCATTAATAAGTAATCTTTTCAGTTTTTGAAATGAATCTATGTATTGAGGATCATTTTTGTTAATTTTCGTATTTTTCTTTAAATATTTTGTAATACCGAAGCTACTTTTGCATAATCTTTTACAAACTTTCGGTAGTAGCCCGTCATTCCCAAGAAAGACTTAATTTGTTTTTGGGTTTCTGGTAGTTTAAGCTTTTGAATATTTTCTATTTTACTCATATTCAGCTTAATACCTTCTGTTGTCAGAATGTGACCCAAGTATTCTGTATTTCTACTAAAAAATTGCATTTGTCAATTTGGATTTTGAGATTATTCTCTCTCAGTTTATTGAAAATTTTTTGTATATTCGTAATATGTTCTTCTAGAGTGGTACTGAATACCAAAATATCATCTAGATAAACGACACATATACGGTTGATATGCTCTCGTAGGACAGAATTTATAAGTCTTTGAAAAGTCGCCGGGGCGTTTTTAAGGCCAAACGGCATTCTTATAAACTCGTAGTGCCCTAAAGGAGTTGAAAACGCAGTTTTCTTTCTGTCCTCCTTTTTTATTAAAACTTGATGAAAGCCTTTGGCAAGGTCTAATGTAGCGAAGTATTGTGATCTTCCTAGTTTCTCTATTAGGAATAGGAATATATATTAGGAATAGGATATTTATCACTTACAGAAACTTCGTTAAGTTTTCTGTAGTCGATCACAATTCTCCATTTTTTTATGCCTGAGTTATCGATCTTCTTCGGAACGATCCATAACGGCGAATTATATGGGGAATTACTTTCTTTAATTATTCCTTGTGCTAGCATTTCTTTCATCTGTCTATTAATCTCATCCTCATGAATTTGAGGATACCTATATATTTTCGAATATATAGGTTTTTCGGTAGTAGTTATGATTTCATGTTGAATCTCATGAGTGTGAGTAAGTTTATTACCCTCTTGGAAGAAAAAATCTCTATTTTTATTAATAAGATTTTTCAGTTCCCGATTTTCTTCTGTATTCATATCTTTTCGTTCAAGTTTTTCTAATATTTTTTGATCAATTTTGGATTCATCTAATAAATTTATTTCTTCATACTTAAAGGGGCAAGAATTAATAAATTTAATTTTTGCATTATTTATCTCTAAATAATCCTCCTCTAAATTTATAATTGCTTGTAAAGGTTTAAGAAGATTTTGACCTATAAGTCCGTCGAAACTTTTATTATAAAAAGATGTCAGTTTCCAGCTCATAAAATTGTTTTCGTTAAATTCAATTGGTAATGGTGTTATGATTTCTTTGTCTATTAAGGTTCGACCACTAAGTGTGTTAAAAGAAACAAGGTTTTGAAGTTTTATTCGTTTATATTTGGGTAATCTATCTGAGTTTAAAAGTGTGGTTGTTGACCCTGTATCAATAAGGCATCTAATTTTTTCTTTCCCTACTGTCAGTTCAACTATCGGTCGACATGAAGTTGGGCTTCTGATTGAAAATTTACTTCATCTGAAACGGTTTCAATGTGATCTCCCTCCATTGGAGTGGAATTGGAATTTTGTCTCCTACCATAGTTGATATTAGTTACTCCATTTTGTCTTGATTGCCTAGAATTTGTATTGGAGTTTGTCGAAATGGATTCTGATTTGTAGTTTCTGGTTTAGGATTGTAATTATTGTTCTGACTATAATATCCTGAGTTTTGATTTGAATTTCTATTGTCTATCGTACAGAAGTTAATTTTGATTTTCACTGCGCAGTTCGACTTAATCAGAGTTGTGTTTTGTATGTAAGTATTTTTAAATGGTAAGTGATTTTTGTGTCGTGTATTCAAATGTTCGTGGTTTAAGAAAGAATTTCTTTCACGTGTACGTCTACACTGTTCAACACAGGCCAGCTGTTTTGGCATTAAGTGAAACTCAGGTTGGAGCAAATACTGATTTATCAGAATTTGCTCTACATGGGTATAGCTTGGTGCCATTACTCTTTTCTCATCATGGTCTCGTGGTCTATGTTAGGAATGATATTGCTTGCCAGAGCCTTCCCCAATATGGGCAATGTTCCAACACGGACTTTAACTTCTTATGGCTCAAATTCACTGTCCGCAAGCATGTCATTCATTATTGTTTTATTTACAGGAGTCCAAATCTTGACAGTAATTCGACTTGTAACGAGTTTGATGCACTGTCTGATTCCATCTCGAAAATTGTTTCCCTTTGTCCTCGCACTGAAATCGTTATTGCGGGCGATTTCAATGTACACAATTCCAACTGGCTCCGCTATTCTGGTCAGACAACACCCGAAGGAAGGTATGTCGAGCTCTTTGCCGGGTTACATCACCTTACCCAACTGATCGATGTGCCAACGCGTATACCGGATGTTGCTGGGCAAGCAGCCCATACTCTTGACTTGTTTCTTACTTCTCACCCTGATAAATATACCATTAGTGTAACTTCTCCATTTGGCACTTCAGACCATTGTATCATTTCAGCTAATTTCTCATCCCCCACCCATCCAGTTAAAGAAAAACTTCCCACCAGGACCGTTTGGCAATACGAGAAAGCCAACTGGGACGGCCTGAATTTCTTTTTCCGAAACTTTAACTGGTCACTATGCTTCCTCGATAGTGACATTGATGCCAGTGCTGAAATGATCACAAATGTGATTCTTCTAGGGATGCGTGCTTTTATTCCTAACAGAGTAAAAAGCATGAAACCTAAAGAAAAGTCTTGGTTTAATTCTGAGTGTAAAGAAGCTATCAGGCTCAAAGAAGTAAGTTTCCGATCTTACAAAGCCAACCCTACAGAGGAAAATCGGAAAAAGCACAAACAAGCAAGGAACTCATGCAACTCCGTTATAGAAAGAACCAAATTTTTGCATGACCAAAAATTACGGCAAAAAATTCTGCAGTGTCCCAAAGGCAGTAAAAATTTTTGGTCATTTGTAAAAAATATAAAAAACTCCTCGACATCTTCGGTTCCAACGCTCATCGACAATAACAAACCAATTGTTTACTCTTCAGAGAAGGCAAACTTGCTCGCCGCCCATTTCGCTGCCAGCTCCACGCTGCCTCAAAGCAACGTTGCCCCTCCTGTACTTGAGAATGTAAATTTTTCCGTGGGACACATTTTTTTCCGCACTCGTACAGTAGCAAGAGTTCTCAAAGATCTCGATATACACAAATCCGCTGGCCCGGATGGTATACCCCCGATTCTTCTGAAGAGGTGTTCTTCCACACTGGCAAAGCCACTGCGTAAGCTTTTCCATCGCTCCTACTCTTCTGGAATCTTTCCTAGAAGATGGAAAACAGCATTTGTCCAGCCTGTCCCTAAGAAAGGTGACCCATCCTCCCCCTCCTCCTACCGACCCATAGCACTGACATCCCTTCTTTCTAAGGTCATGGAAACACTGATTAACCGTCAGCTTAAGGAATATCTCGAAGATCGTAAGCTTCTCCATGACCGTCAGTATGGCTTCCGCAGCAACCGTTCCACTGGTGATCTGATGGCATATCTCACCGAACAGTGGAACAAATCTTTACATCGCTTTGGTGAAAGTAAGATTATTGCTCTTGATATCTCCAAGGCATTTGATAGAGTTTGGCATGAAGCTCTCTTATCGAAAATGCGTGCTTTTGGGATCGATAATACTCTTGTTCGTTGGATTAGAAGCTATCTTCTGGACCGTTCAATACAAGTTGTATTGGACGGATTCAAGTCTGATTCCCATAAAATAAATGCTGGTGTGCCCCAGGGCTCTGTTCTGTCTCCGACTCTTTTCCTCATTTTTATAAATGATCTTCTGTCTGTTACTTCTAATCCACTTAACTGTTTTGCTGACGACTCTACCCTCAGCTTTTCATATTCGTTCGATAATTCACGTCCTTCGCCTTCGGACGTACAATTGCAACGGTGCCGTATGTCAAGCTCATTAAACTCCGATTTATACAGCATTGTTAAATGGGGTAATAGAAATCGTGTGGAGTTTAATGCTTCGAAAACTCAATGCTGTCTTCTGTCGTTAAAGCTAAACATTCCCCCAATGCCATTGTCCATGAATGGCACTTACATCGAAGAAACCGAAAAGCTCTCTGTACTCGGTATGTGTGTCAACGACGACCTCCGTTGGAACGACCATATATTTGAGATCGCTAAGAATGCTGCAAAGTGCTTAGGTTTTCTGTATCGGTGTAAGAAGTACTTTTCCCCATCTGATCTGGCTACAATTTATAAAGCGTTTATACGCCCTAAACTCGAGTATAACTCCCACCTCTGGGCAGGTGCTTCGCAAACATCGCTTCACCTGCTTTATAGAATACAAAATCAAGCGTTAAGATTGATAGGTAATAGAACTGCCGCTGAAACAATTGCCCCACTCGAACACCGACGCAATGTTTCATGTCTTTCCTTATTTTATCGTTTCTTTTACAAAAAATGTTCACTCGAAGTAGCCAGTTGCATTCCTCCCCTTAAAAGTTTCTCCCGTAATACTCGTCTCGCAAGGAATGCTCATCAGTTCACCCTTGAGCCTAATTTCGGACGTACCGTGAAATATAGGGATTCTTTTTTTAGCCGAACGACACGAATCTGGAATAGTTTACCCGGTGGGATTTTCCCTTGCCATTTTGATCTGCAAACATTCATATCCAATGTTAATCGGCACCTCCTATCTCTCCCCTCCCTATCTTCGTAATGCCCGCGTAGTGTGTTCTACATTAAAAGGGAAACACATAATCCCTTGTGCGCGCGTTAATTATAAAAAAAAAAAAAAAAGTGTCTCAATATTCCTGTCTCTTCGAGTGTATTAATGCGTCTCGGAGTGTTTTTATGTTTCTACTATAAATAATACTTGATAAATTAGGGTTAATACCATTCAAAAATTTTTTTAATATAATTGATTCATTTGAATCGGGAGCAAATTCATTAGGTTTTGTATCATCAAATTCATATTTAGCGTTTATCTTATCTAAAATATTTCTTAAATTATAATAATATGCACTTACAGATGTTGGTTTGCATGTAATTGCAAGGTGGTGTAATTTGTGGTAAGTGTCCCTTACACCGAAATTTTTCTTTAACTCGTTTTTGATTTTTTTCCCACGTTGTATTGGGTCCCAATGTTCTTATGCACTTTAAAACTGCTCCCTGGATTTTGTTGAATATGTATCGCTGGTATACAAACTCCTTTAATGGTGGGTTATCGTTGAAAAGTGGGAGTATAAGCTCCGCTTCACGAATAAAGGATGATAAGTCATACTTTTCATCTCCGTTGAACTCCTTTATTTTTGCAGCTTCTTTTATGAGCTCGCAGACTGGTATTCCACTATTTTCGTTTGCCATCTTGACTGTTTTAATTTCTTCAATATCGTCACTGTCTCGATTTCTTGTATTATAAGTAAGCGATAGAAATTTTTCACTTTTGTTGTTTTGTTTTTATCAACACAAAAAAAATATTCTTCAAAAAGAAAAAAAAATGAAGTCACTGTATAACTGATTGATTTTATTGTCTTTGGACAATAATATTTTTATATATTTTTTTTTTTATTCACTTTTTTTATAGGAATAAACTAATTTCACTGTCTTTGGACAAAGAGTTTTCAATTCACTGCTTAAGAGGAATTAGGAATTATTATCTTTAGATAATAAGTTTTTATTAAGTTCAATTCTTTAGAAGGAGATTCGATTTTATCATCTTTAGACAATAATATAACCGACTGCGCCACTTAAGTTCACTTTAATTTGGAAAAATAAAAAAAATTATTTTTAATTTTGTTTGAAACGTCTTTATTCAGTCAAGCATTCTTACGAACTATGACTCTTCATGAACTCTTCATGATGTATATTATTATTTCTATTTCAGCGGAATTGCAATGTCTCGCAATAATATCTTATTTCTGGACATTGCATTTCCGCTGGGAAAATTATTGTAACATGTTTCTTTGATTTTATTATTTCTTAGTTTCAGCGGAATTGCAATTCCTCCAAATATTTGTATTTGTGGACATTGCTCTTCCGCTGGGAAAATTATTGCAATATGATTCCTTTACTATTTGTTAGGAATGCCAATTTATTTTGTCTGAAGCGTTGGAAGCTTCGACATAACCCGCGCGGAAGGATCTTTGTTTGCAGGCTTACAAAATCCAACTCGTTCAAGAATCGAAGCCGAACGCCCATCAAGGGCGTCACACGTTCGGGGAATGGGCCCAAAACGAAGTGGCCACCGATCCCGATTTTCACAAAATTGGGAAAATGGTCCTCGGCTGGAATTTATTCGAGCCAGCCACAGCGGCCACTTCCCCGAAATAATTTTTAGAACATAATGCAAACCCTTATCTTTATATTAAAGCTAGATTCTTTGCCATAACATTAAACTATATGCGTTTTATTTCTTCTTGATAACCACACGTCTAAAAAAAAACACCCTTTCTATACATACATATGCAGCCACTAAGCAATTATCTAGCATAAGAACAAGACCCAGTTGTGCATATTATTTAAATGTTATTCGACGATGTGACCGCACATATGAGCAAGTACGTGCGATCCAGTCGTGCAATTTATTTTTATTCACGTATCCTAAACTTGCCTCATAGTCATAGTATCGCAAGTAAAATGTAAAGGAACAGGCTACTTGTACACCTGGGTAGGTCTCATTCATTAAGCAACATATGCCACTATGTTGCACGAGTTATGACCCGGTACGGGTATTTTTAAGTAAGCGTATACATTTTTCAATTACAATCATCTTTTATAAATAATATTTACCCGGAAATTTGCATTCAGAATTGGGTTGTCTGTGTTAATCTTGTTGGATTTAATCTATTCTATACAAATTTTGGGGACAAATTTTATTTTGGGATTGACTGTTTTCCTAGAAAAGCTTCTTATTTTTATTCGATATATATACATGTATATGTAAATACTTTTTTGTTGAAAAAACCTCCTTCAATTAATAGCCCAGTGATTAAAAACACATTAACTTTTTTCTGAAATAAATTAGACTTCTTTCGAAAGAATAAACTTTTTCATTCCAGTTCCGCCATTTGGTTTTGATGAATTGATCTAAAAATTGTCATTTAAGAAAATGAGAATAATTCCAAGGCACAAATTAATGCTAGGCGATTTGGTATTTAATTTTAGTTTGAAAAGACCGATAAGGGCCGTATAAATACAAAAAAAAGGAAAACCGAAAATTCTCAAATATTTAATTCCTATCACTTTAGATGGAAAGTGATATTTAACGATTTAAATACCACAATACCAGTTAGACATTTAGAGGATTTCAGGGTCATGGTAAAACAATTTATTTTATTTATTTGTTTTCATTAAATTCATTCTTCATGCCATCCATAGAGCATGGCTTAAGAGGAGGAGTGAAAATGCTAACAATTGCTGTTTTATTTGTATGGAAACCGAATATAGTGGATATGGTTAGAGTAAGACACATCTTCATTAATTAAAGCAAATTAAGAGCAATAATTATGTAATTTGGCTAGAAGGAATGGCAGAAGGTGGAATAAATTCGATACAATAATTCTTTGAGGGGCGTGTAGAAATTCCTTGAACTAAGGGTGTCCATTTCATCATTATTTATGGCTTTATTAGAAAAAAATAAGAAACTTGGAAGAAATCCGTGTAAGAGAATAAATTTCTTCGGCTTAAGTGTCATGATTCTAAGATAGGATTATGTTAAAGGATAATAAATAAACATATAGAAATGACCATACTCTTTTTGGAAAAACCGAAAAACATATTTAAGGTACAAATGATTTAAAAGAAAGGATTTAAAATAAAATTGAATAAACTGCACGGTAAAACGGATTTATAAAAATTAAAAAAAAAATAACTCAAGAGTGCAAACTTAGACACAAAAATTACTTATATTTAAAAACAAAATTAAAACAAAAAATTCAAATACCCTTTTTCAAAATATCGATTTTTTCAAAAAAAAATATTAAAAACAATTATTAAAAATACAAAAAAAAATTATTCGAAAATATTTTTCCGCCGAATTGGTTTAGCTATCTACATTTTGCTGAATATCAAATTTGATTGTAATTGGTTAAGCAGTTCTCGAGAAAGTCAAAGAAAAAAAAACGGTTCTATGGGGGTACCGTTATTGAACAAATTTCGAAAAATTCTGAAAGATGTATTGTTGTAAAAAAATAACATCCTGAAAGTTTAATCAAAATGGTTAGAGCCGTTCTCGAGAAAATCAAGCTTTTTCTTAAAGATTGTATGGGAGTTACAGTTATTTATCGACCTAGAGCAAAAAAAAAGATATTATCAAATATATACTAAATACCAAGTTTGAAGCAAATCTGCCCATCCGTTTAGGCCGTAGAGACGCGAACAGACAGGCAGACAGACGCATGAAATTTCCGGTCCCACTTTTTCGACTTCTCTGTCATCGTAATATTATAATGTGTGATTGTTAGATTTTTGTTTGCACGAATCCATAACTTACCTTACTATAGTACCTATAATCGCAAAGTAAAAATTAAATGAAAAACAATGTCTGCTTTTCAGTAAGTGTATGAAGTGAATAAGTTCATTCGCCCTAATCACGACCTGAAGAACAGACTTCTGCTGAAAGTGAAACACTTTAACCTTCGGAATAACATCATGCAATGACGGTCGGAGAATCTTGGTTTTACCAGGTTCATTGATGAAAACTTGGAAAAAGCCACCATCACCAGCAAAATGGGCCAAGGTCCCTTATGATATCAATGGTTGAACTCCAACAGATCTTCGAATCACTGAAGCATGTGAGTTAAGAGTTCTAACAATCCACGTGCA
Organism: Platycheirus rosarum; assembly: GCA_963971375.1. Lineage (NCBI taxonomy): Eukaryota > Metazoa > Arthropoda > Insecta > Diptera > Syrphidae > Platycheirus > Platycheirus rosarum. The sequence continues at coordinate 56,470,871 of OZ020509.1, read as the reverse complement.
TATCCGTTGTCGTTGTCCTTTTTCCGGTCTTTTGCGAGGCTATTGATCGCTTCGTGATCTTCGAATCACTGAAGCACGTGAGTTAAGAGTTCTAACATTCCACGTGCAGATCCGTTGTCGTTTTTCCGGTCTTTTGCGAGGCTATTGATCGCTTCGCAACATTTTAAATTGTTTCATAGTGGGGTTGTTAATCCCACGCACAACCTCACAACCTGGCGGAACAAGGGTTTTGTTCGATTCCTTGGACAAAAGGAACCGCAAAGTCCAAAGTCAGTAACCCGCTTCGGGGATATTTCAATGCCCTGATTTGCATTGAATTGTCCCAATGACCTTATCTCCAAGTACGTCGAAGAAGCTCATAAGTGCATTAGCCTTGTTGACTGTTGACGCCACCGTTGGTCCAATTGATTGGGCTCAGCCGCCGTACGGCTCGTGCAAGTCATTAAAGTAGAGCAGTATAGTGTTGCTATTTTTTCTGTGTTCAAGACTCGCGCTTATAAGTTTAGCTAGAATGTGCGGATAGAAAGACTAGTACCGGGTGGTTACCCCAAGCAGGTAAAACAAGCACAATTTATGCGTACGAGATAGTTACAGCACTAGGCATCGCCTGGTTGACGCCGATCATTGCCGACCCTATTCATATAACACCTAACCACCGTAGTATATATGTATGTATGTATATATAATATACTTACAAAAAATTGAACCTTATTTTTTCAATTATTACCTAACATACATGTTGATTGCTGCCAAAAGAGTCTCCAATTTTCGTTTATACTTGTCTGCAAGGATCCTTAGATTATGTGCTTTGTGGCTGTTCAATCCCAAATTTATAATTCAGTTTTATTTCCTCTTTCCTCGGCCATGTTTTCGCTGTCCAATCTCAAATAATATCCGGTTCAATTTAGATTTAATGAGCATCCTAAGGCGTTAGGGTTCTATTCCTCCACTCTCAGAGATAAAAGGCAGAAAATGACGTCAAAGGACACAATTTTAAAAGTCCAATTTCAGTTTCATTTTCCATACGCGGAATAACCTTAGAACATAAAAGAAGTTTTGAAAAAAAAAATCCAGCCGTCCAGGCTCTTCATAATAATTTTTTTTTTTCACTCTGAAGACTCATGTGATTTATTGATTTTACTCTTCCAAAGATAAAACTACTATAATTTTCAAAAGGAGCCTCAGAATGTGTCCTGCATGCAGATTCTTTTTGAAAATGGTTGGAATGGAAACTTGTGGCCCGGACAAGCCTTCGGGTCAAGTTCAGATACATTATACGAGTAGAGGACACGAAGGGGTCAGAATTAGAATACATAATTTTCCTGTTAGTGAAACGAAATGTAAAATGTATATTTTATTCATTTTGAAATTATTTATGATTGTTATTGGTGTGCTTTCTCCTTTTGTGTATTCAAATGCGAATTGTTATCGATGAATGGAGACTATTTTTATAATTTTCTTCTTCGTCATTTGAATCCTAAAGATACGAAGGACATTAGGATATGAGATTTTTTTTGTGTACATATTTTTTATTTCTTGACGGACTGTGCTGCTGTCTGGGGTAGATTCATTGTCTTCAAAATTTATTGCTCAATTAAGGGGCATCCCATGGCATAAGTTTAGAATAGAAATGTTCTCAGTTGGTTATATTATTGTTCATAAAAAGGACGACGACGATTGCGGTAGAAACCTCATCTATGGCAGTAGGAATAGGGTTCTTTGTTTGTGCCAAGTTCGAAGAGGGTTGTGTTTAATTTTACGTTTAACAGTTTATAGTAGGAAAGTTCAATTATGGAGATAGATTTTGTTCGGACCCAAATAGAGGACAATAATACCCTATTTTTGATAAAGGTAATGAAATGTCGGCCATGAAAATTAAAGACTTGCGGGTAACATTTTAAAAAACGATTTCAAAAATAATAGAACCTTGCTCAATTTATGTCTTAATATAACTTTACAAGATTGAGGGTGATATTGTGGACTAGATTGCATATCTCAGATGTTTAATCGAAATTTACTGGCATATATTTAATTTTTGGCAATGTAAAATGTGTCTAGCATTTAAAAAGTATTCTGTAATTGTAAAATGTCAAAAGATTGACAAAGGTTTAATATTTATTAGCTTGCCAAGACAAATTGTTTCAACCTGAATGGCAGTTCTTGTTATTTATGTTTAATAGAAAAACGTTGTTCGAATTTGTATAAACCTTCACAAATCTTAATCTCTAGGAATTGGAACTTTTGCATGTAAACATATATTTATATTTGTGTGGTAAGCCTCAAAATTTTGGCCATCAGTCCGGGTCATCATTCTCGCAATATGTCTTTGAAACTTCTGGATTAAAAAGTTATCATAAAGTGCTTGTTCAACAAGTAAAATTCAAAAACTTTTTAAAATTTGAATAATAAGGAATAACAAGTTTAGGAGATTGTTTTGGCTTCTTTCAAGAAGTGGGGAATTTCACAATTTCATAGCTCTTGTAACTGGGAACAACAAGTGTTAAGAAAAAAGATTGTTGTTGATAAATTTCAAACGACGCGACGGTCGGAGAATTATGGGAAATCAACAAGTTAGGAATATACGTTTGCGTAGTGTTTATCAAGTGATGGACTCAGAAAGATTGTTTTAAATTTATTATTTATATTCACTGCACAGTTCGACATTGTCAGTGTTGTGTTTTGAATGTAAGTATTTTTAAATGTTAAGTGATTTTTGTGTCGTCTATTCTAATGTTCTCGGTTTAAGAAAGAATTTATTTCACGTGTATGTCTACACTGTTCACTACAGGCCAGCTGTTTTGGCATTAAGTGATACTCAGGTAGCAGTAAATGCTGATTTATCAAAATTTGCTCTACATGGGTATAGCTTGGTGCCATTACTCTTTTCCCATCATGGTTTCGTGGCTATGTTAGGAATGATATTGCGTGCCAGAGCCTTCCCCAATACGGGCAATGTTCCAACACGGACTTTAACTTCTTGTGGCTCAAATTCTCTGTCCGAAAGCATGTTATTCATTATTGTATTATTTACAGGAGACCAAATCTCGACAGTAGTTCGACTTGTAACGAGTTTGATGCGCTGTCTGATTCCATTTCGAAAATTGTTTCCCTTCGTACTCTTGACTAGTTTCTTACTTTTCACCCTGATAAATATACCATTAGTGTATTAACTTCTCCATTTAGCACTTCGGACCATTGTGTCATTTTAGCTAATTTCTCGTCCTTCAGCCATATAGTTAAAGAAAAACTTCCTACCAGGACCGTTTGGCAATAAGAGAAAGCCAACTGGTACGGCCTGAATATTTGTTTTCCAAAACTTTAACTGGTCACCATGCTTCCTCGATAGTGAAATTCATGCCAGTGTTGAAATGATCACAAATGTGATTCTTCTAGGGATGCGTGCTTTTATTTCTAACAGAGTAAAAAGAATCAAGTCTAAAGGAAAGTCCTGGTTTAACTCTGAGCCTAAAGAAGATATCAGGCTTAAACAAGTAAGTTTCCGATCTTACAAAGCCAACCTCCGTTATTAAAAGAACAAAATTTTTTTTTCATTTGTAAAAAATATTGCAAACTCTTAACATCTTCGGTTCCGACGCTCATCGACAATAATAAACCAATTGTTTACTTTTCAGAGAAGGAAAATTTGCTCGCCATTCATTTCGCTGGTAACTCCACGCTGCCTTACAGCAACGTTGCCCCTCCTGTACTTGAGAATGTACATTTATCAATGGGATAGATTTTTTTCCGCACTCGTACAGTAGCAAGAGTTTTCAAAGATCTAGATATACACAAAACCGCTGGCCCGGATGGTATGTTCTGAAGAGGTGTTCTTCCACACTGGCAAAGCCGCTGCGTAAGCTTTTCTATCGCTCCTACTCTTCTGGAATCTGTCCTAGAAGATTGAAAACAGCATTTGTCCAGCCTGTCCCTAACAAAATGACCTATCCTCTCTCCTCCTCCACGGAACAGTAGAACAAATCCTTACATCGTTTTGGTGAAAGTAGATTATTGCTCTTGATATCTCTAAGGCATTAGTGCCCCGTGGCTTAGTGGTTAGTGTGTCGGACTGCTAAGCGAAAGAACCTGGGTTCAAATCCAGCTCATAGCCACCTTTTTTTCTGGGGTACTGCCTCTTGCGAGGAACTGACAAAACCTCCAAGAGTAAAATTTGTCTCGAAAAAGTGCATCTCATGTAGCCGTTCGGACTCGGCGGTAAACTGTAGGTCCCTTCCATTCTTGCAGAGTAACAACACACACACAGGAATGGTTGAGAGTATAAGTCACTAGGTCTTGGCTCCTTAAGGAGCTGTCGCGCCAATAAATTTATTTATTTTATCTCTAAGGCATTTAAAAGAGTTTGGCATGAAGCTGTCTTATCGAAAATGCGTGCTTTAAGATCGATGATACTCTTGTTCGTTGGATTAGAAGCTATCTTCTAGACCGTTCAATACAAGTTGTATGGGACGGATTCAAGTCTGATTCCCACAAAATAAATGCTGGTGTGCCCCAGGTTCTGTCTCCGACTCTTTTCCTCATTTTTTTATAAATGATCTTCTGTCTGTTACTTCCAATCCACTAAACTGTTTTGCTGACGACGCAACCCTCAGCTTTTCATATTTGTTTGATAATTCACGTCCTTCGCCTTCGGACCTAGAATTGCAACGGTACTGTATGTCAAGATAATTAAACTCCGATTGATACAGCATTGTCAAATTGGGTAGTAGGAATACTGTGGAGTGTATTGCTTCGAAAACTAAATGCTGTCTTCTGCCGTTAAAGCTAAACACACTCCAATGCCATTGTCCATGAATGGCACTTACATCGAAGAAACCGAAAGGCTCTCAGTACTCGATATGTGTGTCAACGACGACCTCCGTTGGAACGACCATATATTTGAGATCGCTAAAAATGTTGCTAAGTGCTTAAGTTTTCTGTATCGGTGTAAGAAGTATTTTTCTCCTTCTGATCTGGTTACAGCTAATAAAGCTTTTATACGCCTTAAACTCAGGCAGGTGCTTCGCAAGCATCGCTTCACCTGCTTGATAGAATACAACATCGAGCGTTCAGATTGATAGAAAATAGAACTGCCGCTGAAACAATTGCCCCGCAATGTTTCAAATCTTTACTTATTTGATAGTTTCTTTTATAAAAAAATTTCACTCGAAGTAGCTAGCTGCATTCCTCCCCTTAAAAGTTTCTCCCGTAATACTCGTCTCGAAAGGAATGCTCATCAGTTCACCCTTGAACCCAATTTCGGACGTACCGTGAAATATAGGGATTCTTTTTTTAGCCGAACAACACGGATTTGGAATAGTTTACCCGGTGAGATTTTCCCTTGCCATTTTGATCTACAAGCATTCAAAACCAATGTTAATCGACACCTCCTATCTTTCCATGAATTGAGCTTGCAATCCTTCTTGCCCCTTGCAAAACCATTTTTTGTTGCGTTATTTACCTCAGCCTATCAACAACAACTTGTTAAACTGATTCAACAAGTAAATGGAATTTTGTTTTATTGACTATTGTTTTATTTTTTTTTGTGTTACAGAAATGACTTTTACTTCTTTAACAAGTATAGTTAAACAAGTGGTTGTTGACCAGTTGACTTGTTGTTCTGTGTTAAAGGGCCCAGGGGCCTATAACACAATACATAAAGTGCTTATTGAACAAGTGAAATTCAACAACTTTTTATAATTTGTGTAACACGGAATAACAAATCCAGGAGAACTCAATAGTTTCGGCTTCTTTCAACAAGTGTGAATTTTCACAATATCATAGTTTTTGTAACTGGAAACAACCAGTTTTAAGTAAAAAGAGAATAAACTTGTTGAATTGTTCATAAATTTCAACCGACATCTTCGGGGACTTGTTGGATGTCAATAAGTTAGGAATAAGCACTTGCAGTAGTGTTTATCAAGTGATAAATTTGGAAAGATGGTTTTGAATTTATTTAGGGGTCTAGAGTTTTGTTTCAAAAAATGTTTTGTTTTTTTTAATTCTGAATCGGATGTTGATGACCAAAGGCAGATAAAAGTTTTTAAAGAAAGAATTAACTTTGTAATAGAACCCGATATATTTATTGAAAAATTGCTGATTACCTTACCGAAAGTCTCTACCACCAACAACGTCTCCTACTTATAAAAGTAAATACGAACTGTAATGCAGAAAATTATTGATGCACTTTCAAACAATGAAGGTGCTTTTGTGTGCTTTCGGCAAGGTAAGCATTCGCTTACTATATGGCAGCATGTGGAACAGATTATGTTATGCCATAGCGCTAACATAAAATTTTGTCAAAAAACATCGCTAATTTATGTGCATCTTTTTCCTGAAGGAACTATTTGACAACGAAAATATCTCCTGCCATTTATCACCTTTTTCCTAATTTTAGTTAATAAATCAATTATGTTTGTTTTCTCTGATTTTAAACAAAATGATTATTTATTTTTTTTCAAAACTTACAATTTTTTGTTGTTTGACTAGTTAAACTGATTTTACAAGTGAAGGCATTTTTACTTGCGATTATAGGGACTATAAGGCAAGTTATGCATTCGTAAAAAAAAAAAAAAAAATTCTAACAATCAAACATGATATTACGATGATAGAGAAGTCAAAAAAAGTGGGTCCGGAAATTCCGTCCGTCTGTCTGTCTGTCTGTCTGTCTGTCTGTCTGTCTGTCTGTCTGTCTGTCTGTCCGTATCGATATCTACAGCCTAAACGGTTGGGCCGATTTGATTCAAACTTGGTATATAGTATTTTTGGAGTGCTCTACCCGACAGTTTTTGGAATTGGCATTCTAGCTCCAAAACTAACGGTACCTGCCATATAACTTTTATTAAAAAACTTATTTTTCTCGAAAACGGTTCCTACGATTTTGATTAAACTTTCAGAATGATGTTTTCTGTGGAAAATCTATCTTTTAATTTTAATGGATTTTTCAGAAAAAGTTTTATAACGGTACCTCCCATATGACCGGTTTTTTAAAATCAGACTTTCTCGTTAACTAATTGACGGATTTTGATGAAATTTTCAAAATTTGTAGTGTTTTATGATTTAAATAATATTGCTTATCAAAATTTTCAAAAACATTTTTTTTTAAATTTTAATAATTTTTTTAAAAAAATATTTTGTTTTTTGAATATTTTGAAAACGGATCTATAGATTTTTTTTAAAATTTTTCTCCTAGTATAAACTATAGATTTCTTAAAATTGACACACTAAAAAAAATTTTAAAATATGTTTTCGAAAAGTTTTTCAAAAAAAACATTTTTTTGAAAAAACTGGTCGAACGATTTTGAAATGAAAAATTCATAAAATAGAAAACAGCAAAAGAAATAAGATGGCTTACAACATTTTTTCCAAAAAACGTTATGAGTAGTGTTTTTTTGAATTCATACATTTTTTTCCCCAACATTTAATTTCATATTGCTCGGCTAAGCCCTAGCCAAGCCATTAGTCAAATAAAAGAAAGTGACAACCTACATTACATACATACTTACGTATTTTAAAGTATTTTTCATCATCATAAAAGCACAGAATAAATAAGGAAGCCTTTGATAAACAAACAAAAACAACTAACAAATAAAAAAAACTATTCGATTACTACTGAATGCAAAAATTTCAATCGAGAAAACAAAAGTTTACACCTTCCTTTAAATAAACAAAACCACTGTGTTAACTTTTAATATTGTCTCTATACCTACTGGCTTAACAGTAGTTGGAACACGTATCTTAATTTTAGTACCTACCTTCCTTCCAACCTTATTATAGGTACCTAAATCCTTTATAAATTCCATTGGTCCCATATTGGGACGTATAAAGGTCCCTTTACCTAGCATTATTGCCATACTGCTGATTCCGACGAATCTTTATGCCAGTTGTTCAAATTTTTCCATACCAAAATGAAAATTTAACTGAAAAAAGTCCTTTGTATCTTTCTATTAGCAAATTATATTATAAACAGTAAGCAGCAAGTGGAAAGATAATACTACACTAAAAAACTGCAAAAGCTAACAATCCTATATATTTATGTGTTTATCCCTTTGTCGTGACGCATGTTCGTTCGAGCTTCACCCCAAAACGATTCTAAGGAAGTTGCACGTCATACAAAAAATATTAAAATAAAATCTTTGTCAAAAAGACGCCTGCACTTAAAAAGGATTAGCACATAAGAGCAAGTACGTGCGACCCAGTCGTGCCTTTTATTTTATTGACAATTGTTGTGGTTATTTTTTTTTGTGTTAAAGAAAAGATTTTCACTTGTTAAACAAGTGGTTGTTGACTATTTGACGTTGACTAGTAGACGCCATGAATATAATCACATCAACTCGCTACCAAGATGACTGCTTAAGCTCAGCCCTGGCTCTAACAAAAGTAACTTCTAAATGTCAGTTCAAATATATTACTTATTGTTTCAAACTCTAATTAACGAGTCTTTTAGAAACTATTCTTTGGGCTCTAAGATGAGAAGTTATTTGTTTGTATATTATTAAAATGGTAGCACCGGCATAGGTCGATATTCATTTTCACAGCCATTTTTCGGTATAGAAATTACTTTTGACATTTCCCAATGGCTTGGATATACATAACATCTATCATAACTCATAAGTAAAGTGTTAAATGTATTTATAACAAGGGGAAGAATAATAGGGAGTACTGCTTTGACAAATATAGGATGTATATTATCGACTCCAACAGTATTGAAATAACTTTATTGACTACTGCGTATTAGAATCCAAAATCGGAGCTTTATTGCCAATATTAAAAAGCACTATGACGAAGTTTTGATTTAGCATATCTACATCAACACTAGCTCAGTCAAATTTGTCCTGAAGACATGCTATAGACTAGTGCTTTCGCAACCCTAATGTTAGAGACAACCTTATTATATTATGGTAACACTCGGTAAATATCATAGAAAATATCTAGCTTGAAACGCTTGTGCTAGAAGCTGTTGAATTTCACTGGTGAACCATGAACGCTGGCCGTGTCTGGCTAATTTTTTCACAAGACACAAGAGAAACATGACGATTAAACAGATTTCAAATATTCAAATTTAAAAAAATCAACTTCGTCATCCCATAAACCCTGTCCCATTCAACACTTCTAGAGTCACGTTCCAGAGAAACATAATCAACACGATTAAAATTGCTTTATTCATAATGTGTAGTAGTGCAATCTATGCCAAAGTCATATTTCATGAAAATAAGACCGTGTTTCGAAAAAACTGGTGCAGAAAGCTGATCATACAAGAGTATATTTTTTGAATGGCTTACAAAGAAAGAGGGTATTTTTTTCGGGAAAAATGGGATGGAAGATTTGTATTGATGGGAATTATATTAAAAGTGTGTAAATTAGTGGTAAGGGAACTTTCTTTTAACAGATTACAATTAAAATCGCCAGCTAGTACAATTTCAGAGCAATTTAAAGAGATATCTAGTAATAAACTCCAAAATGGGTTAAAACTAATATTTCGGTTGGGACAGTATACAACTCCTAAAAAAATGTTTTCTTCACCCGATATCAAATTAATGAAAATGTATTTAATTGCACAACTTGCCTCTGACGTCTGACCTACAATTGAACTTAAAAGTTATACTTAAGTTAAACTTCGTAAAAAGTAAATAAGACCTTTCAATACACTATCGCCATATCTGTCTTTTCCTTATTTCTTAGTAAATTATATGAAAATTGGAGAAAGACTAACCCAATTTACGCAATCAAATCAAGAAACACTCTTAATTCGTTTTCAATAATACTTTTGCCTATTATTATTTTTATTAATTAAACCGATATTAATTAAGAATTTGAAAACTTTTTAAAACACTTTATTACGCAAGGAAATACTTTCCAAGTTTCACAAAACAGTGAAAGTAGTTTGCTCTGATTTCATTAAATATAAATACTTTATTTGCCAATGCGTTAATTACTTTCAAAAGTTCTTAAACATGAATCGCTAATACTTCAAAACTAGGTCGCCAGCTTTTCTCAACTGAAGATATAAAATATCTTTAAGGAAGTTCTTGCTTATAGCAAGTACATATTATACAACTTAAGAATTAGACTTTCAATCATGTGCGCTCTAATTTTCTTGGCAAGACTTATATCCTTGACTTTCTGAATGAATAACTCCCAAGTATATTGGAAGACAACACGGCCGTATTTGGTGTTGTGAAAAAAATCGATTTTGTTCAGGGTTAATATTTAAGGGCACAATATACTGTGTCAATTTTTTTTAATTAAAATAATGTAATGTTATACTGCTATAGTGTAGATGCTCGCTTCTATGGCAGACATTTCAGGTTCTATCTTCTGAGCCGCTTAAATTAGAAAAATTGTGCAGAATTGCATTGAAACAAATGCAAAGACATTTGCGTATTCTTGTTCTTAGCCATTGAACAATCCAAAACTGTGAGGCCAACCGAAGTCTTTTTGAGATCAATCCGGTGAACCCCACAGGTTAAGCCTAAAGGTAAAGCGATAAGGCAGGAGTGTTGTAGTCCCTGTCGAGGTCATTGCAATCATCGATTGAAGAAGTATAAGAAGAAAGTGTTGCTAGGCTACCTTTAGTGTTCTTTGATAGATGTGATTTCTCAATAAGCCACATTCGCAAAGGTGCTGTAGGAATATTCTTCACTGGAAGGAAGAATTCCTACCTTTACAACCGACTCTGACAATTTATAATTCATGGGGGAACAAAGTTAAAACCAAAAATGTATTTAAAAAAATCCTTTATTGCAGGAATATAACTACTAAGGGCCTTGGTGGCAACCATTACGGCAAACAGGCGTACGTATGAAGATAGTGTACATATACTTCAACCAGTTCATAAATATTATAGAGATAACGAATTCCCAAAAAGAGTTGCATTCATGCAATTGGCTAAAGCGTAAATTGATGGGCATTCCTTGCAGCGCGAGTATTACGGTTGAATTGTTTCAGGGGAGGAATGCAACTGGCTATTTCACTAGAACATTGTTTATAAAAATTGCGATAAAAAAGCATAAGGCAAGAGAAGCTACGACGCTGCTCAAGAGATGTAAATGTTTCTGTTATTGTCCGGTTGCCAATCATTTTTAAAGCTCTTTTTTGAATTCTATCCAAGAAACTAAAGTGGGTTATGGGAGAATTATATTCATGGTTTGGTCGAATATACGCTTTATAGACTATATCCAAATCAGATGGGGTAGACAATTTCTTGCATCTATGAAGGAAATGACGTCAAATACCGAGAACTGAGAAGGTGATCAGTTTCTTCAAGGCAAGTGCCACTCATGAATAGTGGCATTGGAGATATGTTTCGCTTTAACGGCAAAAGACAACATTGTTTTTGAAGCATTAAATTCTACGCGGTTTCTTATTCCCTACTGTACATTGCTGTCAAGAGCAACATTTAATAAACTAATCATACGTTGTAGTTCCACATCCGAAGAACATAGATGAGAATCTGGATATAAATATGAGAAGCTGAGAGAACTGTCATCATCAGTTTCTTCAAGGCAAGTGCCACTCATGGATAGTGGCATTGGAGATATGTTTCACTTTAACGGCAAAAGACAACATTGTGTTTTTGAAGCATTAAATTCTACGCGGTTTCTTATTCCCTACTGTACATTGCTGTCAAGAGCAAAATTTAATAAACTAATCATACGTTGTAGTTCCACATCCGAAGAACATAGATGAGAATCTGGATATAAATATGAGAAGCTGAGAGAACTGTCATCATCAGTTTCTTCAAGGCAAGTGCCACTCATGGATAGTGGCATTGGAGATATGTTTCGCTTTAACGGCAAAAGACAACATTGTGTTTTTGAAGCATTAAATTCTACGCGGTTTCTTATTCCCTACTGTACATTGCTGTCAAGAGCAAAATTTAATGAACTAATCATACGTTGTAGTTCCACATCCGAAGAACATAGATGAGAATCTGGATATAAATATGAGAAGCTGAGAGAACTGTCATCAACAAAACAATTTATTGTATTAGTAGCTTCAGATAATAAGTCGTTAATAAATATGAGAAAGAGAGTAGGAGACAAACCCTGCGGCACACCAGCATTTATTTTGTGTGTATCAGACTTGAATCTATCTAACATTGAGCTTATTGAGCGGCTCGCAAGATAATTACTAATCCAACGAAGAAGAGATTCGTCAAGTCCAAATATTGGATTTTCGATAACAGAGCTTGATGCCAAACAATAATTATCCTTTCACCAAAGCGGTGGAGAGACTTGTTCCAATATTTTTTAAGATATACCATCAGATCACCAGTGGACCTGTTGCTACGAAAGCAGTACTGCTCGTCATTAAGAAGCTTTCGTTCTTCGTAATATTGTTTAAGTTCAAATTAATCAGTGTTTCCATGACCTTAGAAAGAAGGGGCGTTATTGCAATTGGTCGACATTTTGATGGAGGGGAAGATTCACCTTTTTTTGTATAGGGTGTACAAATGCTGTTTTCCATCTACTCGGAGAGAGCTCAGAAGAATAGGACCTCCTCAAAATAATAGCAGGGATGGAGTTGATATGCGACATCATTCCTAATGTAAACAACTAGCCCGTGGTGGGCAAAGAATAATGACACTAAGTTGTATCCACGCAGGGTGAATTGCGAGTGATCGGTGTTTTCACCTGCTTGGTTTTCACTTATTGCCAAAACAGCTGGCCTGTTCAATGCAGTATAGAATTACGCGGCAAAAAAATTCTTCCTTAGCCCACGAATGTTTGCATAGTCAACCCTGGGATGTACCTAAAATCCTTAAATAAAACTTAAAAAACCGAAATCGGACAATTATCTATAATTAATATTCAACCATAAACTAATCTATCCGATAACGAACAAGTTTAGCTATAGGGATTTTCCGCTAAAACTCAATAGTCTACGAAGAGGGGTCAGGGAAAGAACATGTGAGGACGACGCTCTCTAGCTGTGATCAGACTTGTCAAAATGTCTCGATTTATCGCCAAACGGGCGCTTTGAATCTTATTTTGGCAAAACGAAAATCGGCTTGGGGGTATACCCTAAAAAGGCGGTATTTTACGATTTTGGCGATTTTAATTTGTTCAATCGAAATTCTCATACTTTTTTAAATATTTTTAGTTTTACTTCTAATTTTCAGCAATGGAAACGATAATTGCTGCATGCTGAATAGAGTCATCGAAATAGTAATTCTTATACTACAAAACGATCCTGGCGTTAAATGCGTCCACTAAAATTCAGTCAACCACTTGATCAATTTGTTCTAAGGCCCAATGCACACGGAGCAACTGGTAAACTGATTACCGATTCAAGTTGGCAACTAGTTTTCTTTGAATCATTACCTGTGTAATCACGACGTACACGACGCTACTGGTTTAAAACTCGTTGGCAATTCACAAGAAACGTCTGTAACGTCTGCCTTGTCGCGTTGCCTAGTGATTTCAATTTCTAGTTTGTCGAAAATGAGCGAACAACAAAACAACCTGTTGCTGGTACAGGAGGTGGAAAAACATATATTTTATAAAATTATTGCCTTCCCGGCTATTTCTCGTGTGTGGAGTCAAGCAACTACTGAGTCCGTAACTGGTCTGTACTCTGTAACCCGAGCTGCTAACCGGTTTAGTTTTTATCCATTTGCTCCGTGTGCATTGGTCCTAAAAGTTAGTTGAATTTTAGTTGACATTTGGTAAAAAAAGGTTTTTCAAGATTTGTTGACTCCGTTTCAACTGACAGTTTCCCCTTTGCAATGTTTTGGCGTCAGTTTGTCGTTCTATGGATTCACTTTGACTAAAAATGAGTTGACGTGCCCGATTTCTTTTCATAAAATAAGGGACATACCACATAATATCAAACGCCTAAGCTAACACAACGAAATGATTAGGTTTGATCGATGTTCCCTGCCCCAATGCCCATTGGGTCAGTGCATTGCGTTCAATTCCTAAAAACAATGCATACTTGAAAGTAGTTTTAATTAAGGTAGTTTTAATTAGGTTTAATTATATGTTAGGTAGTTTTTAGTTCGATTTAAGGTATTTTAATATTTTTAAATGAAAACATATAAAGACAACAAGTTTTTTTACCTAATTTTCTTGGTTTAAATAATCTATTTTTATTAAAATCAATAATTGAAAGCAGGCTGAAAGGCATTAGTTTAAGATAAATAATAAATAATTTAGAGCGCCTGCATAGGGCCAGTAAGTTAGTTATAAGTTGAATTAACAAAAAAAAAAAAAAAAAAAAAAAATGCATACTTGACTGGTTTTTGTTTTAGCATCGAACAGCTCCGTGCAACATTGCTAATGACATTTCTTTCATATGAATTAATTTTTGTTAAGCAGTGACAAATACCTATAAATAGAAGTCAATAAATCATTGGTCAATGAAAGTTACATTTCGTCTATGAACACATAAATAACTTAACAATTACAAAATATTTTATGGAATATTTTATATTTCCTTGTCTGAAATAAAGTTTCTGATTTGAATTTTGACAGCTTTTTTACAAATCTGGGGCGCTCTCATGCACACAGTGAGCGCCCGGAGTTTACTTCGAACACAATGTACAAAAATACAAATTTTAAAATTTGGCCATTTATTTGGCGACTTTTTATTCTAAGTTTGGCGATTCTGCTTTTTTAAACCTGACAACCCTGGCTGTGATAGCTGATGGCATGGGCTTTAGGCTTTTTAATTTCCTTGTGAAACTTATTGGGGTTCTTAGGTTGGGTTTAGATTGATAAGAGGCGGAATCAGTGTCAGTCGCAACATGTCAGAGTGCGACAGCAGTACATGTATATTTTAATATACCTATGGAGACAAGGAAGGCAAATTGTTGAAGATTACTACTGCTTGTGTATACACGACCACCATGCCATCATCGGGAGCTCCGGTCATATTGCCAGTTTAGTTTATTTTTATCCTAGGCTAAGTAGGCACCAACAACGTATCGAAACCTTTACAGTATTTTTAGATGAAATCACAGTATTGATCACGCCGAATAAATAATGTAAGGTTTGAAACAGTTTTTATTGTTTTTAAAATTCCTACAAGAAAGCTACCCCTATTATGATAAACTAGAGAAATTTATTTATGCATATATCCTCACAATTTCTGTCTCCTGTGGTTTTCTCCCATACAATTTTCCACTGACCATTCGTCGCTACAGCGCCCGTGGCTTAGTGGTTAGTGTGTCAGACTGATAAGCGCATGAGACTAGGTTCGAATCCAGCTCATAGCCACCTTCTTGTCGCGCCAATAAATTTATTTTTTCAGTCGCTACACCTAGTTACAAACGGTAAGAATGGAGAATTCCAAATATACGAGGACCACTGCGTCAAAGAAGCAAGAGCAATCAAAAGTAAGAAGGGAATAGGTGCAGCATAATATTCGGCATGAAAAATGTCGTCGTATAATTACCACATTACTCGCAAAATAGACTCTGAAAAAGCTTCTAAGGCCCGTTTGCTGATACGATATTTCAATATTTATGTTCAACATAAGCGCTTATGTTCTATTATTTCCGCTGCATAAACTGTCACATAAGCGCTTAAGTTGAACATAAATATTTAAGTATCGTATCAGCAAACCGGCCTAAGTGCGACAGTGGTACCTTCTACAAGATAACCAAGGTATTGAATCGAAATAAATCTCGGAAACAAGATCCCGCAAGGAGATATAGAAACATAATGGCGAAAATAATCTTGAAGCGTGTATTGTATTGAACACATACGAGGAACCTAAAAGGAAACGTTATCAAGCTACTGTTTCCTTCCAACAAGATGCCAGCGACAATACCTACACACATGCCAGCAACAAGCAGTATAAAATAACCATTATGTATTGTAAGATGTATTGTGATATTGAGTCAGTTTAAAAAGCGACCCCGTATATCTTTTTCCCAATCCAAAATGGCGAGTGCTTTATTAAAAGAAATAATAATTTACCATTTTTCAGTAAAAAGGAACCGCGAGTGTTTGCCATTAATATACCAAGCGTTTAGGAGAACATTTGGAACTGGATTTAACTCTCCTGTCGGATGGATGCTTGAAGTTCTATCAAGGAACTGGCGAGATACTTTCGAAATCGTCGATATGACACACCCTAAGGCGGCGATGTGGAGAGGGCTCTGTTGCTATTGAGTGGTATCGTTTTAGCCCAGTTGGTAAAAGAACTGCGGGCCAAGGAAAAAGAATTCCAAAAGTTGGGAAAAATTAAGGATGAGCCTAAACACATTTTCTGAAACAAAACAAATCGACATTTGGCTAAATTTGAGCAGGCATGTGAATTGTTCCGTATAAAGAAACAATAAAACAATTAGAATTGACAAACTGTTAATGAATATCTGCTGAGTTGAACATACATATACGTATACATATTTTCGGATAATTTTCAAAGAAAATTGTGTATTTCGATAGATGAAATAAATAAGACAATTTGAATCCCACTGAATTCAATATTCACCCCAAAAAGAAAGTAAGTTGAACTATAGAAATTGAATTTTCCTTTCAATTTGTCTCTCTGTATAATCTTATCCTGAGAAGTGGATCTGTATTCCACCAATACCTGGCGAAAAAAATAAATAATAACGTCTTGCGAAACGTGCTTAATGCGGCTATGCTTTTTTCTTAGCTCTTACCTACCAATGACAGATTTGAATGGTGCACTTGGTTGCACCACCCAGCCGCAAGCTATACATATGTACGTATATTCATCGTCCTCTATGTTCGAATATGTTATATTATTTCGTGAATTTCGCTAGAAGATTTCTTGTATCTGGTTCTTGTCAAGAGCTATTCAAACCAAAAATAGAGAAGCAACAAGCAACAATCTTATTTAATACTGCTGGCAGCAGGTGGTTAAAAGATGTCGACAGGACTTGAAAAAATTCAATGATTGTACAGATGATAAATTGTTAAGAAAAAGGATTTGTTTGCATAATATAAGCAAGTATTTGAAAGGAGTGGTTGAAATAAATAGAATAAATTATCAAGTGTCTTTTGATATTTATGTTAACTGAGGATTTGTTTAAAGAAGACTTTGGAGGCAAATTGTCCAGAAAATCTTTTATGAAAATATTTAAAAAAAAACATCAACGAGAATTTTACTTCCGGGAACTGATGCTCAAAACAATCTGTTTATATTTCAAGGTATGGTAAATCTGAATGAAACAACAGTTTAACATAATATTTAGCATTAATATGAAGAAGAAAGCAGAATATATTGTTCTTCTCTTTTTGTATCAATTTTTCAAACTCCTAGTCCAAGCTAGATGCCGTCTGTGGGTGAGAAAATAGTCACCTAATTCTCTATCTACTGCGCCGAAAAAAATCTTTCCTATCTTTCTAATCCTTCTAACTAGTGTCGTGCAGTAACCAGTTGCATTCTAAAAAGCAATGTGTTTTACAGACACATAGTTAAATATTATTATTATTATTATTAAAGCTTTCTGCGTGATTTTGCCTTTTTCGGCTTAAAAATAACTCTAATTCACTTTAAAACTAAAATCTGTTATTTGTTTCTCAAAAAAATATTCAAACTCGATATCCCATCATTTATTCCTTTAACCTATTTAAATGCATTTAAAAAAAACAGCGAAGCGTGGAGTTGTGCTGCGGTTACGGGTTTAGTATCTTTATTAGTAGTCCTTTGGGCATGTCGGATATGTAATGTGCTATTTTTATACCCCTACATATATAACTAGACTATTTTTACCCACCGCCATTACTATTTCTATTTCCCATTAAAATTATGCGACAAACAAACAAGAAAAAAAAATATCCTACCACCAGATAACAGATATATAAATTACGAAAACACTTTCAATGTGATTTCTATGCATCCCGACATAGTAAAGAATTTCAAGGTCAAGCTTTAGTACCTAAGCAATGATCGGTACAGCTAACAGTTAAATGGCCAGATTAAAAAACCATAAATTCGACGGAGATCGTCACAGTTCAAAATTAATAAAAATAAGTAAAATTAAGTAGAAAAATGACAGTATCTGAACTTTTAAAAAGAGTCAAAACCACAATACTTGATTGTTTTTAATAAAAATGCAGTACGTCATCACACGTCTTGTTTAATAAAGAATTTATGAAAAAAGTATTTAAAAAATTGTATGACGGATTTTGATAAAATCCTGTTTTTTTGAAAAAAAAAATTTTTTTTCGAAATTTTGGAATGCAGTTTCTTAGAGTTTATTAATATAAATGTGATTATAAAATTTAAAATAATTTTTTTTCATTAGTTTTTACAATATTAATTTTTCAAAAAATAATTTAAATTAATTTTAACTAGAAAAATAAAGTTCTTAAAAAATTTGATATGCAGAATTTATTTGGCTACCTCATCACAAATATAAAATTTGACACAAATCCAAAATGCCGTTACCGAGAAAGATAAAAAATTAAAAACCGTTATATGAAATGTATCGTTAATAGACATTTCCCGTAAATGTAATTCTGATTAAATGAATATGATAGCTAGTGCCAACAAAAAAATTCTCTTAAATTTTCATAAAAATCGTTAGAGGCGTTTTAGAGAAAAATAAACTTTTACATAACGGTTGACAGGTACCGTTATTTGTAGTCCTAAAAAATAAAATTTCAATTTCCCCTCTGAGGAATGCCAAAAGAATTATACATAGCAAATTTGAAAATAATCGCTAAACCATTTATGCTGCAGCTCGTTATACATACTGACAACCAGACAGACATTTTTTTGTCATCACTTTTTTTAGACTTCTCTATCGCGGTAATCGCTAAAACCGTTTAGGCTGCAGCTACTTATACATAAAGACAGACTATCAGTCAGTCTGTCAGTCTGTCAGTCTGTCAGTCTGTCAGTCTGTCAGTCTGTATGTCTGTCAGTCTGTCAGTCTGTCAGTCTGTCAGTCTGTCAGTCTGTCAGTCTGTCAGTCTGTCAGTTTGTCAGTCTGTCAGTCTGTCAGTCTATCAGTCTGTCAGTCTGTCAGTCTGTCAGTCTGTCTCTCTGTATATATAACGAGCTGCAGCCTAAACGGTATTATTTGATCAGAACCAAGTTTACGGGAAAAGTCTATTAACGGTACCTTTCTTTTAACGGTTATATAATATTTGGTAATGTACCTTTTGATTTCTGTAAAATTTTATATTTGAGGAAATCTAGGTAGCTTAATTGATTCTGCATATCAGAATTTTGAATAAATTTTTTTTCGAATTAAAATTATTTTAAAATCAATATTTTTTAAAACTAATCAAAAACAATTATTTTAAATTTTATAATCAAATGTATGTTAATAAACTGTAAAAAACTGCATATCAAAATTAAAAAAAAAATCAAAAAACTAAAAATAAGAAGCAGGATTTTATCAAAATCCTTCCTACAATTTTCGAAATACTTTTTTCATAAATTCCTTATTATACAAGACGTGTGATCGCGAACTCCATTTTTACTAAAAACCGTTAAATGTTGTGGTTTTGACACTTTTTTAAGTTATTTTTCTACTTTAATGTCACTAATTTATTTATTTTCTATATAAAAGATAATTTTTACTTGCGATTAAAAGTACTATAATGCAAGTTATGCATTTGTGCAGATTAAAGATTTTGAGATAACAATCAAACATGACATTACGTTGACAGAGAAACATATTTGAGTTACGGGCAAAATTCTGTCCGTCTTTTTGTCTGTCTGTCTGTACGGATATATTTTGGACTGTAGCCTAAACGGTTTGGTCAATAATCTTTAAATTAAGAACAAGGTTATTTTGACATTCTACAGAGGAGTTTTTTGATTTTTTTAACTCAAAAATTAACGGTACCTGTCATATACCCGTTTCGTAAAAGCTTATTTTGCTCGAAAACGTTTCCAAGAAGTTTTATGAAAAAAATCAGTGTAGCATTGTTTGTTGGTGAAAACAATTTTTAATATGGTGGACTAAAAACGGTACCTACCTACCATAGGACCGGTTTTTTCTTCGACTTTCTCGAAAACTCGTGATCCGATTTTTATCAAAATTGATATTTAAGAGGATGTAGGTAGCCTTAGTAATTGTGCATTAACTTTTTTTCGAAATTTGTATTTTTAATAATTTAAAGAATTTTTTTTTTGAAAAATCAATATTTTGAGAACGGGTAAGTGTTTTTTTTTAATTTTTTTTAATGTATATTAATTTTGTGCTTAAGTTTCTATTCTTAAATTATTTTTTTTTATTTAAAAAAAAAAAGTTAAAAATAAACTGTTTTATTTCAAAATCGTTCCTACAATTAAAAAAACACATTTTTTAACATTTCTTAAAGAAATAAAATGGCGTTTAAATTATTTCACTCAATACAATTTAACGTACTTTATTCGAACAATCAAAAGTCACAAAAATCGAATATATGCTAGGTGCTTATCCCAACGGAGTCTGCAGAGGTTATTTTTTCCGCAACATCTGCTTTGAGGTGTATTTTATACAATTCATGATTGTATCTTCTCTGGAATCATCGATGATGGTCAGCAGTCTGCGGGATATTCTTAAAAAAAGCGCTTTTTAATTTGACCCCACAAGGCGTTCTTTAAGTTTGACGCTTTGACGACGAGTGTGGTAGCGACATTCAGACGTAAATTAGGATGACGTAGGGTAACAGCTTTTCATAATCGAAGCGAACCCTAGTAGCTAGAGATGATCACTGCGCGAGTCAGCTTTTTTTCGCTTCGAACAGCGCGCAGTGATTTCTTCTATTATGATCAGTTTGATTTTAATTTCGACTATCGAGTGCGGGGATAAAGAATCAAAAGTTGGCAAGAATTACAGAAGTCAACAAACATATATAACCATTTTCGGTACATTATCCATAATGCATTCGTGATCTACGTTGCTCCAGCCAAATTTGGCTGGGATACTGCTGTTTGATGAGTCTACAGTCATCAAACAGCAGTATCCCATGGTCTTTTCACTAATAGGCTGCGCGTGTAAAATATCCTTTATTCTCAAGAATATTGTCAGCAATGTATACCAATGACTTTTGATGATGAAAGGTTTCTTTTCTCTTCTCAGTATCATTGAATTTTAATTTCCAAAATGTATGGATTTCTTGCATTGAATGAGCGACAAAAACATAAACAAAAATAAAAGACTTCAATCATTATCATATAATTAAATGGAAAATGTATAAACACAAGTGCAATTAAGAGTCCTTTCTCAATACTACTTGTCTCCCATCCTGTGATAATCTATTCATATACATGTTTTCAGAATTGATACTGTCGCGTATCCTTCTGCAACGTTTTGATGCACTTGATATGATTTTCTCAGCATAAGATATAAAATATCATATACCTGGGTCTGCATACTGTGTGTAATACATTTGGATTAAAATGAAAATGGATATCAATTCAAGTAATACATATATGTTAAGCATACTGCTTTAGTTTATGTGGATTTTAATATAATTTCCATTGATATTGAAATGCAGTAGATATTCAAATAGACAAATACTTCTATACTATAATAATAAATGGTGAACAAATCTGAGGTTAAATTTCAATAATTTTGAATTAGAACACATAAATTATAGGAATTCAACACACAAATTTTATGAACTTATTGATAATTGAAATAAATACAAATATTTTGCTGTTAACTATGGAAAACAATATTTCGTACTTCCTGTGTTTTATGGCCTAGCGGTTGTATCTATTTCCGACGATTTTGTCTGGGCGTGCACACTTTTTGAGCCTTTTTATAAGCTTTTTAGACTCGAATTTGAATTCGGAAATAATAAGACCTTTAAGATCAAAGTTCTCGCACTAAAGAACTGGGTTGAGCTACGATTTTATTACTTAAGCCGTTTTTATTGAATTGAACTCGTTCCGAAAATCGGCTAAACGCCTTCAATATTCTTTTATTAATTATACCCATAAGGAATGTTCATGTTTCAGAAATTAAAATTTTAAGAACTGCTTTTGAATCTTTGTTTATCCCATATTTTACTGAACTATCATTAATATTTTCCAGTAACTCTGAAAGAGTTCATGTGGCTGCCGGCAGTGGTCGAAATTGAACTCGAAAACAGAGGGATACCCAGCATTTGATTTATCCTTCGCCCATGTAAAATACGTCATTTTTTTGATGCGGGAGACAAAAAATCTTAAAGGTGTCGTCACACAATGCAGGGTAAGTACTTTCAGAAAGCGTTTCGAAAATTTTGATTTTAAAATTTTCCTAAAAGTTCTTTCAGAGAGCAATCACACTATGAAAGGAAAATACTTTCTGCAAACGACTTTTATTTTCCAGAAAGCAAAATTTCTGAAAGTACTTTTCGAGTCGTCTCACTATGAAAGCGAACATTTTTGCTGAAACCCCTTTCCGAAAGTGTTTTGTGTCTAAACGGGAAACAAACTCATTGCATTTCCTGCCAGATAGATCTTGTCCCGCAAAATAACCGTACTATTTTGCATTTACTGCATCAAACCGCATTATGAAGCCAAAAAATAAATATTTGATAGAAAAACTAAGGGATCACTTTGCTCGAGCACCGCCATTATGAAACGTGTCTTTTATTGTTTTATCGTTGTTTTTTAATACAGTGCTCAAGTGAAATAACCAGTTGCATTTCTCTCTTGAAAACTGAAAGAATTTCACCGTAGTACCTAGTAGCACTACTAGCAACTCTCATCAGTTTTCCAGCGAACCCAATCCCAACACTTCTGTTACTGATAAGTTCAGATATTCTTTCTTTAGTTTCTCCTGGTGCATTTGAGGTTGCGGTAAAAGCACTTGAAAGCGTTTGACATTATTTTCATGTCGAATATTGTTTAATTTCCATCCCAACATTCTCATTTGGACCTTTGGTTTTGTTTACTTGTTCAAGCCTTTTCGAGAGCTCAGTACAGATGCCGCTTTTGGCGGGCAGAGGACTCAATTAGGGTGAAAAACATACGTTCGCTTTCATGAAAGCAAAAAACTTTTACAAACAGTTTCTGAAAGCGAAAAGCGTTTTCACAAAATGATTTGCTTTCTTGGAAACGCTTTCATGAACTAGTCATACACTAAAAGTATTTTTTGTGAATGGGTGTTCCAGAAAGCAAACCGCTTTCAGAAAACGTTCTCAAAAAGTACTTTTAAAGTAAAGTACAAAGTACTTTATGAAAGTTTTGCTTTCAGAAAACTTTTTGCTTTCTGAAAGTACTATACTTTCATATTCTTACGACAACTTAAGGAATGGGATTAATTTTCCTTAATTAAATTGAAATCGTTGTAAGAACCTTGTTTTTGCTTTCTTCTTCAACTAAATTCGAAACGTTCACTTCCTGCTGGTCGACAGTTTCTGCTGGTTGTTCAGAAGATGGATTTTATTCCAATTCCTCCAAAACATCAACCATAATATACTACGATTTATTAATTGTAGTGAAATGAAGTTTCTACAAGACGGTTCAATATGTGACCTACGTGGTTAAACAGTTGATTTATTTTAATTCTTTTTTATGAGGCTATCAACAATCCAGCGTCAAAAGACTTTACAGACTCTTTAACCCAGTGTCAAATTTGAAATTGGTTTTATTTAAAGAGTGAGAAAATGTTGTTGAACAAATGACCGCTAAAATAATTTCCATTAATAGTGCTAAAGTAAGTACTTTGATTAAAAATAACCGTTCATTTGATATTAACTAATATCAAATCAAATAATAAAAGGCCAAATATAATAAACAGTGATGTAGGTTTTCCAGATATCAGTCTGTCAGTTTTCAGTCTGTCAGTCTGTCAGTCTGTCTGTCTGTATGTATAACGAGCTACAGCCTAAACGGTATTATTTGATCAGAACCAAGTTTACGGGAAAAGTCTATTAACGGTACCTCTCTTTTAACGGTTATATAATATTTGGTAACTGCCCTTTTGATTTCTGTAAAATTTTATATTTGAGAAAATCTAGGTAGCTAAACTGATTCTGCATATCAGAATTTTGAATAAATTTTTTTTCGAATTAAAATTAAAATTAAAATCAATATTTTTTAAAACTAATCAAAAACAATTATTTTAAATTTTATAATCAAATGTATGTTAATAAACTGTAAAAAACTGCATATAAAAATTAAAAAAAAAAAATCAAAAAAACTAAAAATTAAAAGCAGGATTTTATCAAAATCCTTCCTACAATTTTCGAAATACTTTTTTTATAAATTCCTTATTATACAAGACGTGTGATCGCGAACTCCATTTTTACTAAAAACCGTTAAATGTTGTGGTTTTGACACTTTTTTAAGTTATTTTTCTACTTTAATGTCACTAATTTATTTATTTTTTATATAAAAGATAATTTTTACTTGCGATTAAAAGTACTATAATGCAAGTTATGCATTCGTGCAGATTAAAGATTTTGAGATAACAATCAAACATGACATTACGTTGACAGAGAAACATATTTGAGTTACGGGCAAAATTCTGTCCGTCTTTTTGTCTGTCTGTCTGTACGGATATATTTTGGACTGTAGCCTAAACGGTTTGGCCAATAATCTTTAAATTAAGAACAAGGTTATTTTGACATTCTACAGAGGAGTTTTTTGATTTTTTTAACTCAAAAATTAACAGTACCTGTCATATACCCGTTATGTAAAAGCTTATTTTGCTCGAAAACGTTTCCAAGAAGTTTTATGAAAAAAAATCAGTGTAGCATTGTTTGTTGGTGAAAACAATTTTTAATATGGTGGACTAAAAACGGTACCTACCTACCATAGGACCGGTTTTTTTCTTCGACTTTCTCGAAAACTCGTGATCCGATTTTTATAAAAATTGATATTTAAGAGGATGTAGGTAGCCTTAGTAATTTTGCATTAACTTTTTTGGAAATTTGTATTTTTAATAATTTAAAGAATTTTTTTTTGAAAAATCAATATTTTGAGAACGGATGTGTTTTTTTTTTAATTTTTTTTAATGTATATTAATTTTGTGCTTAAGTTTCTATTCTTAAATTATTTTTTTTAATTTTTGTTTAAAAAAAGTTAAAAATAAACTGTTTTATTTAAAAATCGTTCCTACAATTAAAAAAAACACATTTTTTAACATTTCTTAAAGAAATAAAATGGCGTTTAAATTATTTCACTCAATACAATTTAACGTACTTTATTCGAACAATCAAAAGTCACAAAAATCGAATAAATGCTTTGATGTTAACTTTAATTTTTTTAAATTGTATTCTACAATGTGACCGCACATGGCAAGTACGTGCGATCCAGTCGTGCAATTCATTTTATAAGCTTAAACTCTAATATAAATATAAAATTTAATTTGATTAAAATTGTGATTAAGATAAAATGAATTTTCAATAAATAATCTTTTATTATGTACGGGTATACCTAAAAGAGAAGTTTCGGTTTTTTTATTTGGCCATTCAAATATGTATGTGCATGGTTAGGAGGGGATAAGTGTGCCTAATTAGCACCTAGGGTCCTCGATTCCTCCAATAATAGATTCACTATTAGTACGTTTTTTTAGCACATATTTTTTGTATGGATATCCATACAGAGTACAGAGTCAAAAAACCCACCCGGACTGAAACAGCCGTAGATTTAAGTTCTCGCCACGACTCTTTTCTTTGGGAAACTACATCTATCCCAGGCTGTATCTTAACAGACTCCGGACGTTTACATGGCTGAGACTGAGGCAGGTGGCAGGCGACCGTTTATGACGTCGACGGGGGACAGAAAATTAGGGCAACTATTCTACAATTTAACAATTCAAAATCATAATAACGATGCAACAACCGGGATCCGTTTTGGGCTTCCTGTTGAAAGGTTGTTCAATACATCCCGATTGCATTAAAAGAACTACAAAAGATTTTCCGAGCTAGCTCCTTTTCGCTCATACATGCTAGGTGCTTATCCCAACGGAGTCTGCAGAGGTTATTTTTTCCGCAACATCTGCTTCGAGGTGTATTGTATACAATTCATGATTGTATCTTCTCTGGAATCATCGATGATGGTCAGCAGTCTGCGGGATATTCTTAAAAAAAGCGCTTTTTAATTTGACCCCACAAGGCGTTCTTTAAGTTTGACGCTTTGACGACGAGTGTGGTAGCGACATTCAGACGTAAATTAGGATGACGTAGGGTAACAGCTTTTCATAATCGAAGCGAACCCTAGTAGCTAGAGATGATCACTGCCCGAGTCAGCTTTTTTTCGCTTCGAACATCGCGCAGTGATTTCTTCTATTATGATCAGTTTGATTTTAATTTCGACTATCGAGTGCGGGGATAAAGAATCAAAAGTTGGCAAGAATTACAGAAGTCAACAAACATATATAACCATTTTCGGTACATTACCCATAATGCATTCGTGATCTACGTTGCTCCAGCCAAATTTGGCTGGGATACTGCTGTTTGATGAGTGTAGAAAATGGTCTTTTCACTAATAGGCTGCGCGTGTAAAATATCCTTTATTCTCAAGAATATTGTCAGCAATGTATACCAATGACTTTTGATGATGAAAGGTTTCTTTTCTCTTCTCAGTATCATTGAATTTTAATTTCCAAAATGTATGGATTTCTTGCATTGAATGAGCGACAAAAACATAAACAAAAATAAAAGACTTCAATCATTATCATATAATTAAATGGAAAATGTATAAACACAAGTGCAATTAAGAGTCCTTTCTCAATACTACTTGTCTCCCATCCTGTGATAATCTATTCATATACATGTTTTCAGAATTGATACTGTCGCGTATCCTTCTGCAACGTTTTGATGCACTTGATATGATTTTCTCAGCATAAGATATAAAATATCATATACCTGGGTCTGCATACTGTGTGTAATACATTTGGATTAAAATGAAAATGGATATCAATTCAAGTAATACATATATGTTAAGCATACTGCTTTAGTTTATGTGGATTTTAATATAATTTCCATTGATATTGAAATGCAGTAGATATTCAAATAGACAAATACTTCTATACTATAATAATAAATGGTGAACAAATCTGAGGTTAAATTTCAATAATTTTGAATTAGAACACATAAATTATAGGAATTCAACACACAAATTTTATGAACTTATTGATAATTGAAATAAATACAAATATTTTGCTGTTAACTATGGAAAACAATATTTCGTACTTCCTGTGTTTTATGGCCTAGCGGTTGTATCTATTTCCGACGATTTTGTCTGGGCGTGCACACTTTTTGAGCCTTTTTATAAGCTTTTTAGACTCGAATTTGAATTCGGAAATAATAAGACCTTTAAGATCAAAGTTCTCGCACTATAGAACTGGGTTGAGCTACGATTTTATTACTTAAGCCGTTTTTATTGAATTGAACTCGTTCGAAAAACGGCTAAACGCCTTCAATATTCTTTTATTAATTAATTTAATTAATTTAAGAACTGCTTTGGAATCTTTGTTTATCCCATATTTTACTGAACTATCACTAATATTTTCCATTAACTCTGAAAGAGTTCATGTGGCTGCCGGCAGTGGTCGAAATTGAACTCGAAAACAGAGGGATACCCAGCATTTGATTTATCCTTCGCCCATGTAAAATACGTCATTTTTTTGATGCGGGAGACAAAAAATCTTAAAGGTGTCGTCACACAATGCAAGTTTCTGAAAGCGAAAAGCGTTTTCACAAAATGATTTGCTTTCTTGGAAACGCTTTCATGAACTAGTCACACACTAAAAGTATTTTTTGTGAATGGGTTTTCCAGAAAGCAAACCGCTTTCAGAAAACGTTCTCAAAAAGTACTTTTAAAGTAAAGTACAAAGTACTTTATGAAAGTTTTGCTTTCAGAAAACTTTTTGCTTTCTGAAAGTACTTTTCTTTCATATTCTTACGACAACTTAAGGAATGGGATTTATTTTCCTAAATTAAATTGAAATCGTTTTAAGAACATTGTTTTTGCTTTCTTCTTCAATTAAATTCGAAACGTTCACTTCCTGCTGGTCGACAGTTTCTGCTGGTTGTTCAGAAGATGGATTTTATTCCAATTCCTCCAAAACATCAACCATAATATACTACGATTTATTGATTGTAGTGAAATGAAGTTTCTACAGGACGGTTCAATATGTCACCTACGTGGTTAAACAGTTGATTTATTTTAATTCTTTTTTATGAGGCTATCAACAAGCCAGCGTCAAAAGACTTTACAGACTCTTTAACCCAGTGTCAAATTTGAAATTGGTTTTATTTAAAGAGTGAGTAAATGTTTTTGAACAAATGACCGCTAAAATAATTTCCATTGATAATGCTAAATTAAGTAGGTACTTTGATTAAAAATAAACGTTCATTTGATATTAACTAATATCAAATCAAATAATAAAAGGCCAAATATAATAAACAGTGATGTAGATTTTCCGTTTTTCTAAATTGCTCTATCATCATGCGACCTTTTCTACCTAAGGTTCGTGTTTTACTATTTAGATTCATCTCTCTTTAATGTCAAAAAATAACTCACAAAAGTTCTACATATTTCACTCAAAGCAAAATAAAATATGTATTTCTGGAAATTCATCGTTCGTGATAATCAATCGCAGCACAAACAATTTAACAGCTTAAATAAAATTGTCTGATTAAATCAAAATGGCCGACCGTTCATATAAACCCTGATCCTGGCCAAAGGCAAAGTAAATTTTTCGATTTCCAAAAACAATGTTCACGCAATAATTTCAACATCCGTATACGTGACTACAGCCATTAATTATGCTCCAAATACGCCTTCCTCAAATACTCATCTTCACCTAATAGTGTGCAAATAATGGCAAGAAACTCCCGTTGTGCGTTGTCACCATTGCCTCCAACATGTACAAATTATCTTCCTCTATATTTACGCACATTATTCAGATGATAACAATAATCATCATCCTCCATATATACATATACATTATATAAGCTTCTACTCCAGGGCATATCCCTTTCTTTTCTGTGTACGGTAAAGCATGAATATAATGCCTTTCATTCCCAGTCGTCCAGAATTTAATTGTGCTCACATTCGCAGATAGCAGAGCCGACGCAATATCCTACGCAATAAAATCTATCGAACTTGATTTACCCCCAAAGGTCATGACTCATGTACATTAATTCCTATTGTTTTGGCGAAGTCATCTTGGTGTTGTTGTTTTCCTAGTGATTGCACCTCGGGAGTACCTACTAGACAAAAGGAAGCCCAAAAACGTGTCCCCTATTATAATGAAGCTGCCATATATTTCTGCCAGACGACAAACCCACGACGACGAGGACAATTTTGAATACCGTTTTGCCTACATACATAAATATCGATCGATCCCAGAAAATAATAGAAAAACGGAAGTCCTTCAATAATAATTTGAGGAACAATCGTTTATGGCAATTGATATCTAGATTCGTTCGGTCAGCAATGTAATAAATGTTCGTCCCATTGACTCTTTCATTTTCTTTTTGAAAAATGTTGGAAAAAAAGGATGTCTACAATTTTACATACGTATTAGATGGGATGTCGTTCGCATAATCAAATTGACGCACAGTATGTCGTGCGAGTATTCATCCAAATAATCCTGGACTATGTTCTTCTCAAAATTTGAACACAATTTGTTGGCTTATGGTTGCCATCTTTATTTTATACCGAAGAAGTGTTCTTACCAATCACCAAAAAGATTTCCAAAAACATTTTCGAAACACAAGTATCTGAATGGATGTGGCTTAGAAGAAGATTTTTAACCTCTGTAACAGTACAACTTCTCTCATTACAAAATGTTGCAGTGTTTTCTAAATGCGCGCTTTTAGAGAATACATGGAGGAAAATGTCCGCCGAAGTAAGCAATAAACGTCGCCCTTCCAAACCTGGCTTGAGTATACCTTACATATATGTAACCTAGCTTGTATAAAGCTTCTAAGACTGGTGCACCTAATCAAAAATTCCCTTAGTTCTCGATCAGCCCTGCCTCTTCCTAGCTAGTGAAACATCTACTTTTCTGTTGAAATATAATTGCAAATCAAGGTTCTGTACAGCATTATTCCATATAGCCCAGAGATCACAAACTTTCGGCCGTTCTCTCATCTCCAGAAACAATAAAGTTTAAAATTTCTGGAAGTTAATTTTAAACTTCCGATCATCAAAATAGCTCTGAATCTTGTATAAGTCACTCTGCAAAAGAATTCTGATGCCTTTAACTTTTAGACATGTTTTGTTTACGATTTAATCGTTGACATACGTATGAGGTAAGCATCCATTGAGATCGCTGGTGTAAATACCAAAGAGAACCGATGAGGTCACCTCATCATGATATTTAATGTTGCGGTAGAAATCACATTGGCACTCTATACTCTATCCGATGGTAGTTTGCTGTACAGGGAAGATAGGGATGTTTGTCTCTCATTCGCACTCTTTTGTTTGCCGTAAAGGCTATTCATACAAAAGCTTTTGTAGGGTTTCCGCAGTGAGCAACTCAACGCAACGCAGTAGGTAATTCCATTGTTTATAGAAACTATAGTACTATCATGGTGACGCATTTTGTGAACGCCCCCTATCTCGCTGATTCAGAACTAACTGACAGAATTGAAAAGAGAGTTTGAAGAGAATGTTTTTTTTTAAAAAAAGAGAATAAAGATGAGAGGCAGGTTAGAAATAGACAGGGCTATTAGGAAAAGGAAAAAAAAGTGAATTAATTTGTTGTTGCTTTGTTGGGGAAATGTTTGTTGTTATTATGAATTTTTTTTTGTTTTGATTGCCATGTTCATAGGCAAGAAAGTAAGTATATATAATATATACGTATGTACAAACAATTTCAAAGGCAAATTTTATGAGGCGAGTTTTGGATTCGTGAATATAAACAAAAAATTGATATAACAATTAAGCATGAAATCATGACATGGCAATAATAGAGAAGCCTTAAAAGTTAGTGAACAAAATGTATGTATGTCCGTCTGTATGTATAATGACCTGCAGCCTTAACGGCTTAAGTCATATAATTACCTATAGTTTGAAACAATTCATTTGGGAATTCTACTGTGCAGCTCTCTTCAAATTTCCTATCTCATCACATGATTTTATAAGATGGACTTTCTTTACATGAGGTATGACGATGGCTTATTATCAGTGTTCAAGAAAGAAGAAAGTACTTATTTTTATATGTATACGTACGTATGAAAGAACACGAATGCATAACTTGCCTTATGCAAGTATCTATGTAGTGATGTATATTAAACTACAGCCTAAACGGTTTGGCTAATCATTTTCAAATTTGGAGCATGAGGTTATTTTGACGTTCTACAAAGGAGATATTTAAATTTTTTCTTTAGCTCAAAAATTAACGGTAATTGTTATATAACCGTTATGTAAAAGCTTATTTTTCTCGAAAACGGCTCCAAGAATTATTATGAAAAAAATCAGTGTACTACCAACTGTAGGTAAGCATTATATTTTGGTGAAAAAAATTTGTAATACGGTACGGTGGGCTAAATAGGGTACCTCCCATAGGACCGGTTTTTTTTCTTCGAACTTCTCGAAAACTGCTGATCCGATTACTATCAAAATTCATATTCAATAAGATGTAGGTAGCCTAAGTAATGTCGCATTAATTTTTTTTCGAAAAAATTACTCATTAGAATATACATATGTTATTAAAATATATGTACATATGTATATATAGGTACATATATGTACCTAAATTGAACAAAATATTTGCAATATTAGAAAACTAAGGCTAAATTACAATAGAATGCATCTTGACATACAAATTAACGCAAATAATAGTATCTCCCTTTTTCATCCTTATATTTTCACAAAAAGTGTAAGTGCTCGTATTCCCCATAAAACAGATGTAAACAAAACAAAATAAACAAGAATTCAAATCGCAGTCAATAGACTAACTGCCTATTCTTACCAACAACAAATTCTGTATTTTTAAAAAAACCGTTGCTAGGGATTTTTATATAGCAACAAAGAGGCTTTAGGAAAATGTAAGCAAAAAATTTTAAAATATCAAAACAAAAAATATCTGGTCCTACGGAATGTGTTTTTTTATGAATGAATTGCACTAAATTGCACAAAATGTTGACACTGTATGTGTTTGTTTACATACATCATACATATACAGTGCTAATGCCTTAATCAAAAATATTTTAATGCAGAATTATAAGATAAATTAATAAAGGTTTATCTCATAATTCTGCATATCAATATATGAACATATCGAATATGTAAATATACAAACATATCAAACATGGCATTACGTACGATGATAGAGAAACAAAAGGTTAATGGTAAACAAAATTCTATCCTTCTCAATGTGTAGCTCTTTGCAGCCTAAACGGCTAAAGAGGTAACCTTTAAATTTGGTTTGTGTAGTTCTTTTGACATTCCTCAGAGGGGATTTTAAAACTGTATTATTCATTATTATTATTACAAATATTATTTTATTTACAAATAAATTGCACAATTGCATCGCACGTACTTGCTCTTCTTTAATGTCAATTTTGGTTCTAATCGGCTCACCAGTTCACGAGAAAGTCGAATAAAAAAAACGGTCCTATGGAAGGTATCGTTCTTAGCCTACTATCTTGAATTTTTTTCACCAATTCATATCCCGCATCTACAATAGTACACTGATTTTTGTTCATAAAAATTCTTAGAGCCGTTTCCGAGAAAAATAAGCTTTTACTTAATGGTTATATGACAGGTACTGTTAATATTTGAGCTAAAAAAAATTAAAAAGTGTTTTGTAGAATGTCAAAATAACCTTAAGTTCTAAATTTGAAGACGATTGGCAAAAACGTTTAGACTGTAGTCGAAAATACATACTTACAGACAGACAGACATTTATGTTTCTATATCATCGAATGTCATGTTTGATTGTTATCTCAAAATTTTTAATCTACATAATGCATAACTTGCATTATAGTACCTATACACGCAAAGTAATAAATATCTGAAGGGTCTGTTAACGGTACCTTTCATGTATTCATAACGTTTTTTTTATTTTCACCTCTCTCTAAACGGCTTTTTGAATTTGCACAAAACGTTATATTGAAAAATTAAGTTGACGAATAAATGTTGGGCTCTATATCCCTTAAAATTGCCACCTCTAAGAGTATGCAGCACCAGTTATTCTGCAACTAGACATTTGCAGGTTATTGTATTAGAGCAAGTATGTGGCACGAATGCATTACTTGCGTTATATTATCTATATTATATGCATATAATCGCAAATTGAAATTGTGATTAGCTATAAAAATTCTTAATATTTAATTAAAAAAAAGTCAACAACCATCTATCGACATCCCTTATATGAATATGCAAAAACCTACAAACATATTTGGTCACTAACTTCAAAGTCCTTACTTTCATAATAATGCCATTGTTGATTAGTTTCATTATTAAGAATCCATAACTTGAATGCATAGCTCAACAAAATAACATCTTTTTCCTTTTCTACCCATTATAATTAAAATCCAAGTCCTTGTACCTATGAATTTTCAATATGAGTGTTCTAACGAAGTTCTATACACAATTTGCACTTAATTTGCACCTAACACCTATCGGATTGGGAAGCGAAATTCATAATTTACAAATCAAAACCAAAATCTGTTTCTTCAAGGAAATTAATATATATACAAAAAGTAAGATTGTGTTTAAATTTTAAGAATGAATATGTATTTTTTTTCGCAAACCGCAACAAAGCAAGTTGTAGTAAAATAGTAAACAAAAATTTGTAAATCTAAAGAATTCAAAAAATGTAAACAAAAGCTACAAAAAAAGGAAAATAAACAAAAAATCAGATGCTTGTTTGTTTTTTTTACCTTCCTAGCTGCCTATTCCTACCAACAACAATTAATTGTTTACTTAAAAAAAACCCGTTGCTAAGGATTTCTACCTAGCAACGCTTAAAAAGCTACATCAAATTGATTTTAACCAATGAAAATGTTTGTATCGTGAACAAATTCCAAAAAAAATAATTCACCTCAGCTAAGCGAAACAAAACACCCTTAATAATCTTCTGGTCTCTTTCTTTTCCTTCCCGCCTTACGTTCTCTTAATTCTCTCTAACAAATCTAGCGGTCACAACTAGCGCCATCACACGAGCTGATTCCACAAGATTGTTTGATGTCCCATGATAGTACTATAGGCAGTATATATACAATGGTAATTCTAAATAAAGATAAGTTAATAGGGGCATTGTATATATACTGCCTATAGTACTATCATGGGACATCAAAAAATCTTGTGGAATCAGCTCGTGTGATGGCGCTAGTTGTGACCGCTAGATTTGTGAGAGAGAATTAAGAGAACGTAAGGCGGGAAGGAAAAGAAAGAGACCAGAAGATTATTAAGGGTGTTTTGTTTCGCTTATCTGAGGTGAATACATTTTTTTGGAATTTGTACACGATACAAACATATTCATTGGCTAAAATCGTTTTGATGTAGCTTTTTAGGCGTTGCTAGGTAGAAATCCTTAGCAACGGGTTTTTTTAAGTAAACAATTAATTGTTGTTGGTAGGAATAGGCAGTTAGGAAAGTAAACAAAACTGACAAGCATCTGAATTTTTGTTTATTTTCCTTTTTTGTAGCTTTTGTTTACATTTTTTGAATTCTTTAGATTTACAAATTTTTGTTTACTATTTTACTACAGCTTGCTTTGTTGCCGTTTGCGAAAAAAATACATATACATTCTTAAAATTTAAACGCAATCTTACTTTTTGTATGAATATTAATTTCCTTGAAGAAACAGATTTTGGTTTTGATTTGTAAGTTATGAATTTCGCTTCCCAATCCGATAGGCCTTAGGTGCAAATTAAGTGCAAATTGTGTATAGGAATTCGTTAGAAAATTCTTATTGAAAATTCATAGGTACAAGGACTTTGATTATAATTATAATGGGTAGAAAAGGAAAAAAGATGTTATTTTCGTTATTTTGTTGAGCTATGGATTCAAGTTATGGATTCTTAATAATGAAACTAATCAACAATTTCCTAATAGCCCTGTCTATTTCTAACCTGCCTCATCTTTATTCTCTATTTAAAAAAAACATTCTCTTAAGACTCTTTATTACTATCATTCAACTCGTTCCGCTAGTTCTGAATCAACGAGACAGGGGGCGTGCGCAAAATGTGTTAACATGATAGTACTATAGTTTATATATACTATGATAGGGGTTGAATTTTGAATTACAGCAGCCACAGCCAATCAGTGCGCACTGCGCAGTCAGATGTGCTCTGAATAGGACGTTTTGGTTTGCGTCAAGTGGAATTGGAAATTCACTGGCGGGCAAACAATTTTAATGGGGGTTTCATTGAATTCAGTATGGTGCAAAAGAGTGGCACGCTACTGATTTTAAAAAAAGCTTTTCCATTAGACGTGTACTGCAAACTACCACCGGATAGAGTATAGACACTTAACTTTGTAAAAATAAACATGTCATAGACCTTCTAACTTAAAATGGTGAATATTTAAGAGTGAAAAGGCTGCGAGCAGTACTCAAGCGACTCTCGAGTGCAAACTAAGCCTTGAAAGGAGCTCGTGGAGAGTTGACCTTTTACTCTCGAAATTCCAACTTTTTGGGAGTCGCTTGCCAATGGACACACGTTTTGTTTAATATACGTGATTAGCTCGCAAAATTCCAACAAGTTTCTTTTTTTACGAGATTAGCTGTCGAGAGTGAACATGTTAAAACAGTAAACATTGGAGGAAATAAATCAATTAAAAAAACATATGTTATTTGAAAACTTATGGAAACCCACGTTTTCTGTATCGGTGTAAGAATTATTTTTCCCTTCTGACCTGGTTACAATTTATAAACTAAACGAGTATAACTCCACCACCTCTGGGCAGGTGCTTCGCAAACATCGCTTCACCTGTTTGATAAAATACAAAATCGAGCGTTAAGATTGATAGAAAATAAAACTGTCGCTGAAACAATTGCCCCTCTCGAACACCAATGCAATTTTTTATTTCTTTCATTAATTTATTGGTTCTTTTATAAAAAAATGTTCACTCGAAGTAGCCAGCTGCGTTCCTCCCCTCAAAAGTTTCTCCCGTAATACTCGTCTCGCAAGGAATGCTCATCAGTTAACCCTTGAGCACAATTTCGGACGTACCGTGAAATATAGGGATTCTTTTTTAGCCGAACAGCACGGATTTGGAATAGTCCTTCTTCTGTCCTTCCCTCCCTATTATCCTAATGCTCGCGCAGTGTACTTACGTACATTAAAAGAAAAACAAATAGTCCCTTGTGCGCGCGTTAATTATAAAAAAAATGCGAAAGTTTTATATTAATAGAAATGTCAAAAATGTATATCTAACATAAATTTAAAAGAAACTATTTGTTTTTGGAGTAATGCACCAAAAATGTTGCGATACTGCATTAATATTATTTTGGATGATCCTGCGACTAACAATAGATTTTATTGAGTTAAATGTTAATTAGATCGAGAAGAAACTGAAAGTACAAATTTTTTGACGCAACTAGTTCTTTTCTGTCTCAACTCTTCAATTGTCAAACTGACGTTTGGCTGCTACTTTTTTCTACCTAATACCATTGTATATACATTGCCTATAGTACTATCATGAGACGAGAAAAAATCTTTTTCCCTAGAGCCGCTTGGAGTGCTAGTGTAGGACATTTTATTTGAGTGAGAGAGAATTAAGAGCATGGTTTTTAGTGTTATGCTTTGTGCTTAGTTTCCTGCGCATGTGCAATGTGACAATGTGAGGCAAGAAAAAACCGAAGGAGAACATGAAATAATTCAGTATCTTGTTTTGTTCATTGTATATACCTATGTGTATAAACTGCTAGCAGTTTTGAAGTTAATATACAATGGTTTCGCTTAGCTGAGGCGAATAGTTTTTTGTAAGGATTTATACACGATCCAACATTTTCATTGTTTACGTTTTTTTATATGGAATATGTAATATGAGAACTGGTTCTCACATAAAAATTATTACATGCGTACGTCATTGACCAGACTTTTGGTTTGAGTTTTTTAGGATTTTCAAGTTTTGTACAAGCACTACCTACATACATATTTGTCATATTTGTACATATATACATCATTGACCAGACTTTTGATTCGAATTCTTTAGGATTCTCAATTTTTTTTTTTTATGAAGGTTGTCGGCTTCAAATAATGTACACACATTCTTTCTTCAAATTTAAATACAAACTTACTTCTTGCTATATTTATACAAAGATACAAACGTCCTTGCAGTGGATGGATTTTTGTTTTGAATTTAACTTTCCATATAGATAGGTACCTACATATACATATAGGTACATACATATGTAGGTACCTATCTGAATGAACTATGTGCAGAAATTCAATCAAAAATTGTTTGTAAATTGATTTATATTATTATTGATTGATTATATATTATTGATTTATAGTAACAAAGATCTTTTGTTTGTTTGAGGTTTATATAATAGGTACTAGTTGACCTACCAAGTTTAGCTCGCGGGAAAGAAATTTATAGTTAAACCAAAATATTTCTTTGTACTAATCTTCTATAGAATTGCTAAAAATACCACGGGTTTTTTACATTTGTAATACCTAATTGTTTAATTTTAACTTGCAATTATTATAGGTAGGTACTAAGTACAAGTTATGCATTCGTGCAGAAAAAAAAATTGAGACAACAATCAAATACCTATAACATTACGATGATTACGAATGCATAACCAAAATTGATATTCAGAAAAATGTAAGTAGCCTAAGTAATCTTACACTAAAATATATTTATATAGGTATATTTAAAAATAACGGCAACATTTAAAATAATGTGCTATACCTTTTTTAAAGCAAAAAGTCTGTTCAATCATATTATTTAATGAATTTCAGAAAAAAATAAATATACATATAAAAGGCACGACTGGGTCGCACGTACTTGCTCCTGTGTGCTAATTTGTTTATTTAGGGGCAGGTGTAAACTTTCGTTTTCTCGATTGAAATTTTTGCATTCAGTAGTAATCGAATAGTTTTTTACTTGCGATTTATAGGGACTATAAGGCAAGTTATGCATTCGTAAAAAAAATTCTAACAATCAAACATGACATTACGATGATAGAGAATTTAAAAAAAGTGGGTCCGGAAATTCCGTCCGTCTGTCTGTCTGTCTGTCTGTCCGTATCGATATTTACAGCCTAAACGGTTAGGGCCGTTGGAATTGGCATTCTAGCTCCAAAACTAACGGCACCTGCCATATAACTTTTAATGAAAAACTTATTTTTCTCGAAAATGGCTCATACGATTTTGATAAAACTTTCAGAATGATGTTTTCTATGCAAAGTCTATTTTTTATTTTTAATGGATTTTTCGGAAAAAGTTTTATAACAGTACCTCCCATATGACCGGTCTTTTGAAATTAGACTTTCTCGTTAACTAATTGACGGATTTTGATAAAATTTTCAAAATATGTAGTGTTTTATGATTTAAATAATATTGCTTATTAAAATTTTCAAAAACATTTTTTTTTAATTTTTAAAAATTTGTTAAAAAAGTTATTTTGTTTTTTGAATATTTTGAAAACAAATCTATAGATTTTTTTAATTGTTTCTCCTAGTTTAAAATATAGATTTCTTTAAATTGACATAGTCAAAAAAATTATATATATATTCTCGAAAAGTTTTTCATAAAACTGATCGAACGTTTTTGAAATGAAAAAATTATAAAATAGAAAACGGCAAAAGAAATAAGATGGCTTACAACATTTTTTTCCAAAAAACGTTATGAATAGTGTTTTTTGATTTCATAAAAAAATTATTTGTTTAATATTTTCCCTCAAATTTTGCCACTAGTCTAATGAAAGCAAACTTCGTTATTTGTATTATTATTTATTTATCGTTATTTATTTTAAAGCATTTTATGATCGTAACAGCATACAGCATACAGAATAAATAATAAGGACGCCTATGATAAACACATAAACATGCAAAAACAACTAACAAATAAAAAAAATACTCGATTACCTACTGAATGCAAAAATTTCAATCAAGAAAACAACTCAACTCAACGGTCATATGGCACTTCCTTTACTTTAAGGCCTACAATTTAAATTTCAATGTCCCCTCTGGGGAATGCCAAAATAATCACACACACCAAGTTTAAAGATAATCGCTTAAGCCATTTAGGCTGCAGCTCGTTATACATACCTACTGACAGACAGACAGTAATTTTTTGTCGATCACTTTTTTAAACTTCTCTATGATCGTAATGTCATGTTTCATTGTTATCTAAATTTTTTTTATATTCACAAATTCTAAACTTGCCTTATAGTCCCTATAATCGCAAGTAAAATTTGAAAAAAACTCCTGTGTAAAATGTCAAAATAACCTTAAGTTCTTAATTTGAAGTCGATTGGCTCATCGGTTTAGGCTATAGTCCAAAATACATCCGTACAGACAGACCTACAGACAGACGGACAGAATTTTGCCAGCAACTCAAATATGTTTCTCTATCATCGTAATGTAATATTTGATTATTATCACAATTTTTTTATGTTCACGAATCCTAAACTTGACTCATAGTCCCTATAATCACAAAGCTACTTGTGCATAAAATTCAACATCAACGATAACGAAGCCAATGAAATGAAAATTCAAAAAATAAAATCATTGTCGATCCTCTTCGTTGTTCACCGTCACCGAGAACAGGATATACACAATACACATACACATGTGCTTATTAAGTTTTCCTTTTTAGTATCTCCCTCACCCTCGCTCACACCATCTACCACACCGACAACCGACCGATCGACCTGAATTTAGCTGAACATTTTATCAAAGATAATATAACAAGTATACCTACGTAAATACACACATTATGTAGGGATGTATGTAGGTACATACCTAAATATCTACCTACCCTCGAATGTTTTATATGAAAAAAATATAAAACTCAAAATAAACTTATCAACCAGCTTAAACATATACCCACCCCCCAGACACCAGTCATTTACAAAAGTCGTTTTTCTTCTTTTTTGTCAATCCTTTTAACTAGCCATCTCGTCACCCTGCTTGGGTGAAGCAATCCAGTTGTGCAAAAAAAAAAACTATACTCGCATCATTGTATATATGTAAACTGCAAACTGCAAAGAGTAAAGTACATGTTCACAGAGTTTCTCTTAGAATTCTCTTTGTTCGACTCGTTCGCCTCTTTCAATTTACCAAGGTAATTTTCCCTAGAGCCGCTTGGAACGCCACCGTCCACCGGTCGTCATGATAGTACTATAGCAGTCTATATACAATGCCTAATACAAAAAAATCTTGATCAGAAATTCGGAGGCTGGGGAAATTATTTATTCTCAATAATGCGCTCTCTTCTGCGAATTTTTGGTATAGTGAAACAGGAATTAGCAGAAATTTGAAAAATTTGTACGAATTCGCAGCTGTGGAACACATAAGACTTTGGACAGAAAAATTCAGAAACCACAGAAATACAGCCATATCTAAAATTGTTAAAATTCAAATGTGTTTTTTGTTCAGTTTGACAGTCTTCTATTTTCAGTGCACAGACATTTTTGTAGCAGATATTCGTAGGTTAGGAAAAGTTTTACCCTCTCGTAAGCTCTCTTTTCTGTGAAAAACTACAAAAAATTACGAGATGATTTAAGATCTTCGTATTGTTTTTAGAAAATAAAAAAACATAGATATTTCTTTTGTTTGTTTTATTTGGAGAATCTGCGTTCTTCTTTCGTTAGTAAAGTTGGGAATCCTATATGAGAGGCAATAAACTCACAAAATTCTTCCAGAGAACTCGTGATATTAAAATGTCGAATGTCACTCTCAAATGGACAGCCACCCGAGAGTAACTCTCAAGATTTTATTAACGAAAGGTAACTCGCAAATGAACACGCAGGGTGAACATCTGATCAATTGTTGATTTGCCTGGTATGAAACAACATTGATAGTTGGTAATTATATGGTTTTCGCTTATAAAGTTATCTATACTTGTAATATAGAGGAGAATATTTAATAGGATTAAGATGTAATCAACAATATTATTCCCCTATAATACTGCACATTTTCATATACCCTTTCTTATGTTTAGGAAAGTCTTCTACTTCGTGTTCTATATACCATCATTCCATGAATGTGACCTCCGTATTTTATCAGTTCGACAGGTATGCAATATCGGCTCCTCAGGCCTTGTTCCTCCTTTGAAATGAGTAGGGAACTTGGCCCATTCTCCTCGCCGATTATAATGTTTGCCAAGTTTTCATCATTGAATTCGGTAAAACCAAGGTTTTCGGAAATTCGATTGTTAAAATTGCGGGCGGCAGTAGTGGTGCAGTAGATAAGAAGTTCGCTTGTTAAGCGAGAGATCCTTAGTTCGATTCTCAGCTTGGGACGCAATTTTGCTAACTCCTAGTGCAAGCTAGAATCTCTGTGGGTTTTAAGTGAGTAAATAGTCACCTAATTCTCTATCTACTGCGCCGAAAAAAATTCATTTCTTTTTTCCAAATCGTTCTAACTAATGTCGTGCAACATACGGTTGCATTCTAAAAGGCATTGTGCCTTACAGACACATAGTTAAAATATTATTATTATTTTTATAAAGAAAAATTATTCAAAAGAGCTCTTTTTCTCAGGCCACAAATCAGACGAAAATAGTCATTCATCTTATCCACTTGAATCTTTTCCAAAAGTTCTTCTATAAAAAAAAAAGTTGTTCAAGAGGATATTTTCTAGAACTCTTCCTTCGTTTCTGTTGCTCTGCAGTGTGATCTTTCAACTTTAGAATTGAATTTATTGCAATAGTTCACTGTCCATATTTACCTTAAATTTTACGTGAAAGTAAATATGAATAATATTTCTATTTTTCTACTAGTTTCTCGAAAAGGCGGTAAATTGAAAAAATCGACCAACAAACCTTGACTTAACTGCTATCTGTCTCATAGATTTGGTATATATGGTAACTCTGTTATTCGTCCTGTACCACCTCTTATCCTTCTAACTCAAACTACTCAAACCAAAATCATTCTTTTTTAACAAGTGCAATATATTGTCGAATTTGATTTCATGGTTCCCTTATGTGCCCTTCATGAACACGCATAGTAAGAATTTTTGTGGAAAATGAAATTGGTCACGTATTTGTGCGTGACACAAGGAATCAAATTAGGAACAGGATTTACTTAAAATTATTGGAAATGCAAATTAATGATTTGGAACACAATTGAATGCAAGCTTCAAGTTATTTATAAGTAACACCGACACAGAAATCAGATTTATTTATGAAGTGAAATTAGGTGCAATAATTAATCTATTATTTATTAGTTTCATATAGTTGAATTAATTATTGCATGACATATATGATATTTTAACTTTTTTGTAAAACTAAATTATGTATTTTGAAACTAAAAAATTAATCTGATAAATGCAGAAAAATATCTGTTTTTGATTCATTGAGTAAAACGCACCCCAAAAAACCAATACAATGCTTTAGCCATTTTTTTAACAAAAAAATGGTTATCGATTGCTTAGTGTTGTTATGACAAGTTCTAAAATACATACCGATTGCTGACCGAAGATTCCCAACTGACTCAAAAGTTGTCTTGAATGTGATTATTTTTTTAATGGAAAGTAACTTTCTCGTTGTTTATTCCAATTTTAATGATCGTGGGCGCCTATTCTGTGGAATACAGGCCAGCTGTTTAGGAACTAAATAAAACTCAGGTTGGAGTAAATACTGATTTATCAAAATTTGCTCTAAATGGGTGCCACTACTTTATTCCCATCATAGTCCTGTCGGTTATGTTACGAATGAGGTTGTTTGCCAGAGCCTTTCCCAATTCGGACAATTGTCCAATACGGAATTTAAATTCCTGTTGGTCAAATTCACTATCCCCAAGTATATCATTCATTATAGTTTTATTTACAGGAACTAAAACCTCGACAGTTATTCGTCTTTTAACGAATCTGATACGCTGTCTGATTCCATCTAGAAAATTGTGTCCCCTTGTCCTCGCTCTGATATCGTTAATGCAGCCGAATTCAATGTACACATTTTTAGTTGGCTCCGTTATTCTTTTCAGACAAAACCTGAAGGAAGGTATGTCGATATCTTTGCTGGACAAATTTTTTTCCGCTGGCCTGGATGGTATACTGCCCATTCTTCTGAAGATGTGTTCTTCGACACTCGCAAAGCCACTTTTTAAGCTTTTCCATCGTTACAACAATTCAGGAATCCTTCCTAGAAGATGGAAAACAGTATTTGTCCAGATTGTCCCTAAAAAAGGTGATCTCTTCTCGCATTCCACTTACCGACCCATATCACTTACGTCCCTTGTTTCTAAGGTCATGGAAATTCTGATTAATCATGAACTTAAGAAATATCTCGAAGACCGTAAGCTTCTTCGTGACCGTTACTATGGCTTTTGCAATAATTGTTCCACTGGTGATCTGATATTGATTGGCAAAGCTCTCTTATCGAAAATAAGTGCTTTTGGGATCCATGATGCTCTTGTTCGTTGGATTAGAAGCTATCATTTGGACCGTTAAGTACAAGTTGTATTAGACAGTTTCAAGTCTGATTCCCACAAAATAAATGCTGGTGTGCCCCAGGGCTCTGATTTGTCTTTCATTCTTTTCCTCATTTTTATAAATGATCTTCCTAATCCACTTAACTGTTTTGCTGACGACTCTACCGTGATTCACGTCCTTCACCTTCGGACGTGCGATTTCAACGGTACCGTATGTCAAGCTCAGGAATCGTGTGGAGTTTTAATGCTTCGAAAATTCAATGCTTAACATGCCCCCAATGCCTTTGTCCAGGAATAGCACCTGCTTCGGTGAAACTGAAAAGCTTTCTGTACTTGGTATATATGTCAGCGATGACTTCTGATGGAACGACCATATATTTAAGACCGGAAAAAATGCTGCTAAGTGCTTATAGGCTTTCTGTATCGACGCCAAAAGTTTTTTTCCCCTTTTGATCTGGCTACAATTTATAAAGTGTTTTTACGACCAAGATTCTGGTATAACTGCCATCTCTGGGCAGGGGTTTTTTAAACACGGCTTCACCTGCTCGATAGAATTTAAAACAGAGCGTTAAGATTGATAGGAAATAGAACTGCCTCGGAAACGATTGTGTTCATCTCGAACACAGACCGACGCAACGCAATGTTTCACATCTTTCCTTATTTTATCGTTTTTTTTATAAAAAAAATATTTACTCAAAGTAGCCAGCTCTAAATATTTCTCCCGTAATACTCGGCTCGCAAAGAATGTTCATCAGTTCACCGTTGAGCCCAATTTTGAACTTTTTTTGATACTTCACCTAGCAAAGCCGGGTCCCCCAGAGAACCATACTTG
Source organism: Platycheirus rosarum (assembly GCA_963971375.1). Taxonomy (NCBI): domain Eukaryota; kingdom Metazoa; phylum Arthropoda; class Insecta; order Diptera; family Syrphidae; genus Platycheirus; species Platycheirus rosarum. The sequence continues at coordinate 56,426,665 of OZ020509.1, read as the reverse complement.
GGCCTCTGTTGTTTTCCCTCTATGTTAATGAGCTTCCTTTAATTATTAAACATTGTTATTCGACTATACGCAGACGATGCCCAGTTATACTTTAGCTGCCCATTGGGTTTAATTGAACACTTAACTTCCTGCATAAATGAAGATTTGTTAAAAATTGAACGCTGGTCACATCAAAAGAGATAAATGCTCAATCCAACAAAATCTAAGTATTTAGTATTATCGAAGAACAAAATTGATGTATCTTACTTCCCATTTATATTGTTAAATGACTCCCCTATTGCATATGCAGCAAAAAAAATCAGCAAAAAATTTAGGAGTTATCTTTAACCGCACGCTGACCTGGAAAAATCACGTTAGCTATATTGTTGGTAAAACATACGGTGTTCTTCGCACACTTTGGTTTACACAGTATTACAACCTTTTAAGAATCCGAGCATTAATTGTAATAACACTTACTATATCTTTGATTACTTACGGTTGTGAAATTTTCGGCAATCTTGACTATGAAAGTAAGAGAAAACTGACCGTGGCATTCAACAGTGCAATAATATATGTTTACGGACTACGAAGATTTGACAGTATTTCACAACAAGCATATCACTTTTTTGGAATGTCGTTTGAATATTTTCTCAAATGTCGGGCCATAATTTTGTTTTCGGACATACTTCTAACACGCCAACCTATGCATCTCTTCAAAGAAATAACTTTCTTTAATTCAAATAGATCTGGCATTTTAGTCAACCCCCGTTTTAGTTGCCTAACCTAACGCCAGTTTTTTGTCAACGCTACACGTCTTTGGAATGCACTACCGCGAGAAATTAGAACTATAAATAGCACATTACACATTAGTATTAAAACAAAAACTTAAATTGCATCTTAGGAATATATAAGAATTATTTAAATATTTGTAGCTTTTAAAAAATATTTGCCCACTTGCCATATTGTAATTTTTTTGTAGCTTTGGTTTAATTAAAGTACTACACTTAAAATAAGATATTATATCTTACAGTGTAAGCTTTTCATAAATAAATAAATACTAAAAAAAAATATACTAAAAGGTTTTCATTGCAATTTTAATATGAAATCATTCAAAATCAATGTCAATCGACACCTTCTGTCCCTCCTTCCCTTACCAACCAATCCTTTGAGCGCGTGTACAGTTAAAAAGAAAACAAGTATAAGCCTTATCCAAAAAAGTCGAATCCCACCACTAATGAGACGACAGGTTGTCACGGCAAAATTTGATTCTCTTGTTTTTTTTACTAATATTTTTTTTCATAGTTCTTCTACCACTTTACTGAAAGGAAGTGGGACGACCGTGGTCCATCAGCCATGGTTCTTCCTTTTAGTACTGTGGAAGAAAACAAGATCGAGGAATGTGGCGAATTCAGCCAAATCAAAGTGATGCCAATTTGATCTTTCCGAGTAGAAGAACTAATGTTGGCATATTCTTTAACAACCAGATGTCATTCCTTCCCAACATATTTTTTTTTAATTTTTTACATTTTATTATAAATTATTAATTAATTAACTTTTTTTAATGCAAAAATGGACTTTTAACGTTGGTTCCCACAATTTTAGGGAGACAAACACTCTGTTCAAAAGAGTTTATAAAATTAAGACTCTTTCACACTAAAGGTGTGTTTGCATTGGTAGTTTGACTCTGACTGGAGTTTTCGTTTTCTTTTCCTTTTCCGACGGTTTTCGAGCTTAGAATTAAGTATGCCGGGAGCAAGCATACAACAAAATCTTGCTATACCTACTATAGGTTCTAGTTAAGTATGAGTAAGTCATATAGCAAAATTACTTTTAAAATGCTTTGCCAGGCATATCTTATAAGTCGGCTACATAATATTATACTGAACAAATATTGTAAAACAAATGTATGTGTTTCAAAAAGACTCAATAAATAAGAATTGAATTGAATTTGATCGAGCTTAGAATTTTGTTTACAGCGAATAATATATACGGGGCTGAATGCAGTCTTGGAACTTACGTAACCTGGGAGTGAATCCAGTACGACGAGTTCCAAAATGACTTGCATTTAGTAAGCAGAAAAGTTTGTGAGTAAGCAGCAGGTGAGATTTCCACACGTCGTCGGCACTCTTCTGTAACTTTGCGCTGAGTGGCCGTGAGTGGTTACGTGATTGGAATTCCTCTTCTTCATCTGAAAAGACTTTGGTTCTGAAAACAAGTCGGAGAGACAAAATAAAATCAGGAAGACTAGAAGATTCGGATCGAGGAATTTTAGATAGCCAAGGAGAAAGGAATAAAGGCAATAAAGTTCAAAAACATAATTCATCTATCTTCTCATTTCAAAATTCATTGTTATAATTTTTTTTTTCAACGTCTCATTCCGCTCCATAAGATTTGCAATTTCCTTAAATTTCCAAAAAAAATTTCTGGCGCCTTTTTGTTTTGTTATTAACAGGTACGCTCCTCAACACCTATCAAAGTAAGTTTCATTGACAAAATAATTTATTCGATAATCAAATTAATTCGTCAAACGATAAATATTGCGAGCTAGTCGGCGTAGCAGCACTTATTTTGTTGCTTGCTGCACTCTTTTCCCTATTCGCCACTATACTTTCATTTTGCATGAACTTGGTTTTGAAGGGTAAATTCATTCGTTTCGTCTTTCTTAAAGTAAAAAATTTAATAAAAAAATGAAGTACTAATTTTCTCATCTGCTCGCGAGTGGGAAAAAGATGTAGCAAGGTTAGAGATTTAGTCGGATGGCGTACTAAACCAAGCTTATAAGCACTACGCCCTGTAGCGCCACTAAAAGTAAAAAACGAAAAGCTTATGATCTCGAAAGGGACCATAACCTTTCTACTCAGAAAACGGCGGAAAACATCCTAGTCTTAGATTTTAATAATTTTTGAGTATAACTAAACTTAATCGCTTTTATAAAAATCGGGGAGGCGCTGTAAGATTATCCTATCCCGAAATAAGTTAATAATGGATGATACTAAAAAATTGCTAACCACAAAACTGCGAAACAGACTTTTACAAAATAATCTATTCTCAGAACCACTACCATTCCAAAAATTAGAATTACTACATTCAGGACGTAGTTATTGTGTCCAAATTTGTGTTTTCAACATGTACAAGAACTTATAGCTTCCCAGTTACAATGATCAGCTCATGGTTGGCTAGGAACGTTGTTAAGCGTAAAATTAATTATTTTTTCTTCTTTTTTAGATTAACTAATTGTTCTTAACAAGCGCACTTATGTACACACTGACCTTACCGAACTTTGGAATAAGGAAGTTCAGGTACAAAGTATCTGTTGGTTTTGTGATTATCCCCGCTGTCGTTGCCACTGTAACCATTAGATATAATTTCACATAAAATGCAAAACACAGCTTGCAACGGGGCCATGTTTGGTTCGGTAAATTCGATGCTAACACAAAAATTTCATACAATGCATAACCACATAAAAATACATTTGTTTATTGGATAATATGTACGGCTATGCAGAAACAAACAAAACATGCTCCACTACGGGTAATGTAGGTCAAAGAAAGTCACTGGAATACCCATTGACTTCCTCCTCGAATTGGTAGATACAAATTCTGCTACAAGCCAAAAGCACTGAGCTACATGTTAAGCACAATGGGCATGAATACCCATATACATAACGAAAAAGGATATTAGCGATGTAATTGCGATTAATTGTGTAATTATACGAGTAGGCTTAACCCCAGTTGTTCAATTTCCCACAATAAACGTGTTTAATCGTTCAATAAACTTATGAGGCATGGTGTTGAAGCCGGAATAATTTCTTTCATTCTCTTTTAATGTTAATAACTTTTTCTTTTAATGATTGTGGCAGAACAAATGAAAACAGTCATAAAGGTATTTACCATATTCCGGCGGAGATCTGCATGTAGCGAATATATTTTTTAGGGGTTGCATGTTGATTCTGGGATTTTATAACATTTCATAATTTAAATCCTTTCAAGCCTGAAAATGGTTAATTTTATGGTATTTAACTGACAGTAAGGGTTTGTGTAAATAAACATCTTTAGAAAAATATGAGACAATTTTCAATACGGCCACAAATACATATACACAAAACGCTTTCTGCATCCGCTTCGAAACACTTAAAAATATGGCTCTTTACACACATTTATTTGCTAACCATAAACCGAATGTTGACTCATATTAATATTCTTTAATAAGGATCCCAGTCTTTGTCATGGAGTATGTGCTTTGCTATTGGAATATGAAGGTTATGTGAATAATCAATTTCTTCTTGTAGGACCTGAAGTTTTTTTAATATCAATAACGAAATCGATGGTCTTTCTTACAAAGATGTATTAGATACTCATGTCAGCTGGTGTAAAAAGAATTGCATTTTGTTAAATGTGGAGAAGTGCAATATTATTTAATTTTAAAGAAATAAAATGCAATAAATGTTGAATATTTTATTGACGCGCTAAAATAAGTAAGAATTGACGCTGTAAAAAAGTTATAATTGACAACAAACTTGCTTTTAAACACCATATTGACAAAGTACACTTTAAAAGTGTTGATATGCTAGATTTTGTAAAAAGAAGGTCAACAGAATTAATTCAACGATCCATATAAGGCAATATATTGTTCGTTAGTTTGTTCGTTATTAGAATATTTTAGTGTTATTGATGTGAAAAAAACTTAAATCCGTTCAAAAGCAATTTTTGTTATTCGCTTTAAGAGGTCTTGAATTGAACATTTTTCTCACGAATCTTTTAATCGGTGTTCGAGTGCGTTTAATAAATATTGCGACTTGTTTGATATAACAATGAACAGAAACTGTTTTAAGGATCAGCCCGAATGATAGCTGAAGAATCTTTGCGATTTTTTTATATTAATTCTTAAATGTTAACTATATTTTGTTGGTAATCTAAATATGTTATATCGACTTAATGCAGGAAAAATCCTTTTTTTCTTTATATTATTAATTTTATTTTTGTATAATAATAAAATCAAATAAAACTTAAAAACTAATAGATTTTTCCGGTAAATTTGGTTCTGATGTAATACTACTACCATTAAAAAAATTATCAAAAATTTCCATCAAAACCGTTGGAGCTGTTCTCGAGAAAAATAAGCTTTTCCTTAACCATTATATATCAGGCATAGTTATTTTAAGCCCTAAAAATTAAATTTCAATTTCCCCTCTGGGGAATACCAAAATATACACACACACTAAATTTGAAGGTTTGAAGGCAATCGGCCACAAGAACGTTTGAAACGGGTATTTCATGGCCAGGAAGTTTTTGTAGTTTAGCAAAGCTGTTGACTTGTCCAAAAGTCCAACGGTTGCAAACCAACGTCGAAGTGAAGCAAACCATGTATATTTGGGGAGCACTACGAAATCCCGCAATTTAAAATCTAGCATATCGAAATCTCGCATTTAATGTTTAAATCTCGAAAAACGAAATCTCGCATTACAAAATCCTACTTTTTAAAATCTCGCAAATACAAAATCTCGCTTTTTAAAATCTCGCATTAACGTTTCACACCCAAAAATCTCGCAAATTTCAACTTAAATCTCGCAATATAAAAATCTCGCATTTTTAAAAAAATAAAACACAAACACACCAAATTCTGAAAAAAGTAATTTAATTCACAAATTAAATAATATTGAATAAGTAACAACAAAATGAATATATACAATACATTCATATGTATATTTGCCAATTGTGTTTTTGCTTTTTTTAACTTAAGCAAAGAAAGAGGTTCTGAGCTATGCTTCGCAAGTAATCAATTTTCGACATTTGTAATCGTACGGTGGTGCGAAATAAGGCCCAGACAAAACGGCCCCAAAAACAAAAATGAAATAAGGCCCTAAAAATGGGGTAATTTTTCATAATGAAGTAAAACCTAATTTTTCTTTATGAAATTAAGCCCCAAAAAATGAAAAAAGACCCACAAACGAAATGAAAGAAGACCCCAATTTTTTTGAAAAAATAAAAAACTTAACACACTTAGGCTACACTAGATTTGCCTAGGCATTTCTTGAGATTTTATCACCCAATCAGTATGAGGTAGGTATGAGGGGACATGCTGCCCCCCTGCAACCCCCCTGCTTGAGCTCACTATAGGATTTGGAGTATGTGTGAGAGTGGGTTTATGCAAAAGTTTTTTAATCCAAAAAGAAACGTTGCACATACCCAACCTTGCACTTTCTCCAAATCCTATAGTGAGCCGAAGCAGAGGGGTTGCAGGGGGCAGCATGCCACACCTTCTTCATACTAACATTTATCAAAGTGGGACATATCTTTAAATTTGTTGTTTGTGCTTATACTGGCCTAAGTAGCTTTTATTGCCAATTTTTGTATTCGACATAATATTTTTTGTGGGGTCTTATTTCATTCTTTGATATAAGGGGCTTTTTTCATAATGAAATATAACCCCAATTCTAAAAATGAAATTAGGCCTCAAAAAGTGAAATTACACCCCAAAATAAAGATTTTTTTGTTGTTGTTGTATTCTTAATATACTTTTGGGGCATTATTTCATTTTTGTTTATGGGGCCTTATTTAATAAATATTTTATTTCAATGTGAGATTATAAATTTCGAGATTTTAGTTTGCGAGTTTTTGTAATTGCGAGATTTTAAAAAGCGAGATTTCGTAATGCGAGATTTTGATTTGCGAGATTTCATAACCAACCCGTATATTTGGCGTCCGCTATACCGATTAATACAATACCAATGAAAGTAAATGACAGAACCGAGCGGCTGATGTTCGAACGAAATAGCAATATATACAATCGTGGCTCTTCGGCACGTTATTCCAAGAGCAGGTTTGCGCAAAAGCCTTACGTCTCTCGTTGGCTTAGCCAAATTTACCACTTACACCTCGACGATGTTTTTTTGGGCTTTCCGAAATCTCGATTAAATACGCGGCCAAAATAACCGGAACACATTTTTCTTATGTCATATTATATGGCAATATTTACATATTTATTAATTGAATATAGATTATAATTTGTTTACTTGTTTAATTCTTCTTAAAAGAAAAACGTATCAAAAAATTATTTTTATTTATCAAACGTCAAAAGACATTTGTGTAGAAATACACAAATAAATTGTCTTAACCAAAAAGCTGTGAACACAAATTTATTTGTGTATGCCGATACACAAACACAATTTGTGTTACTGGGTCAAAATATATAAAACGTCTGAACCAGAAATATTAATGACATTCAAAATCATTGGATATTAATAGTATTTGTTTATTCCGCTCTGAAATGAAATTTATTTATGCACGTATGTACATACATATTTACACATATCGTGTGATTTTAGCACTAGTCTGTACTACATTATATCCATAGATTCAGACTACCTGAGTTTCCGTTGGCACATGTTTTTGACAAAATTTTAATACGAACTAGATCCAACAAGGTGAAGAATTTATTCATAAGCTGGAAAGAGGTTTATCCCTTGGTCAGACTTGTTAAATAAATTGCAGGATTTAACCCAGCCATCACAATGAGTAAACACAAGCTGCTAACAATGCGGCACTGTCTAAGGAGTTCTGATATGAAACAAAAATACCGGCTTCTCAGAAAAGAAAACATATGAGAAGAATATTAAGTTCGAACTGAATCTTCAAAGACGATGAGTCAAATATCCTAGTAGCATTGCATCAGGTGCTGGGAATAAGGAAAAACCACAATTGCACGTTGTATAATAGAGACGATGACACGAAATCCACTGGCAGGCTTAATAAACAATTTTATCCCGACGAAGTAGAACAACCATGCGACCCACCGTTAAGGGCTCCCACGTGCCTTAGAAAAGCTACTGAACTTTTTAAAGCTGCCAACGATAAAATAGTAAGAGATAAGTATATCAACTCATAAGGAAAAGATCAGAAGAAAGCACGTCAGTTGAAAGTTCATAAGAAAGAATACCCTCTCAACCTTCACAGCTCACCTCTTTTTAGCTGTATTGTTAAAAAATGGGCACGACTGGGTCAAACGTACTTGCTCTTATGTGCCTAATCACATTGGAAGGCAAGATCTATAACATTTTTATTTTTTTTTTCAGATTTTGGTATGCTGTTATTAGAGTTTATTGATATATAGCTGACCATACAATTTAAAATATTTTTCTTGAATACATACAAAATAATGAATTTTCAAAACAAAATTTATAAAATTAATTTTAAATACAAAAATTAAATTGTTCAAAATATTGGTATGCAGAATTAATTTTGCTTAATAGATTCTTTAAAATAGAACATTTTATTGAAATCCAATGAACCGTTAGCGATAACGCCGAAAATTAAAAAAAAAACCGTAATATGAAAGGTACCTTTAATAGACTTCCCGTAAATTTGGTTTTGATAAAACAATAGCTAAAACCTAAAAGAAAAAACTCAAAAATTTCCATCAAAATCATTGCGGCCGTTTTTGAGAAAAATAAGCTTTTCTTTAACGGTTATACGCTAGGTACCTAAAAATAAAATTTCAATTTCCCCTCTGAGGAATGTCAAAAGAACCACACACCAAATTTGGAATTAATCACTTCAGCCGTTTAGGCTGTAAGTCAATGTACATACAGACGGACAGACAGACTAACAGAACGACAGACAGAAATGTTTTCTAAATAAATTTTTATTCTCTTTCATTTCCTTCAAGGCCGTGAATGATAGCATTTTTAGAGACCAGATGATATCACCACTAGAGGTATGATCTTTCAAAAGTCCGTCCTAATACTCGGATACGTCGCGTCGATGAAATGAACAAATTGGAAGGAACAGCAGCGTGATTCCAGGATGGCAACGATGGAATAAGCAGTCAGTAGTGAGGGAAAACCAAGTATTTGTCGTCATTAAGAAGAGACACACCAGCACCGGCGTCTTCTGTAGAACATCATGATTCATGATAGACAATTATACCTTTAAGGTAGATAGGAATTTTTGTATACCTGAACTCCGCTATAACCTCAGAAAACAATAACAGCCTTAAATTAAACGAAAAACAATAAACACTTTTCTCAGTTGCTGCTTCTTCGGACTACTATTTTTTACTAAAGAATCTTTTTTTTTAATGTGTCAGTATCCAAAACTTCCCTTTAATACTTAAATATATCGAACGTTTAACTTTATACGTTACCTAGATATATCTAGGTGAACAATCCCAAGATGTTTTGTTATTCTTAAGAAATGGGAAGCTTATTCTTCAAGTAAGGAAACTAAACAAAGTTCTTAATCCAGTCTTAAACTTCTTAGAGAAAATATTCACCAACAGATACCTACACCCTCTTAGCCGACAAAACTATTTGAAATTCAATATTATTCTGCATAAATCATACTTTACATAAACCCTAATTCCTGCTTCGTCGATACCAAAAGAACCCACATCTCTTGCTGCCATTCTTATCACTTAAAAGGCACTCCTCTATAAATCTTTTAAAAATACAACAGCCGAACCAAGGACCTAGAGAGAAAATTAATTTTGCTAATAGCTTTGGCCAAGTGTTCCACAAAACCCCAACATCAACACCGTTTCTCTAGCATAACAACAGCAATAACCCGCATGCATTTTGTGTCTTTACTCTCCACTCCATGGGATCCTTCCATCCTTCAATGCATACACTTTCGTCTGCTAAACAGTCCATGTCCTTTTAATTAAAATGTACCAAACCATTACAAAAAACTAAGATTACAAAAACTAAAAAAAAAACAATATATACATCGTATAAATAAAATAGTAAACCTTACTGCAGCACCCAACTTTTCTTGTTCGCACTTTGGGTCTCAAAGCTCGCACTCACCACTAAGACGATAGTTTAATTTATTTCCATGCAAAATAGAGTATGTTACACGTCTTCGGAAGGACTTAAATGTAAAATTTACAACGTTTCAGCATGCGATATATGAGGTAGGATTTTCCTAAGGGAATATGTCCTTTGGGTCGAAGAACACTTTTCTAAATGGTAAATTGTGGCCAATCGTTCTTTCATATGACCGGCTTGCCGTACAGAAAATTTAAAAAGGATTCGAGCATGTCCTTAGAAGGGGTTTTTGTGAAAGCACACCTTGAGTGTGGCAATTCACACTTAAACCCCTTTTTGCGGGTTAAGAGTGTAAATAACGAGTGTCTTGTGAGTGTTGCCACAAAAGTGAAGATTACTCAATAGATTGATGATGCAGCACGGATACTACAATATTGTTCGAAAAAATACATGAAAATATGTTTTTATGAATCATTTATGAAGCTTTCATAACACTGAAACTGAATGATTAGATAATTGTACATTTGAGTTATATTTAAAGTTATAGTTTTTCAAAAATGGGCCCGTGAAGAAGCTACAGAGTAGATATAAAAAAATAAAAATTGTCAGAATCAACATATAGGTTAACACCAGTCAAAAAAGAAGCATTTCCTAAACCGGACATTTTAGGTATTTGCGTCAAAAAAATTTTTACTGCTCGAAGTATCACAGCTTAAGGTATCACAGATGTTTATATCATACTTCAAAGCACTTTGAAAACCCCGTCAATTGTTGAGGATCACATTTAAGTATTTCATTTGACTTGAGTACCTATAGAGGGATAGGAGCAAGATTTTGTAAAAGATAATCGATTTTTCACAATATTGTCTTTATCACATGTGTGCCGTTGCTTGTGGCATAAAATTTGTAGTTCTTTGACAAAAAAGAGGGCTCATGAAATCATAAGTGGGGTACAGAGTTTCAACTCCAGCTCCCTATAACTCTTGCATAGTTGCGCTGATACCTCCTCGATTGCTCTACGCCATGTCCTTCTCTCTCTTTTTCCTTCTTGTGTGAGCGGATTCCAATTTCCAACGCATTGCTTGAGTTAAAATACAGTCGTTCCTTTTCATGACAGCTAATGTAACTGTGCTGCATCAAAATATCAGTACGGATTATACAGTGGAGTGAAACAGTCAGAGATTGGTTCTTACACTGAGGGAAATATTCCTCCATTTATTTTTTTTTAATACCGAAACCAAAAACAGCCTTTGTTACCCTGATACAGATGCTGATGTATTATTCAATGCCGGCTTTGGTAGAGATGATACTCCCATGGTATCAAAAGCTCTGTACTTTCTCTCTGTTGACGCTGCCGAAGGACTTCTTAAAATCGATGAACAACAAATGTAGCGGTTATCGATTTTCAACGCACTGCTCAGTTATAATACTTAAGGTGTTGATTTGATCATGCATTAGGATACCCGGTTTATTTGGCATCGAATCTAGCTTCTAGATGTTCTCTTATGCGTTCCAGAACAATCCTTGCTACTTTTTTGGCCACACCAGGCAAAAGGCAAATTCTCCTCAAGTGTTCACACTTTCTTAAATCACATTCCCTTTTTCTACTCGTAGGGAAAACCTCCTAATCCACCTCTATGGGCACCGCACACGAGACTAGTTTTTCCTGGGGTAGGAGCAGTGTTGTCACTTCTATTTTGAAAGGCGTGGAGGATTTAGATACAAAACAGTGGTAGATTCAAATTTTGTGTGGTAGATTTGAAATTTTCCCAATGATAATTTAAAACGACAAAATTCTAAACATTTTGCAATTTCCTTTATTTATTTATAACAAAAGTAAATGAAGCTAAATTTGCCAATTAATTTTTTTTTTGATTCATAAAGTTCACAGCATAAGTTATGTTAACTTTTTATTCTTTTTTTATTTATTAAAAGTAACTTAAAAATACAGATTTTAATTCATAAATATTCTTGTTGTTTCAAATAAAAATAAATAACGATTTCATAAATCACATTTTTATAATAAATAAAAAATAACATTCGTTGTTTAATATAACAATAAATAACGATTTCATAAATCAAATTTTTTATAGTATATAAATAAAAAGAAGAAAATTATTTGTAAAATAAAGATTTCATAAAATCACAATTTTTGAAGCACATATGTAGATAATTTTATAAAAGAAAAGAAATGTTTAAAAGTATTTTGTTTTAGTTTTGGTACATATTTGTTATAAATTGTATATATTCTCAAATTTTCCATCAACAAATTTAAATCTTAAATAAAATCGGATCAAATCTACAGAAGGTATAAATATATCCGATTTATTTGTCATTTCTTCAGCAAATATTAGACTGTTTACGGGTGTTACATCAAGTTTGTTACGTTTTTTGTTTTTTATTTTTTCATTACGGAAAAAACTTTTTCTGCTGCAGCGCTGCTATGTGGTAAAGCACCTAAATTGCACATATATCTACTTAAATTCGTAAACATAGATTTCTCATACACACGATATCCCCCTTAAAAAATTCATTAATTTTTTCTTTGTCAAAGATGACGAGCGATCGCCACTCATTATGTAGAACTTCTTCTGGAACTTCGTTAAAAGGGAATGCTGTAATGAGCGGTGGAGTATTTTTTATGGGAGTGAAGCGGAGTGTGCAGGCGGGACGGCAGAAAATTTTCTACCTGGTTTGGAGTGGAAGAACGAAGGATAAAACTAATACACACACAACTTTTCGTTTTGGAGGCCAGCACAGAAATACAAATGCATTGAAACATGGTTCATGTATACAAAATTTTCTTCCAGCATAATTCATCTCGTGTGCAACAGTGGAGTGCAACTGGTTTTCATTCAGGCGGAACTAGTCTCGTGTGCGGCTGCGGAGGCCCTATGAGTGGATGGATAAGCTCTCTCGAAAATGGTGGAATGCCGTCAGGTCCTACTGCTTTGTTGACCTTCAGTCTTCAGTGCTTTGTCTCATCAAATCTTTACTGGGGTTGTGGTGTTTTGGTTAGCATCAGTCCTACTCCGGCTTTCCGAGCACTTTCTTAAGCGTTACAAGAGTAGAACAGAGTGCTACGTATTGGTGACTTGAATTAGTTTGACCCCAATCAATAGGGGGGTTTACATGGATAAACTTGTTTATCAACATTGTTGATGATTCACCTTGTATAGTTACTCTATGCTTCAGTTCGCCTTAAGATGTCAAATTGTCAATCATGTAGGTACATCATGAATTCTCTCTCTTATCGGAGCAATGTGGCATTGTTATTGTTGGTTTGGGACCTCCGTTGACTGCATCAAGGAAGGAGCGCTCTCCTTTACATTCATGAAACTGATCTTTGTCCGAGTACAACAGCCAACAGCCGTAAACATGTAATCATTTTTTTATCCGAAAGATTTTGAAATGAAAAATTCATAAAATAGAAAACAGCAAGGAAATCAGATGACTTACAACATTTTTTCCAAAACAACGTTATGAATAGTTTTTTGATTTCATATAAATTTCTTTGTTCACGTTGAATCAACAAAAAGAACAATCAAACAGGACATTATGGTGATAGAGAAAAATATTTGAGTTACTGTCAAAATTCTGTCCGCCAGCCTGTTGGTCTGTCTGTACGGATTATTTTTGAACTGTAGCCTAAAGGGTTAGGCCAATCCCGACCTTGACAGATTAGCATGCATTTTGCATTGTTGTTCTGCACAGAGTGAAGAATTTGGGAGGGATGCCAAAACTGCACATTGCTCTACGTAAATATGTAGTTCGTCATTATAAATGATGTATAAACGTGTTTGAAATCGATGAAAAGGTTGCTGTTCCCGCGTTTCTTGTGCCGAAATGTGAATACTTGGCCTATTGTGGACTGATAAAAGCCCATGAGGTTGTTGACGAATGTCTCTAGGCACTCACATACTACAACAGAAAATGTTTTGAACGAGATGTTAAAAATGCTTCTACAGTTGCCGCAGTTTAGAAGGTCTCCTTACTTAAGGCCTTTCTTTAGGATCAGAAAAACAATGCTGAGATTGCTATTACCGGGCATTTTTTCTTTTGACCATATCTTCCTTATGAGTTGCTGCATATTTCTTACCAAAAGACATTTCCTTCTCTTAAAGCCCGTGAGCAGTTCTAGTCCTTCTTTAAAGTACCGCTTTGTATGATTCCTGTTGAGCTGAATGTGCTTGCCGACACACATCGTTAAACACAGAGCTCCAAAAACATATCTTTGATGTCATTATTTTTTTCCTCTGTGGGGGCATGAGCACATATAAGGCTTATTTTGACTGCGGGCGGCAGTGGTGCAGTAAATAAGATGTTTGTTTGCTAAGCAAATTTTCTAGCTCCTAGTAAAAGCTAGAGCCGTCTGTGGGTTTTAAGTGAAAAAAGTCACCTATTTCTCAATCTACTGCGCCGAAAAAATTCTTTCCTATCTCACTTATTTTTCTAAGTAGTGTCGTGCGACATCCGGTTGCATTCTTAAAGGCATTGTGCCTTACAGACACATAGTTAAAATATTATTAAAATTGTAATAGCCTTGATTCGAATTGTCGTTAAGAGATTTGAAACTCAAGACATCTTACCTGAATTTGCCTTCAAGGACGAACCCCCACTCCAATATGCGCTGCTTTTTTTGTATGTAGTAGTTGCCATAATATAAATCGTAGTTTTTAATTTCCTTTTGCCTGGCTCATGGATGGCGGTTATTTATGCTTTGCAGCAGTCCAGGCCCACCGCTAAAAAAATCCTTTTAATTTTAGTTACCTAAATCACCCTGTAGCGATATGAAATTCAGTAGTAAATGCATACCACAAATTATTGTAGTTTCTGAGAATATTCTCCCATGTGGAATTGCTGTGAGCAACGACGATGGTGAAGCATACAAGGATTTAAAGCGTAATAATTTTGAGTACTAACTAACTCGAAACAATTTCGTTTCCAGGAATTCGCTTGGATCAAAAAATAATAATGAAAAACGCTGCTAGAATTACCTAAACTCCTGCTTATTTCGTTATTTTGTTGCATAGAAGGACATGTCCTCACATACACAAAAAAAACATTAAAAAAGCCGCTTGGAGCTAGCAATGCAGGACCACGAATGCTCTTAAAGCCACGCTTGACAGGACGAAAGAACTATGTAAACGACGACAATCTGTACAACATAAAACACACCTATGTATATTCGTTCGTCTACAATTAAATTTTTGTTTGTGACAATTATTTCTGCAACTGCTAACGGCCGCTTAACTGTTGTCGTCGTGGTTATGGAGAATAACAGCAGTTCCACATCGTCTACAAAGGCCACACGGATCTCGTTCCTTTTTGCGGCCCAAGGAACTACAATGCTGTAATTGAATGGAAGGGACATTAATTTCGCTTCGGGTGCGGTAGCAGAAACAAAAAGCCAAATTCGCTGTTGGAAGTCGTTAGGTTTGGCGTGGCAACAAATTTGAAAACTGAACACTGAAGGTATAACTAGAACGCTCCTATAATGAATCCTTTTTATAATATTTACCCCAAATGTTGAGCTACAACTTAGGTCGTTTTTCAGAAGTTTTATAGGACTATATGGACAAATTCATGGAAATCTTTGAGAAAACATTTTATTGCTTGTAAGTTATTTTGGGTCGTAAATGTTAGCGCAGCATTAAGGAAATGCCATGATTGACCATCGCCAGTTAACAAGATATAAAACTGGCTTTCCAGTTTGAAGCTATGTACCTACTGTGAGAATGAGGTTTTCATTTAATTTATTAAGTTTTCCGTATAAAAAGGGGATGGAAATAGCAGAGTACTATGAACAAATTATTATTTAAGGAGTATATTGCGAACAACATTTTTTTAAAATATTTACTTGAATTTACAAATATATTGAAAATTCATGATTTTAACAATTTTGTGGGTTAGCTTATAGCTGGTAAGAAGCGAAAAATTTGTTTGGTTTGGAGTTTTCTCCTTCTTTTTATCATCTCAAATCGGATGACATCTCTCCATTTCCACTGTTTCTCCATAAGGCTGTGAAGTTCATCGCAAGGCTTGTTGAATATGCTGTATGTTTTCTAGGATGGTATTCTTAATTCTTCTTTTGAGGGCTTCATCAGAATTTCTTTTTCCTAATTCTATCACCCTTGCTTTTGATAACAAATTTAGTTATTTAACGTTTTGTTCACATTAATATCCAGAATAACCCTGAGTGAATCAGAAATCGGGCAGTAGGCATAGGTAATCATAGGTTCCAAATCGAGAAAAACTCTTAAGGGCATCTCCCCTTCAGAAGCAAACTTAGAACTCATGTAAATGCATTTGAAAGTATTAGTTAAAGAAAATTTCCCCTTTTTTGTAAAAAGGAAATTTCTCTATTTTTTTCTGTGCTCTACTTTTCTCTCAGTCAGATTGCTCGCTGTCGCTGGTCACAGTCAGAGCTCAGAGTCCCAGACATACATATGTAGTCCAGTCGATATGTCAAAAAAAGTTATGGAAGCTCCGAAGTTAATGGAACATTAATGGGTTGTTTCGGGTGCATTAGAAATACTCTCCTAGTTTATCGACCTCGCAGACCCTGTGCTTACTTGGAAGATGTTGGGACTTTTTTTAATTTCTTCTTAAATCCCTTAAACTAAGCAATTGGACAAAGTTAAAGAGTATAAAATTGGTGGTAGGTGAACCAAAGTTTTAGGTCCAATATTAACGGTGATATTGTTGATCAAAGTTAAACAAAACATTTATGTTCTGTATGAAAGTATTCCGAAGTTAACTAAACTTCAGAGAGCTGTTTTGGCGTAAGTACATTAGGAATATTATCTTAATTTATCGACCTCAAAAACCCAGTGCTAAACTATGATAGGCGAGGGGTTAAAAACCCCTCAATTTGTCTGACTTTTTTCAGTTTTTCGCTTGTATCTGAAGAAGTAAATTTCAGAACTAGAACATGGGTTCCTGCTACATAAAGTTGTTTGGACCAAGTTTAGTGAAGCCACATTTCAAGAAGTCTGCCAAAATTAAGTGGATTACGCCAAAGGCACTTTAAAAGCAATGCCATTGTGGTCTTTGATAGTTATTTTGTTGCCGCTGAACGTTATCGACGTTCGTTGCTTTACTCCTCAACTAAATTTGTCTTTTCCAAGACAACTTCGATCACCACGATTTTGCAGGCGAAATTTCATTCCAACGATACTAACAAGGTGCTGAAGAATGAAATGGCAGCCAGGGAGATCCAAGTGAAGCAGGCAGTAGAAGGCGCCGATCCGATGTTATGATTGTTAAGAATGATGTCTCAGCTGACAAGTATGATAGTCTCGTCATAACAGGGGATGATATAGAACTTCTAATTTAAAATAGGTAACAAAAAATATATGTAGTTAGCATTTAAAAGTTAATTTAATAATTCAAAAAGTAAAGAAGATTCTTCAGCTATCTTTCGGGCTAATATTTTTTTCTTAAAACAGTTTCTACTCATTGTTAAATCAAACAATTCGCAATACTTATTAAACGCTGTCGAACCCCGATTGAAAGATTCGTGAGATGAATAATAATTAATCCTTGAATTTCTTTCATTTTAAATGTTGGTATGTCTCAAGACTCGAACATTTAGATTAACTGAAACCTTGGAACACAAATAAACTGAATCAATATTATCTTTCAATCTATTGAACGCAAATAAAGCCTCAGATAACTCTTTACGATAAGCAAGACTACACAGATTAATAAGCTTCAGGCGGTGTGCATTGTATATAGATTGTAGTTCATATACAATGGCGGTGTGAATATCGAGGTAACACAAAAGAGTCTGTGTTCGATCCAAGACCTCTTAAATTGCTTTTGGACGGATTTAAGTTTTTTTACATCAATATTGTACAACAGGGACCAAATTACACTACAAAACGAACGCACCAATAAACAATAAATTGCCTTAGTAAAATAAGAGTCGTTAAATTTAATAATTTTTCTTTTTACAAAACTTGGAATACCAAGAGTGTACTTTGTCGATGTAGTGTTTAAAAGTAAGCTTTTTGTTAATTTTAACTCCTAACAGCGATATTAATAAACACAAGAAACAGACGAAATAACACTAACACGTGTTTTTTTTGTTTCCCTTTTAGTGTAGAACACACTGCGCGGGCATTAGGAACATAAGGAGGGGAAAGATTGGAGGTGTAGATTAACATTGGTTTTAAATGCTTGCAGATCAAAATGGCAAGGGAAAATCTCGCAGGGGAAACTATTTCAAATTCGTGTTGTTCGGCTAAAATAAGAGTCCCTATATTTCACGATACGTCCGAAATTGGGCTCAAGGTTGAACTGATGAGCATTCCTTGCGAGACGAGTATTACGGGAGAATTTTTTACGGGGAGGAATGCAACTGGCTACTTCGAGTGAACATTTTTTTTATAAAAGAAACGATAAAATAAGAATAGACATGAAACATTGCGAGGTCGTCGTTGACACACATACCGGGTACTGAGAGCTTTTCGGTTTCTTCGATGTAAGCAGCAAAACAGTTAAGTGGATTAGAAGTAACAGACAGAAGATCATTTATAAAAATGAATAAAAGAATCGGAGGCAGAACAGAGCCCTGGGGAACACCAGCATTTATTTTGTGGGAATTAGACTTGAATCCGTCCAATACAACTTGTATTCAATGGTCTAGAAGATAGCTTCTAATCCAACGAACAAGAGTATCATCGATCCCAAAAGCACGCATTAAGAGAGCTTCATGACAAACTCTATCAAATGCCTTCTCTGGCAAGCAATACCATTCCTAACATAGATTACTAGATCATGATGGAAAAACAGTAATGGCACCAATCTATACCCATGTAGAGCAAATTCTGATAAATCAGTATTTACTCCAATCTGAGTTTCACTTAATGCCAAAACAGCTGGCCTGTATTGAAAAGTGTATACGTACACATGAAAGAAAATCTTTTTTAAACCGCGAACATTAGAATACACGACACAAAAATCACTTACCACTTAAAACTTACTTACTTACCATTTTAACCTTAAATGATGTTTGACAATCAACAGAATGACTTATCTCATCGATTTTGGTGTTTAACGAGCGCATAACATTAACTGCTTGTCAAGTTTGACATAGGTTTAACTTAATAACAACAAACATTACTATTATTGAAATAAAAAGAAATCAGTAAAATTCGTAAAACAACAAATAGATAGACTCGAAAACCTACACGAATTGAGTGAAGTTGAAACTGAAAGTGATGATCTCCTTAGACGAAAGAGAGTAAGAACGCGAATCAATCCACCCCATGAAAGAAATGGATGAAATAAGTTTTAAGATATTGTTTTAAGTTTTAAGATATTGTTTTTCAGAATAAAATATGCTTTGACTGATAGAACTGGTAAAAGACGACTTGGAAGTTGAAGTTAGAGGTGGACACATTCCACCAAATATCCACGTCAGGGGCGGGGCAGTTGACTGTACCAACATAAAAACACAAGAGCAAGGGGGAGAAACTGGACAGTACTATGTAAATAGAAAAGGATACTACTCCATTAACACGCAATTTGTGTGCGACCATCGACTGAAACTAACAAACATTGTTGCCCCACTAGCGTGGAAGTACCCACGATTTCAGATTTTTTTTAATGAATCAGTGTTAAAAAAATGTCTGGAAAGATGAGAATTCCTAGTACGTCTTCTTGATGATGGTGGTTATAAGTGCACCAACTTTCCTTGCACACCTTTTCTTAATCCGAATTCGTCAAGAAAAAAAATTAAAACAAAGCGCATATCTCAATACGAAACCCTATTAAAAGAAAATCTAGATTTCGTATATTATTAACTTGCATAAGATGATCCTTAGATAATATTAAAACCGTCATCGTGGTGATAGCCGTTCTACACAATCTTGCTATTAATTTAAACGAAGCGAAAGAGTTTCCTTCATTGAATTCCAGGAAATTTGTTTTGTCCCCAGAAGTTCAGATTCAACTCGATAGTAACATTAACAATCAGAGAGCTTTCATTTTGATAAATTTCCCAACCGAATGAGATCCATATTCCATACTACAAATCAACTTTCGTTTTTTTAATGCTTAATTTTTAATGAACACAAATAACAAACATAAACTAATCCACATGATTAAAATAAAAAACTATTCTATATTACAAAAGATAACTATTGATCCATTTTTTGGAGCTGCCTTAATTTGATCTCATTTTCCAGTTTAATGATTTCCAAACCTTTCCTGGTGGTTTGATTGCATATTCTGTTTTTCAGGCTGGTACACTGATGGATTCGTGTGGGTGTTTTCATCATTTTGTAGTACCTAAAAGAAAATACAAAGTGAATTTTGTTGCAACAATTATAAAAATACAAAAGAAAATAAATAAAAAATTTCTTATTTTACTATTTTTTAAGTTTCCGTTTTCGTGATTTTTTCGGCTTAGAAGGAAAAGTGACTACGTTTTCTATTAATATGTACATAAAAAAGAAAATGTATTTTGGAAAAGTAAGTTTATTAAACTTGACTTTATAGTTGATATTTCATAATCCTACCTTTGTTTTTGCAGTCCTCATGTTCCTTCTCCTTCTCCTTTTCAAAACCATGCTCCTCCTTCCCTTGCTCATGGTACTCATTGACTTCTTCATTTAATACTTGGATTTGGAAGTGCTTGATTTTTTTTTAAAGTTATTAGAAGCTGTAAAGTTTTAAACCATATTTATTTCTTGTTCTTCAAGGCCTCGCTGTCAAATTTATTTGAGTCCGGAATAAACTCGTTCGGGAGAAATTCTATTATGTCTGTAGAAAATATACTTTGTATAAAATACAATTTAAATGATTTACTCGAAACTAATTCTAAGTAATTTTTGTACTTTAAGAAATTTATTATTTTCAAAACTGTTTTTAGTCTTTCATAAACTTTCATATTATATGCAAATATTCTAATCTCTAATTTATAAATAAAAATAAATTTGGTCTGGATTTTAATTTTCATTAATCTCTGCTTTCATCTTGGGCCCAGGATACGATTAAAGGAAAATATACATATTATTGACAAGAAGAGAGAAATGGCCGAAAATTTATCAAAAATCAGAATTCATCTTTTTGATGGCACGATATTTCAGCAACTGGAGATATCGTGTGGGTATTTTTTTAGACGGGAAGATACTTCGAAAATACATTGAGGAAGATTTAGATATGTAGCATTCTTTCGGTGACTTTATCAGCTCTTCAGAAGCAGATACGACTAAAAGAAAAGAAATGTACTTCAATTTTGCTTCAGACTATTCATGATGGATAATTGGAATACGCCAAAGAGAAAACAAAAGCCAAGGAGATGTTTGACACGTTATACAATATCTTTGAAAGGAAAAGCATCGCAAGCCAATTGTTGTGGAAACAGCTTCTTTTGATGAAGTATAAGGAGAATGAGGACACCATTGAGCACTTTCTTCGTTTTGGTACCAAGGTGCATCAACTGAAGTCAACTGGAGCAAAGATGGAAGAGTTAGATGTTGTTGTTCATTTGCTGCTACCCTGCGTGGAAGCTATACAATTTAGTGACGGCTCTTGAAACGATGAATCAAAATGATTTAAAATTAGAATTTGCGAAGACTCGTTTGATGGACGAGTACAATAAGAGAAATGGTGGATCATCGAAAAGATGTACTGAGCTTGGTGCAATGAGTGTCAAAGGCAAAAAGAAGCCCCATTTGCTATGGATGTGGTAAACCTGGACACATAATGGCTAAAACACATACACGCTTTACAACAACCGACTTCGTCCCGTTACGTATGTATATAAATTTTCAGAGCGCTGTTCTGTCATCGTGAATGTGAAAATATTGAGAACCTACTATAAAAATATCAGTTTTTTTCAAATTGAAACGAATTCATTGAGTAAAATGTCAGAAAGCGAGCAAAAGTTCATTAAATTCGAACTTTTTTTCTATATCACTCGCTTTGCTACGTTATCCTTACTTACGTCAAATAAAGCGTTTGTAGAAAAAGCGGTATTGTGATAATCTTTAAACATTTCTGTATATTTGAACTTTTTTAAATTGTCAAAGTCGGTTGTAAAGCGTGTTTGTGTTTCTACTTTTAAATCAAAATGTTTTTCTTAGCGAATAGAAAAGACGGATTTTGAGAGCACTGCTAAGTTATCCAGAGCGAAAAGCACAACAATGTGTGAATGCAGACGGCTCCAGGAAATAACCCCCCAAAATGAAAATGAAATAACCCCCCAAAATGAACATAAAATAACCTCCCAAAATTTGTATGTAGGCGGGGATTTGCGGGGGGTTTTGGGGACTTATTTCATTCTTCAAATTGGGGGTTTCTTTCATAATTAAATATGTCCCCAAATTCAACAATGAAAGAAGTCCCCAAATTTGGGCTATAAACAGTGAGATAGTTATTAGAGGGTATTCTGCTCTGTCAGGGGTCATTTTCATTTTGGTTAATTTACTAGAAAACTGTAAATTTGCTGATGATTTTCAAAACAAGCCTCACATTGCCTAGCTATTGTGATTTTGAAAAGAATAGTTGATAAAATCGCGCGATTTTTGTCAACTATTCCATTTAAAAAAATGCATTTACAGTTTTCTAGTAAACTAACCAACATCAAAATGATCCCAGGCAGGGGGTTCAAGGGGCAGCATGCCTTTCTTTACACATGCTAGTAATGAACAATTTATTATGGTCGCTCAGGTTTCCATTATGCGCATTAAGCAAATTCATTTTTTTTTTATTTTTATTATTTAGTATGACTTTTTTTAAGTTGTTTGAACAAAAAAATTCGCGAGGAAACTTTATTGTCCAAGCTTTCCAATACATACCAAAAATTTTTTGTTTGGTATTTATTATGAATTAAAAAAAAATTGCATATACTCTACCTCGCACCTACTCCAAATTCTATAGTGGCCCTAAGCAGGGGGTTTGGATATAAATTTTTGTTTCTGAATTAATAAATAAATTGCGTATACACCTAACCTCGTACCTATTTCGAATCCAATAATGACCCGAGGGGGGGGGGGAGTTGGTCCCCTTGTAATTGTTAATTCCAAATAAAAAAAAATTCTAGCTCAATGCGCATAATGGAAACCCGCCCCATTATTAATTTAAAATAAAAAGGTAAGTTTAACTAAAAAATCTCTTATTATTTTACGTTTTATCTCACTTTTGCAATCGAATCTAGTTGGTTCATTAAAATAAACATTTTTTAAAGTGGGATTATAAACAAGAAACGATATTATAAAAAGCGGCATTTTAAATAAGCGGGATTATAAAAAAAATAAAATTATAAAAAGCGGGATTTAAAAAAAGGAATATAAAAAGTGAGATATCGAACCCAAACCCAATCCTTTGAGGACTTATTTCATATCTATTTGGCGGGTTATTTCATACCTTTTTTGGGACTTATTTCATCTTCGATTTTGTTTTTTTTTCATTTTCCGTTTGGGGTTATTTCCTGGAGCCATTGTAGACACATCAAGGCCTAAAGGACACGCAGCGCAAACAGTGCAATTGATGGACAGCAAAATAAAATTTGTTTTGAATTCTGGTGCTACCCAGCATATGGTCAACAACAAACAATACTTTGACAGTCTGAAGAACATCGAGGAGCTTCAAATTCAAGTTCCGAAGAAAAATGAAAATCGACTACGCCTGATGATGGAATATACTTCCGAAACGCGTTGCACTTTAATTATTAAAAAACTGTGTTAAATTTGTTTTTTTTTTTAAATTTTTAATTAAATAATAAAAAATTAAAAATTATTTGTTTTTTTATAATTAAAAATAAATATTGATTTAATAACTACACAGTTGGAGACGAACCACATACATAATGATATTTAAATAATGTTTAATTGTTCTTTGTTCTTAAATTTTACTAAGATTTGTTGTTTCTATAAATTACGAGGCTGTGTTAAATAATATACTTTGTATAATATACTTTTAATAATATACTTTAAAAATGCAAGTGGCCATTTTACCGCCATAGGGACTAGAAAAAGTTTGTCCGACCAGCGGTTTTGTACATTTTATGTAATTTGCCACTTATTTTATCAATATTTTCCATTGACTCGAAGAGGTAGGTGTTCCTACTGCCGCCTCCCCTACTACTATAATAATTTTTGTTTTCAATGATTTGGAGTTTTTTCATGACGAGACTCCTTAACAAGAACTGTAAAAAACAAATATGGATTGATATACACATTATCATTATTATTTTAATATTATCATATTAACGTGTTTTACTTACGTGTTTTACTTACTTTTTCTCCGGAACTCCAGTTTTCACTTCGTTTTTATTTGCTATTATAGGGACTATAAGGCAAGTTTAGGATTCGTGGATATAAAAAAAATCGAGATAACAATCAAACATGACATTACGATCATAGAGAAGCCTAAAAAAAGTCATTGGCAAAAAATGTCCGTCTGTCTGTCTGTCTGTCCGGGTGTGTATCGAGCTGCAGCCTAAGCGGGTTAAGCGATTGATTTGGTATGTGTTAATCTTTTGGCATTCCTCAGAGGGGAAATTGAAATTTTATTTTTAGGGCTAAAAATAAAGGTACTTGCCATACGACCGGTTAGGAAAAGATTATTTTTCTCGAAAACGGCTCCAACGATTTTGATGAACATTTTTGAGAATTTTTTGTTGGTATTGGCTATCATTTCAATAGAACCACATATACGGGAAAAGTCTATTAATGGGACCTTTCATATAACAGGTTTTTTAATATTTGGCTTGCTCGGTAACGGCTCTATGGATTTCTGTCAAATTTTATATTTGAAGAGATCTAGATAGCTTAATTAATTCTGCATATCAAAATTTTGAATAACTTTTGTTTCTAATACAAATAAAATTAAAAAAAAATTTTTTTTGAAAAACAAACATTTTTAAAACTAATCACATGTAGGTATACTATTAACTCAAAAAAACTACATACCAAATTTAATAAAAGAAATTCAAAAAACTAAAAATAAAAAAACAGGATTTTATCAAAATCCGTCGTAAAATTTTCGAAATACTTTTTTCGTAAATTCTTTGTTATTTAAGACGTGTGATGGCGTATTTCATTTTTAAAAACCGTTAAGTATTGTGGTTTTGATAGTTTTTATAAGTTCAAACTATGTTATTTTCAACGTAAATGTTATTTGTTTTTGTCAAAGATCTTGCCGTCCAATATAATAATGCACATAAGAGCAAGTACGTGCGACCCAGTCCTGCCCATTTTTTTTTGTATCAATTTGAAAATAAAAAAAAAGTACAAATAACAACACAACCAGACAAAATAAAGATACCCGACAAACAAATAACTGTACTGACATGTCAAAATGCCTTCAAAAATAAATAAGGAATTGAATTTTTAGTACTTTTGAAGGAAGTGCTGCCAATTTTTCAATGCTATACATTGAATAAGTAAAATGAAGATAAAACATGTTTATTATTATTTTGATTTAACAAACGGATAAGTCTACTTTCCGTGTTAGATAAAACGTATGTTATCGAGTGAATAGTGTGTTTTTATTATTAGGACTGTAAGTCCTTAACACACGGAGAGAATTCTAGGATCAAATCAAGAAAATATTTTATCTAGGTTTATACCCACTACCACTTTTT
The DNA here is from genome assembly GCA_963971375.1 of Platycheirus rosarum. Classification (NCBI taxonomy): domain Eukaryota; kingdom Metazoa; phylum Arthropoda; class Insecta; order Diptera; family Syrphidae; genus Platycheirus; species Platycheirus rosarum. Next base: position 56,401,322 of record OZ020509.1, on the reverse strand, counting down.
AGTATCAATAATTCAACCGAGAAATATAAAACATTGCCATAAGCATATCGCAAATTGATCCAAATTTGTATCAATTCTGTATTTATTGTTATATTTATTTATTCTTAACTAGTCATTCAGCGTAGATTCAGCGGTTTGAAATGTTGCGTAAATGTCAAAACTTGGCCATAAAACACCAGAACTTATTTATGGCAATATTTTCTTTTGTAATGTTTCGTGTGAGGTCCCCTCATCAAGTTTCAATTATAATGTTCTACACTTATTCTCAAAAATGTGGCAAGGAGTAAAAACAATAAATTTGGCGAAAAACAATTTTTTTCCAACAAAATTCTTATTTTTCACGCAGGATATCTCGAAAACGGTTCTTTATTTTTAAATATAGTACAGAAGCTGATTGTAGGAAATTATAACTGCTTCATTTTCTGCTTAGTGTTTTTAATAAATGTGAGCAACCCGCTTCCCCCGTTTATGCGGAATTGGGAAATTCCAAAAAATGCATTGCGAAAAATGATATAGGGTTTTCGAATTAGGACTTGACAACTTTTTTTTTAAATAAAACGCAAACCATTTGAGATATTTCAAAAAAAAAATGTATTATCGGCTTGAAGTACAATCAAAACATTTATGAATGGAACTCAACTTCGTTCATATGGCCACCGCGGGCACGTTTGCAGCGATCAATTCGTTGGACCCAATTTTCGAAGACTCGGTCATAAATTTCGGCCGAAACGGAAGCTATTTCGCGTCCAATGTTGGTTCTGAGCCCTTCAAACGTCATCTTCTTGTTGGCATAAACCAATGACTTAACGTAGCCTCATAGAAAATAGTCTTACTTACTTACTTAGGTGGCGCTACAGTTCGGGACGAACCTGGGCCTCAACCAACATGCCTCTCCAGCCAACTCGGTCTTTGGCTAGCTGCCTCCAGTTTTGCACTCCAAGTTGGTTGAGGTCGTCCTCCACTTGAGCGCGCCACCTAAGGCGAGGTCTTCCTTGACTGCGTCTACCCTCTGGGATGGAATCGAAGATCCTGCGAGCCGGAGCATTGTTGTCCATTCGCTCTACATGACCTAGCCATCTTAAACGTGATATGCGTATTTTTTTGACCAGGTCAATGTCGCTGTACAGCTCGTATAGTTCTTGGTTGAACCTTCTCCTCCAAAGCCCGTTAACGCAGATAGGGCCAAAAATCTTCCGAAGAATCTTACGCTCGAAACGACTAAGGATATCTCCATCCGCTTTAGATAGAGTCCATGCCTCGGTGCCATAGAGCAGGACTGGGATGATTAGGGTCTTATACAGAGTCTCCTTTGTCTTTCGAGAGAGGGCTTTGCTACTCAATTGCCTTCCTAGCCCATAGAAACAGCGATTGGCAAGAGTAATTCTTCACTTTATTTCTGACGAGATGTTGTTGTCAGATGTTATAGCGGATCCGAGGTACACAAAGTCCCTAACTACCTCAAAGTTGTACCTTTATAATTTTTTCAAGTATTAAGTTGAAGAAATCGCACGATAGCGCATCACCTTGTCGGAATCCTTTTTTGACGTCAAAAGCTTCTGTGAGGTCAGAACCAACCTTGACGGAGCAGCGAGAGTTCTCCATCGTCATCCTGCACAGTCGGACGAGTTTTGTGGGAATGCCAAAACCTGACATGGCTCTGTATAGCTCGTCTCTATAAATGCTATCGTACGCGGCCTTAAAATCGATAAAGAGGTGGTGGGTATCGATTTGGAATTCTTGGGTGGTTTCCAGGATGTGCCGTAGCGTGAACATTTGATCGATTGTGGACTTTCCTGGTCTGAAACCACACTGATAGGGGCCAATCAGGTTGCTGACGAAAGGTTTCAGGCGTTCACATAGTACGGCGGAGAGGATCTTGTAGGCGATATTCAGGAGACTTATTCCTCTATAGTTGGCGCAGTTTAGAGGGTCTCCTTTCTTGTGAATCGGGCAAACGATGCTGAGGTTCCATTCATCAGGCATACTTTCTTCTGACCAAACTTTAGAGATGAGTTGGTGTATGCACTCCACCAGGTCATCTCCGGCCGCTTTAAAAAGTTCGGCGGGTAATCCGTCGGGTCCAGCAGCTTTGTTGTTTTTGAGTTTAGATATTGCTATCCTTACTTCATTTTGGTCAGGTGGACGGAAGTTTTGTCTGTCATCATCCATGTTGAATGGCTCATTCTGCCTGACAGCGGGATTTTGGCCTTCATCGCCGTTTAACAGTCTGCAGAAATGGTCCTTCCATGTACTCAGCACCGACTGTGACTCTACTACGAGGTTTCCATTCCTATCTCTACAGGCTTCTGTGCGGGATTTTTTTCCTTGGCATGTTCTTTTTACCTGTTGGTAAAACTTCCGCACGTTGTTCCTGGAGTAGCATCTCTCAATATCTTCGATCGCGCGCTTCTCATGCTCTCTTTTTTTCTTTTGGAGAAGCAGGTGTTCTTCCCGTCTTTTCTGCTCGTGAAGCTCGCGAGCAGCTCTCGCCTTTATTGCAGCGTCGCTATATATGCCTCTTGTTTGGCTGCATGGGCCTGCCTGCATTCGTCATCAAACCAGAGGTTTCGTGGTTGTGGTCTGGTGAAACCTAGCACATCAGTTGCGGCATCTCTGATGGCTTGTTGGCAGTGTTGCCACTGATCTTCGGCACTTGATGCTGGCGGTACTGGATTTCTTGAGAGGTTACGGGATATTCGATCGGCATAGGTTCTGGCGGTTTCTTGCGATTGCAGCTTTCCGACGTCATACTTCCTCACAGTATTACTCCGTTGTTGTGGAGTTTCGGGTTATTCGCATTCTTACCTTTGCTGCAACAAGGTAGTGATCCGAGTCGATGTTAGCTGCTCGGAAGGTGCGAACATCCAAGATACTGGAGGCGTGTCTTGCATCGATCGCAACGTGATCAATCTGATTGACGGTTCTTTGATCTGGGTGTCGCCAAGTCCCTTTGTGTATATCGAGATGAGGAAACCGTGTGCTTGCAATGGTGACGTTATGTGCCGCTGCGAAGTCAATTAGCCTAAGTCCGTTTTCAGACGTTGTGTCGTGTAGGCTATGTTTTCCGACAGTCCTACCAAAGACTTAACGTCGTATTTAGAGCATTGCTCATAGGTTTTGTCGAGGAGCTCATAGAAGTCATCCTTGGTGGCGTCATCTTTGTCCTCTGTGGGGGCATGAGCGCATATTAGGCTAATGTTGGCGAATTTAGCCTTGATACGGATTGTCACAAGTCGCTCACTTACGTGTCGGAAGCCCAAGACTTCTTGCCTAAGTCTACCGCTTATGACGAATCCGCACCCAAATAAACGCTGTGGTCTTCTTGCGCAATCACCGTAGTACACGTCACAGTTTTTCATCCTCCTTTTGCCCGGCCCATTCCATCGCACTTCCTGGATGGTAGTAATTCCTGCTCTGTAGCAGTCTAGGGCCTCCGCTAGTTGTTTGGATGCACGTGGTCTGTTAAGAGTTCTAACATTCCACGTGCAGATCCGAAGGTCGTTGTCCTTGATTCGTTTTTCCGGGTCGTCAACAGTAAATCCGTCCTTTTCCGAGGGTATTGGTCGCTTCGCAACTTTTTCTTTTTTCCGTGGCAGGGTTGTTAACCCCACGCACAACCCCCAACCTGGAGGGCCAGGTCCTTTGTTGGATTCCTTGGACAAAAGGAACCGGAGAATCCGGAGTCAGTAACCCACTTCGGGGATATGAGCGCTGCCGTTGGCCCATTAAGGGTTCATCCGCCACCATCTCTATTTCAATGCCCCGACTTGCATTGAATTGTCCTAATGACCTTATCTCCAAATACGTCGAAGTAGCTCATTAGGGCGTCTGCTTCGTTGACTGTTGGTCCAGTTGGTTGGGCTCATCCGCCGTACGTCCTCTTTCTGAGGGGCTCGTGCAAGACTTCTGCGAATCGATCAGAACAGTCATTAAAGCAGAGCATTATAGTGTTGCTATTTTTTCTGTGTTCAACACTCGTGCTTATAAGCAGGAATGTCCGGATGGACAGACCAGTACCCGGTGGTTACCGCGGGGAGGTAAAATAAGCACAATTGATGTGTACGATATAGTTGCAGCGACTGTGCATCACCAGTTTGATGCCTTTCAGTGCCTACCCTATTCATACAGCACCCAACCACCCATAGAAAATAGTCTAGAGGCGTTAAATCGCAAGAACGATGGATGCGGCCAATCGACTGGCCCATTTCTTGAGATAACACGGTCATCAAACTTACTCTTCAATAAATCGATTGTAAGGTGTGCAGTGTGACTTGTGGCACCATCCTGTTGAAACCACATGTCGTCCAAGTCCATATCTTCCAATTCGGGTCAAAAATAATCGGTCATCAAGGCGCGATAACGCTGGTCATTCACAGTGAAGTGACGATCGTTATCGTCGACGACAAAATAACGCCACCGGCATGCAAAGTGCGCCAAACAGTTATTTTTTGTGGATAAAGTTGTGATTCATGAAGCAAAGGTGGATCTTCACCCGACCAATAACCCATATTTTGCTTATTGACGAACCAATTGAACCAAAAATGAGCTTCGTCACTGAATATGATTTTGCGATGAAATTCAGCAATTCAACGCTCTTAAAGTTGCGGTCACCGACTCCGAATTTCGGTGAAATTTTTATAGTTTGCAGACGTTGCTTGCTCGTTTACTTTATCATAACAAAAAATTTGAGTTTACGGAATAAATTGACAATAACAATTTGATGATTAGTGAAAGGGTGCGTTCGGGTTGGGGTCAAAATTCTGCCGGGGTCAAAATGCTTTTAACAAAATTCTGCTTTCAAAATTCTGCTTTTCAAAATTCTGCTTATAAAAACTCTGCAAATAATAAAGGAAACAAAGTTTTGGAAAATGTTTAAAAGCGCGCGCCATGCTTTTACGTTTAATAAAAAAAATAGTTTTTTTTTGTTTCTTATCTTATGTACATACATAATGTATAATTGTTTTATTTTTGTTTCCCGTTGCTATTGGTAATACAAAAAAAGTGAATTAAAAATTTAAAAAAAATAAGCAGAATTTTTTCTTTTTTGATGGACAGAAATTTGAGAAGCAGAATTTTGAAAATCAGAAAAAATGAAAAAAGCAGATTTTTGAAAAGCAGAATTTTCATTTAAAAAGCAGAATTTTGAGAAGCAGTATTTTGAAGCCAGAATTTTGACCCGCTCCCGGTGCGTTCAAAAATTAATATCAAAGTTGTCAAGTCCCTATTGGAAAACCCGATATTAACCTATAAATAATGTCACAGTAATGTGATTGTTTTTTTTTTTAAAGCCAAAAATCTGACTTTATAGAATTTAACAAAATAAAAAGAATATTGTGCATATTTTACACTTATTGTCTTAAGAAAAAAAAATATAAAAATAATAAAAAAAATGGACACAACTGGGTCGCAAGTACTTGCTCTTATGTGCCTAATTACATTGGACAACAAGATCTTTGACAAAAACAAATAACATTTACGTTGAAAATAACACAGTTTGAACTTATAAATACTATAAAAACCACACAATTTAACGGTTTTTTTAGTAAAAATGAAGTACGCCATCACACGTCTTAAATAACAAAGAATTTATGAAAAAAGTATTTCGAAAATTGTAGGACGGATTTTGATACATTTTTTATTTTTAGTTTTTTGATTTTTTTTTTTTTAATATTGGTATGCAGTTTTTTAGATTTTATTAATATACATGTGATTATAAAATTAAAAATTATTTTTTTTTTGATTAGTTTTAAAAATATTGATTTTTCAAAAAAAAAAAAAAATCAAAAATTAATTTTAATTAGAAAAAAAAATAATTCAAAATTTTGATATGCAGAATTAATTTGGCTATCTAGATCTCTTTAAATATAAAATTTGACAGAAATCCATAGAGCCGTTACCGAGCAAGCCAAAAATTAAAAAAACCTTTATATGAAAAGTCCCGTTAATAGACTTTTCCCGTATATGTGGTTCTAATCAGATGATAGTCAATACTAACAAACACATTTCAAAAATGTTCATCAAAATCGTTGGAGCCATTTTCGAGAAAAATAAGCTTCTACTAAACCGTCGTATGGCAAGTACCTTTATTTTTAGCCCTAAAAATAAAATTTCAATTTCCCCTCTGAGGAATGCCAAAAGATAAACACATACCAAATTTGAAGGCAATCGCTTAACCCGTTTAGGCTGCAGTTCGATATACACCCGGACAGACAGACAGACAGACGGACATTTTTCGCCAATGACTTTTTAAGGCTTCTCTATGATCGTAATGTCATGTTTGATTGTTATCTCATTTTTTTTTATATTCACGAATCCTAAACTTGCCTTCTTATTATAGTCCCTATAATCGCAAGTAAAAATGTTATTTAAACTACGTCTCAGTTAGTTTTGCAAGCCCATACCTAAAATTGTGGAATTTTTTGTTTTCTTTTGTGAATTTAAGGTTCATTTTCTTTAAATTTGTTTGTAAATTAAAAAAAATATTTTGCCTAATTTGCAATCGAAAACATTCTTATTTTATTGAAATATTCGAAAAATTGTGGAAGTTACATAAATAGCTCAACGTGGAGCTCTAAACTTATTTTTTGATGGAATCCTCCCTTTAACACAAAGAGTTTTACAGATCAATTTTATTATTACAAATAAGTTCCAAGGTCTTGCGTCTACTTCTTATTGCAAAAGTATCTGTCAGTCAAAACTGTCTGCTAAATTTATGGTAAGTTTGAATGGAATTATTTTCCCAAACGGCCGAAAATATATTTTCCGTCCGTACACTTTTTCTCTTCCACAAAACTGAATTTCGTTCCTGCTTGTCCCTGCAAATTTTTTAACATTTCATTTTTTTCCAAGAAATAAAGAAACACAAATGGAAAAATCATTAAGTAGAAAACAGATGTTGGTAAACTTCTGCTTGACAGGAATTCCGGGAAATGTTGAATTTTTTCACCTCGGGAAGGATAATGGAGCAAAATATTTCGGAATATTAAAGTGACACAAAAAATTTCAATAAAAAAGGGAAAATCAGCGACATTGAGTAAACAAAAACAAAAAACAACAAACGGCAAATGTATAAACTAATCTATAACGTACAAGGTATTATCATTTTCATCTAGCTAACATTTTTATGCCACAGGATAATCTTAATTGATCTTAAAACAATTTTGAATGGTGGAGTGGTGAAAGCTCTCTGCCAGATATTTCACTAACTCATATTTCACAAAACCTCAATCGCTCGCAAACAGCTAAAGAAAGTGCGAAACTTTTGCTGTAAGAAATACAGAGAGATTAAAAAAGATGATTGATTTGTCAAGGACGAGCTAAGGGTTGGAGAAGATATGTTGGTGGGAGAGTAAGGAAAATAAGGCTTGAAAAGGACATACAATAAATTAATGTTTATTCCAGAGAAAAAAAAGCCTTACATTTATTTCTACTAAAAAAAACTAAAAATGAGCTTAGAATGGCATTAACAAAATGTTTTTTGAGGATTAATGTGAAGTCAAGATTAAGCGAACTTATAACAATATTCAAAAACCATATGCGTAGAGCACAGAACTTGACAAAATGTAACAAGAATAATAAATAATAATAATAAAATAACTACTTAGAATTTTAACCATTCTTTTATTAAATCTATTATAATATTTATCCAAAATAAAATAAAGCTACACAATTGTTATTTAAAATAACTGGTAACACAATATTTTTTATTTAAGTCAAAACACAGTAATTTGTGAATTGTTAAATAATTATTCTTCTCTGCAGTCTTGCGATTATAGGGACTATAAGGCAAGTTTAGGATTCGTGAATATTAAAAAAAAATTGAGATAACAATCAAACATGACATTAGGATCATAGAGAAGTCTAAAAAAGTGATCGAGATAAAATGAGCTGCAGCCTAAACGGCTAAACCGATTATCTTCAAATTTGGTTTGTATGATTATTTTGGCATTCCCCAGAGGGGAAATTGAAATTTTATTCTTAGGCCTAAAAATAACGGTACCTGCCATATGACCGTTTAGGAAAAAGCGAGAAAAATCTCGAAAACGGCTCCAACGATTTTGATGAACATTTTTGAGAATTTTTTGTTAGTATTGGCTATCATTTGATTAGAACTAAATTTCCGGGAATAGTCTACTAACGGTACTTTTCATATAACGTTTTTTTTAAATTTTGGCCTTTCTCGGTAACGGCTCTTTGGATTTCTGTCAAATTGTATATTTGAGACGATCTAGGTAGTTTAATTAATTCTGCGTATCAACATTTTTAATAACTTTTTTTCTAATTAAAATAAACTAATCAAAAAAAATGTTTAAAATTTTATATTCACATACGTATTATAATAAACTCTAAAAAACTGCATACATAAATTTCAAAAACAATTTTTTCCAAAAAAACTAAAACTAAACTTTTTTTCATACATTCTTTGTTATTTAAGACGTGTGGCGTACTTCATTTTTCTAAAAACCGTTAAGTATTGTGGTTTTAATACTTTTTATAAGTTCAAACTGTATTATTTTCAACGTAAATGTTATTTGTTTCTGTTAAAGATCTTGTTTTTCAATGTAATTAGGCACATAAGAGCAAGTACGTGCGACCCAGTCGTTCTCATTTTTTTTAAACTCTTTTGGTATTTAACGAATTTCGGGGTGGGAGAAGGAACCTTTAATTTACCGCCAAATTCGAAGGGCTATAATGACATGCACTCTTTCGATTTTAGGATTTGGGACTTCCTCCAAGAGGCGTTACCTAGAAAAAGCTAGGTGACTAATGCCGAAGACCGATTCCCAACCCATTGGGATAATAATACGAAACACACCGCTCAGAAGAATTTCTTGGTTTTCAGTTTTAGGTCAGATGCACATTCTATTTGATAAAGCTGAATTTGATAAAAGATTTATGTATACAGGGTGAATCGTAAAAGGTGTGGCAACATATGGCATCGTCAGTTGTACTCCAGTTTTTAATATTTCGCTGCAATTATTTTGGAAATAATGGCCTGAAAGGTATATTCATATGGATTTCGGACGTGCCGTGAAATATAGGGATTCTTTTTTTGACCGAACAACACGAAATTGGAATAGTTTACCCGACGATATTTTCTCTTGCCGTTTTGATTTGAAAGTATTCAAAACCAATGTTAATCAACACCTTCTGTCCTTGCCCTCCCTATTATCCTAATGCTCGAGAAGTGTACATACATACATTAAAGGGGAAACAATTAATCCCTTGTGCGTGCGTTAATTAAAAAAAAGTTAATAAAAAAAGGGTATTTTTTTGGGCTCAAAGCGTTTTATTTTCTTTTGGACATTCCTGTGAACCAGTTATTTTCAAAAAGTCCGAAGAATTTTGCATTCAATTATTTTCGATTAACTGTTATTTAGATCTTTGATAAAAAAAACTTCGATCCTGTTTTTTGATTATGTTTATTTGAACCTTTAGAAATGTATTGGTCAAGTCGAGAAGATGATATCGGCCAAATGGGCACCGTCACAATTGGTTGCCATACGGGCTCGTTTTATGGCATTTTTCATCATTTCAGCGAGAACTTCGGGCGACAGATTCTCGCACTCGTGTCGAATGTTGTCCTTGAGGGCTTTCAGAGTCTTCGGCTTGTTCACGTAAACACGGACTTCAAAAAACCTTAAAAAAAAAGTCTGAAACGGTTAAATCGGCCGATCTTGCGGGCCAGTGCAAATCGCCAAAACGAGAGATTAGGTGGCCCGGCGGGAATAGAATGTCTGAATATCGGTTCATGTCGGTTCATGTATCGCTCCATGGCTTGTTCACTTGTATTCTACATCTGTCTTGTCCACAAATGTTAAAATAGATTTGACATTGGCTGCCATTTGCCTAAATGAGAGCATCTTCCAATATTGTGATTTCTTTGTGCCCACCTTGTAGATATAATGATTACCTACATACGTACACTGACTTTTTTCATAAAAATTCTTGGAGCCGTTTTCGAGAAAAATAAGCTTTTACATAACTGTTATATGAAAAGTGCCGTCAACTTTTGAGCTAAAAAAAATTGAAAAAAGAACTTTTGTAGAATGTCAAAATAACCTTAAGTTCTAAATTTGAAGACGATTGGCCCAACCGCTTAGGCTACAGTTCAAAACACATCCGTACGGGCAGACAGACAGACAGACGGACAGTATTTCACCAGTAATTCAAATATGTTTCTCTATCATCGTAATGTCATGTTTGATTGTTATCTCAAAATTTTTAATCTGCACGAATGTCATAATCCCATTTCTTAAGGAAATTGTTAGTATACAAGTGTCTTGCAAAAAAAGTGCCTACACTGTGCAAGTTTTTTTAAAGACTAGAAATATGCTATAAGACACTGAACCAAATTTGGTAGTGAAATTGATAAAAATGTAGGTGGAATTGAAGAAAGGGTGATAAATATACGGTCAACAAAAACTATGTGTTAATTTGACGATTATTAATTGAGTTGTTAAATGCACATAAGTTTGTCGGATTGAATAAGATTCTTTAAATTGTATGAAAAACGATTTGTTAGTTTTAATTAAAGCATTTTTTTCATTTTGAAAAACTATTCTTTATTTGACGACATTTGGTTTTCAAACTAAGAAATTTGTCTTCATTGAAATACTTCCACACTTCCACTTTTAAATTGATAAAGTATGCTTCAATTTCTTGAATTTTCGCTTTAAAATAAATATTTTTTTCTTATTTTTCACAGCAAAGTTTATTCTAATTGAAAAAAAATTCTTCATATTTACACAAATTGATTTTTAAATTATTAAAATATTCTTCGATTTGACGATATTTCGTCTTTAAAACAAAAACTTCATATATCAACGTCTTTCTTCATTTTTCTTTTTCTCTATCAATTTGACCATATATTCTTCTATTTTAATAACGTACTAACTTAGACAACAATTAAAAAAAAATTTGTGACTTTGAAAAATAAATCTTCAGTGATTTACAAAATATTTTAATTGATATCACCCACGGCATTTGGTTCAGTAAAGTAGTGCTTCTTTTCTGTAAATTTAGTGGCGAGAGGGCGTTTTCTAAAAATTGAAATAAATTGTTTAAAAACAACGACAACGTTTAAATTATCATACTTTATAAAAACCGAAAATCTGTTTATTGCCGCCAAAAACACGCAACACTCGTATAAAAAAATTGTAAAGTTAAAACTCAGTATATCCTAAACGCGCACCTCAAACGGACTCGTTCTTACTTTGTTAATAACATTAATTAAGAAAATTTTGAAGTCATCGTTTGCATTTTTGCGTTTGCGTTTTTGTTTTAGTTACTTTTTTGTAGGTAAAAAATCAATTTTTTTAATTGAAATTAAAAACAGAAGATTTTTTTTTAAAGTTTCTTTCTTTATTAGTATTTTTGTTTTACCGTTAAATTATTTGTTTTCCAATGGGGACTTAACAACTTTGAATTTATTTTGTGAACGCACTCTTTCACTAATCATCAAACTGTCATTGTCAATTTATTTATTAAACTCAACATTTTTATCATGGTAAAGTACACGAGCGAGCCACGTCTGCAAATTATAAAAACTTGCTACCGAAATTCGGAGTCGGTGATCGCAACTTTAAGAGCGTTGAATTATTGAATTTCATCGCAAAATCATCTTCAGAGACAAAGCTCATTTTTGGCTCATTTGGTTCGTCAATAAGCAAAATATGCGTTATTGGTTAAAAAATAACTGTTTGGTGCGGTTTGTATGCCGGCGGCGTTATTGGGCCATATTTTTCGTCGACGATGGCTATCGTCACGTTACTGTGAATGGCGTTATCGAGTAAGTTTGAAGGGCGTGTTATCTCAAGAAATGGGCCAGTCGATTGCCGCCTCGTTCGTGCGATTTAACGCCCCTATACTATTTTCTTTGGGGTTACGTTAAGTCATTGGTTTATGCAAGCCGACGACGTTGGAAGAACTCAGAGCCTACACAGAACGCGAAATAGCGGCCGAAATGTATGGCCGAATCATCGAAAATTGGGTCCAACGAATCGACCGCGGTGGCCATATGAACAAAGACGAGTTCCATTCATAAATGTTTTGATTGTACTTGAAGCCGATAATAAAGTGTTTCAAATATCTCAAAAAGTTTGCGTTTTATTTATAAAAAAAGTTCTCAAGTCCTTATTCGAAAACTCTTTATTATTAAAATCAAAACTCGCGAAGGAACTATTCAGATTTCTCCCGCAGAAACGGTGCATTTTTTTGCTAATTATACACTTTCGCAGTCACCTGATTTTTTGACTGCACAGAACTCAAAAATGGACCGATATTGATGATTCTTTTTTTTTTAATGTCCACTTTGACATTTTAATAAAAAAAAATGTCATTAGCCGTGTTTTATTGGTAAGTGTATACCCAGCGCAGTAAAATTTTAAACGGCAAACAACAACGGCGTAGGGACATAACGCCGAGGGTCATAACGCCCAACTTTTTTTTTTGGGCATTATGACCCAATTAAGCGGGTCATAAGACCCAAATTAATTTAGGACGTTACGATCCACCCAAATGGGTCATAAGACCCAAATATTTTTTGTTTAAATGAGACATAAGGCCTAAATTTGTAAATGTGAGCTCTATGAAATAAGGTCCCAAACAAATTGTCTGAATTGATTTTTTTTTCATTTTCAGTATGAGGTATGCTGCCCCCCTGCAACCCCCCTGCTTGGGCTCATTATAGGATTTGGAGTAGGTGCGAGATTGGGTTTATGCAAAGGTTCTTCAAATCAAAAAGAAACGTTGCACATACCCAACATTGCACCTTCTTCAAATCTTATAGTGTGACCAAGCAGGGGGTTGCAGGGGGGCAGCATTCCCCCCATACCTACCTCATACTGAAAATGAAGATTTATCTAAACGCTTAAGCTTAAGGCACTGTAAAATTCAGATTTTCTAGTTTTGAAATGCTTCAAGTTTAACCATTACGTAATTTTCATTAAGTGGATCATAAAGCCCAACTATTTTTTGTGGGTCTTATGCCTCATTTGGGTGGATCATAACGCCCAAAATTAATTTAGGTTTTATGACCCGCTTAAGTGGGTCATAATGCCCAAAAAAAGTTGGGCGTTATGTCCTCGGATCACCAGTTTTTGAGAAAGTCGAAAAAAAAACAGTCTTATGGCAGGTACCGTTTTAATCCTACCATATTACATTTTTTTTTTCACCAAAATATAATGTTTACCTACAGTAGTACACTGATTTTTTTCAAAAAAATTCATAAATACTACAGTTTATTTTTGAGCTAAAAAAAGAATTGAAAAACTCCTCTGTAGAATGTCCAAATAACCTTTAGTTAAATTTGAAGACGATTGACCCAACCGTTTAGGTTACAGTCCAAAATACAACCATAAAGACAGACAGGCAGAAAGACAGACGGACAGAATTTTGCTTGTAACTCAAATATGTTTCTCTATAATCGTAATGTCATGTTTGATTGGTATCTCAATTTTTTAATCTGCACAACTTGCATTATAGTACCTATAATCGCAAGTAAAAATCATGAATTCAATTGGGTAAAGAAAAAAAGTTATGAAAAAATGTTCATAGAAATTTATTTTTTTGGCATTCAAAGCTAAAAAACTATTTGAAATCTGACATGGGGATAATTTAAACATATTTTATCAATAAATCCGCCGAAAACACGAACATTTTAAACAGCGAATCATGAAAATCGGTCTTATTTTGAATTTTGTTCAGCCAATAAAACAGGTGACCGCGAAAGTGTATAATTACCCATTTTTTCTGAATAAAAGTAATCTTATAGTGCATCCTGTAACTCTTTCGTCTACCAAGCTTCACAAATTCGTGCAGTTGTTAAGGCATAAAAGCATATCAAACATACTTCCAGCAATGCAGTATTTCATATTTAAGTCTCTCCTACAGGAACTGTGCATTTTTCGTCAGTAAAATTTTCTATGAATAAAAATTATCCATATACCCACCAAATTTCATCAAAATCCGTTAAGCCATTGGAGCGTGATCGAGGAACAAACATCTAACATACAAACATTCACATTTATAATATATATATGTACATATGTAAGTAGGATAACTGGAAGGTGTTTTGTGTTTTTTTTGCGTTCTTATTGTGTTGGAAAGTTCCATTGAACATCATCGAAGTCATTCAAGAACTCCTGGCCGTCAAAGTTTCCTTCAGGTATGCCTTTGATGTTACCAAATGCAAAGAAACACAAACTTCAGAATTAAAAATGATTGCATGGTTAGCTACTTATCGTCTGTCCAATTTATTGTATTAAATTTCAATAATGAGGAATAAATGAAATGTATTTTTTTTTTTACATTTTTTATTAAATAAGTCCATTTTATATCTAAAAATCAGTTCACAAACATTTTTCTTACTATATTTTTATCATATTTTCATAAACGATGTTTCATCCCTAAATTAAATCATGAAACAAGTTTTGTTGAAAAGATCAAATCTCGATTTTGGGAGCAGTTCTTTAAAATTCGAATTAAACTCGCTATAAGGCTACATTACAAAACTGCCCCAACCACTCTCTTTAAACTTTAGCTTAGCCATAAGTTACCTCGTTTATTTATTTATTTATTTATTCACCAATGGATATTTATCTGTTGATTACTTTAACAAAGTTTTATGTACAATTAAAATTATTAATTAACATTAAAAATTCTTAAAACCTATAGTTTAAAAACACTTCTATTCATTTGAAGGTCGACTTCACAATTAATAGAATTAAATAACGTTAACGAACGAGTTAAAGGTTCATTCAGTCCATAGTTTGTGCTGTGTTTAATATAGGTTTATTTTCTCGTAGCTTGATTTTAGCTTGATTTAAAGGGGTACCAATATAATTGCAATGTTTCCTTTTATTTCACTAGGTTCGCGCCACAAAGAAAGGCAGATAAGTCCATAAATTTCATTATAACTTATTCCACTCATATTCCTAAATTTGATAAAAAAGTGAATTGTTGAATTTAAAGAATTTGAATGATGATATGCGATTTAAATTTAAAACCCCCAAGGACTTCTCATCCTCCTTTTGTTTAAACTCATTCCTTGGATATAAATAAACGAATGTTATTGAAACATTTTACAAATAAAGTCATGGCAGTATAACAAAATCATCAATATCAGACAAAAGCTGAAATGTCTATCAAAAAGAACATGACCTGCTGACATTTTAGCATGATCGCTTTCAACTTCAGTCAATTGTAAATATTTAGATAAAACCGTCAAGTTTATCACTCAATACCCACAGTGAATATACAATGGAACTCTAGTTGAAGACCAGGAGTTTGAGTTGAATGAAATTGGCACAAATTGAAAGAGAGGCAAAAATGTAAAGATACAAAAGCCAAGGCAAACAAAAAACACAACCTATAAAACAATATAAAAGATAAGCTTTTGTTTGGAAGCGCAAATCCTTTCCTTAAACTCCACTTGCCATAAATAAAGTGGCGCCAAACGTATAGTAGACGCTTCATAAGGATGATGAGGGTGGTGGGTGTGGGAGTGGGTGGTGGTATAATTCATGAGCCTTATATCTTCGTCTTGAGTTTATCACTCTCATTCGCACGTCTATCGCGCCTAACTGACTGTAAAAATATGTTTCCTTAGCAAAATCGTTGCCGTCGTCGTCCTCGTTGCCTGTCGTGCTGTGTTGAAGGATTTTTAGGGATAGTTAGAAGCGCTTCAGTTGCGCTTTGCGCCCATAGTAGAAAGTACTGTTCACCCCAGCCGAATTAATTGCTTTTGGGTAGAATTTATGATCCGAAATTGCAGCAACAAAGGGATCCTTTCCCCTGGTATCGTTCTTATTGCATTGCCGGAGCTGATGCGGTGGTAAGGTGGATTGAGGAGAAGTAAAGTGGATACAACAGTAGTGCCCTTGTGGTGATGAACCTATTCGGTGCATGCTCCTTAGTCTCGGTCGAACAAACTATGAGGGAATAATTTTTCATTTGTTTCCTTGAAAGGCTATATTTTAGATAAAGTGTTTGGTATGGGGGCTTTGGATGATGGTAGAGCTCAAGAGCTGTGTATAAGGGGGTGTTGGAGTGCTGTATTGGCAGTGCTCAGAGCTATGTGTAGGAATTTCGACTGCAAAATAGTGCAGGGAAAACATGAAACGAGGATAAAGGAATCAATTTTAAGGAAGGAAGGAAGGAAGGATGAAGCTTCAGTGATGGCAGTTGGTAAAATTATGGCACGTAAAATTACCCGAGACCACCAAGGGCCAGGGATAAAATTCAATATTCCATGCGAAGTCAGATCAGGTTTCTGACTTGGCAATTTTTCACTTTGATGAGAGGCAATAGCTTTTCTGAGTTACTTTGGCTCAGGTTTATTGGCGATGGTTTTGCGAAAAGAAATTACAAATTTTTCCTTCGATTACATAATAAAATTAATGTGTATTTGCTTTCTATTTAAGCTTGAAAACTTCATTTGTTGCTATTTTTTATAATTGCATAAAACGCCAAATGCTCACTAGAGAATTTTTGATGTTTTTGCAGTTTTTTGTTCTCCCTCAGTGACTTCTTTTATATGAACAATTACATTAAGAGAATGGTTTTTTCGCAGTCCAAGAATGTTTTATATTTTTCGTAATAGAAATGATGGTTATTACTGTTGGTCGTATTATTGCAAAAGCTTAACATTAATGTAGATTATAGCTGAGCAAGTATTGCATTGTCAGAAAGGTATTAAGTCTAGCTACCTGATCCGTAAACCGGAATTCTCTTGAAAAATAACTGCGTCTCTAGGAGAGAATTGAAGGGTTGCGTAACCATAGAAAATACATTTTTCACTCAAATCTTCATATGCCTATATCATGTTAAGTGGACGTCCTAGCTGAGTATGTTCTACATTGTCCTATAAGTACTGAGTGCAGCTACCTGATCCATATACCAAAATTTTCTTGACAAAATTACTGCACCTCCAAGAGCGGATTGAAGGGTCACTTGCCAGAAAATAAATTGTTCACTCAAGCCTTCTGCGCCTATATCCCGTTATTTTGAGGTCCTAGGTGAGTGGTACTGTCAGGTAGGTATTGAATCAAGCTATCCACCTACCAGCTACCCATACACCAGATAAAAAGTGAAAAGAATAATTTTCACATCTCTAGGAGTGAAATGAGTGGAAGTTTCTTGATTCACCCCGACTCTCTTCCCTTTAACTGCTAATAGCTCCACAGTCCTACTATCGGCACCGGAGTCACCTTTAAAAGCTTCCTAGCTTTCATTTTCAGGGACGCAGAATTCAATTCTCAAAATTTCATATGCACTTCTTCTATGATAAAGAGTTTATTTACAAACATGTTTGAGAAAAAATTAAAAAAGTGGAAAATTAGTCCAATTTTGACCTTACGTATTTTCGTCATGATTATGGCCTCGTAAAAAAAATTGTACGCTTGTTTCGTTGATTTTAAAGCAGCATTTGACAATGTCAATATACAGGTTTTGTTGTACAAGCCCTCAATGCTGGGAATCTCCCGGAAATTGTGATAATGTACTTCAAGTGATAAAAGGAAGAAAATTGGTTCCTCAATGATGTGTCAATTGAAGTTGTGCAGGAATTTAAGTATCTGGGGGTTTTAATTACACATAATCTAAGTTTTTTGAAATACGCCAAACAAAAAAACAATGAAGCCAAATTAGCTTTGAGCTTAATGTGGCCCAAGTTCTTTGACATCGATCTGGTGTCAAAATATCGTGTTTTTCATGCAACTGCATGCAATACATGTATGTTCTGTGGTGTCCAGGTTTTTAGACATACATTTTTCGAGGCATTGCAGAGATATTTCTTAAAATGATTATTCAGATTGTCGAATTCAACCTCAAAGTATGCCGTTTATGTGGAATCTGGTATAACGCCTCTTTACATTCAAAACTTCACAAATCAATCATGGTAAGACTTCTGAACACAAATGCATCCCCATTCAAGAAATGGAATGAGATAGTTCAATCCCATGAAGCTCATATATCGATAATGGAAACAAATATCAATGAATGGCGGGTTATGTTGGCAGATGTCACTGCAATAATAGACGAGAATTTTTTTACACAGCACCTATCCAGAGCAACTTCTAAACATCCAGGAATACATATAGGATCTTCTATCATCTGTTACCTTCGGAAGCAAACTTTTTCTGCAAAAAGTTGTATTTAAATTTTGACCATACAGAATTTTGAAAAACGGAATTTCGAATTTTCTACATATAGAATTTTGTGTACCCAGAATTTTGAAATACAGTATTCTGTAAACAGAATTTTGACCATATAGTATTTCGAACCCAACCCATTATATCCATATATAGTATATACATACATGTATTATATGCATATTAGACCTTCGTGTTCTATATGCGCGGTTTTTATGTAACAACAATTACAACAAAAATATTAAAAACACAATAAAAAAAATTTTCAAAAATATTTAAAATTGAAATTATTAAGGTTACTCACATCTTCCCGAATATCAATGTTGGTTGTAATTGGTTATCAAGTTCTCGAGGAAGTCGAATAAAAAAAACTGTCCTATGGAAGGTACCGTTTTTAGCCCACCATCTTTTTCATTTAATTTTTTTTTCGTTTTCGTTTTTTTTGCCGTTTTCGAGAAAAATAAGCGTTAATATTTGAGCTAAAAAAAATAAAATTAAAAACTCTTCTGTAGAATGTCAAAATAACCTTAAGTTCTAAATTTGAAGACGATTGGTTCAAACATTTAGCCTGCAGTTTAATAGACATACGTACAGATAGACAGACAGACGGATAGAATTCTGCCAGTCACTCAAATATGTTTCTCTATATTCGTAATGCCATGTTTCATTGCTATCTCAAATTTTTTAATCTGCAGGAATGCATAGCTTGTCTTAAAGTACCTATAACCACAAAAAGAAGGCTACCTACATCTTCTTGAATATCATTTGATAGTAATCGGATCACCAGTTTTCGAGATAGTCGAAGAAAAAAACGGTCCTATAGGAGGTACTGTTTTTAGCCCACCGTATACAATTTTTTTTAACCAATATACAATGCTGCTTACCTACATTGATTTTGTTCATAAAAATTCTTGGTAACGTTTTCGAGAAAAATAAGCTTTTACATAACGGTTATATGACAGGTACCGTTAATTTTATAGCTAAAAAAAAAACTCATCCTTAAGTTCTAACTTTGAAGGCGGTTGGCCCAACCATTTAGGCTACAGTGAAAATTACATCCGTACAGACAGACAGACAGACGGACAGAATGTTGCCAGTAACTGAAACATGTTTCTCTATCATTGTAATGTCATGTTTGATTATTATCTCAAAACTTTTAATCTGCACGAATGCATAACTTGCATTATAGTACCTTTAGTCGCAAGTAATAAATAAATTGCACGACTGGATCGCACGTACTTGCTCATATGTGCGGTCACATCGTCGAATAAATTAAAAAAAATGCACGACTAGGTCGCACGAACTTGTTCTTATGTTAGATAATTGCTTAGTGGCTGCATATGTATGTATATAAAGGGTGTTTTTTTAGACGTGTGTTTTCAAGAAGAAATAAAACGCATATAGTTTAATGTTATGGCCAAGAATTTAGCTTGATTATGAAGATAAGGGTTTACATTATGTTTTAAAAATGATTACGAGGAAGTGGCGGCGGCTCGAATAAATTCCAGCCGAGGCCCAATTTTGATCAGTGGCCATCTCATTTTGGGCATATTCACCAAACGTGTGACGCGCTTGATGGTCGTTCGGCTTCAATTCTTGCACGAGTTGGATTTTGTAAGCCTGCAAACCAAGATCCTTCCGCCGCAAAATGGACGCGGATGGACTCATTCGAGTCTTCTTCGATAATCTGCTCCATCGAAACGAACCATTATTTTGGTAATAAAGTTGCACAATTTGCAAACTTGTTCAGGAGTAAATCTATATTCATTATGAAATGGCAAACCAAACTGAGCATAAATCAAATGACAGCTGTCAAAAAGGCCAACTCCGAAAGAAGTATTGCCAGATTGAAAACCACACGTCTATTAAAATAAAAAAAAATATTTTTTTTTAGAAAATTCTTTCATTTTTTTAATTAGCTTAAAAGTTTTTTTCGGAAAAACTAGGTATGCAAAAATTTTAAAAACTAAATGTCTATTGAGGAAAAAAATTAAAATCGTTCGACCAGTTTTTTTAAAAAGTCGTTTTTTTTTGAAAAACTTTTCATTATAAGGAAATCTGTAATTCTCATCTGGGACCAAACTTTTTTCAGAAAATTTAAAAATATCGAAAAAAAAGTTTTGAAAATTTTGAAATGCAATATTAATTGAATTATAAATGACTTCCTGTGTGCAAAATTTTATTGAAATCGGGATAATAGTTTACGATAAAACCGCATTTGAAAAAACCGGTTATATGAGAGGTACCGTTATAAAACAAATTTTGAAAAATTCATTTTAACTGAAATATGTATTGTTGTAAAAAAATCGCATGCTGAAAGTCTTATCAAAATCGTTAGAGCCATTTTTGAGAAAATCAAACTTTTTGTTAAAATTTGCTCGACCTAGAGCAAAAATGAAAAACATCACCCGAGATACTACCTAATACATACTTAATACCAAGTTTGAAGCAAATCGGTTTATCCGTTTAGGCTGTAGAAGCGCGAACAGACAGACAGACAGACGGACGGAATTTCCGGACCCAATTTTTTCTACTTCTCTATTGTCGTAATGTCATGTCTGATTGTTAGATTTTTTTTGCACGAATATATAACTTGCATTTTAGTACCTAAATCGCAAGTAAAAAGGGATATTGCGGTAATTTAATAATTGACCTAAGCATATGAAATTTTGGAAAACCAAAAGTGTTTTTCTTGGAAAAAAGTTACTTTTACCTTTTTTTTTAATTTCTGAAAAACTAATTTCTGGCTTTCCAAAAAGGTGTAGCATGCCATTGTAGGTTTTGCCATCGATTTCAATTAAGATTGAAGCAAAAAAGCACATTTCTACTTGTTTCCCAATCGTTAATACACAGAAACTTATACAGAGGCTTCAGAGATTTATGTAGAAAGTTATACAGAAACTTATATATACCTATATAACGTCGATAAAATTTTTTGTCCTGAGTTCATTAATTGACCTGAGATTCTAATCACGTAAGAACTAACAAAAAAATATTTTCACTTAGTAAGATGTAGTTATCTCAATCACCCTGTATAGTCTCACCTTTAGAGACATCGTTTCTGATTGGGACGAATCACTATCAACTTGCAGAGAAAAGATGACACTTCAACCTGCAGAAATGAATGAAGAAGGTTTAATTTGTCAAAAATAACCATTTCCTTAGCAAGCTTCCTGCATTTCGATCCTATCCGGGAAGATCTAAATCTGATGGTGTGTCCACACCAAAGAAACATTTGTTTCAAAAACATTTCTGAAATGTTTCCCAATTGTTTAAGAAACATTTCTGAAACATTTCAGAAATGCTTTATGTCTTTATGTGCAGGCTGGTTGATCACTGTCGCAGCAATCATATACTAATCAACGAAACACACTTAATAAGATGGGTCCCGGACAATGTGCATTTATGGTAATAAAGTAGCAGATACCTTGTACAAAAACGGTTCACCCCTTTAACCGAGCAAGGTTCGATACCTTGTGTATTTGTGCCACTGGCACAAAGCTCCGTTTTGCCTACGATTCTTTTCCTCATATTTATAAATGATCTTTTGTCTGTTACTTCTAATCCACTAAACTGTTTTGCTGACGATTCTCCACTCAGCTTTTCATACTCGTTCGACGAATCACTTCCTTCGCCTTCGGATCGCAATGATACCGTATGATAAGCTCATTAAACTTCGATTTCCACAGCATTGTGGAATCGTGCGGAGTTTAATGTTTCGAAAACTCAATGATGTCTTCTGTCGTTAAAGCTAAACATACCCCCATGCCATTGTAAAGGTTTTTTCAATAAGGACTTGAGAACTTTTTTTTTTATTAAACGCAAACCATTTGAGATATTTCAAAAGCTTTATTATCGGCTTGAAGTACAATCAAAACATTTATGAATGGAACTCGACTTCGTTCATACTTCCAGCGCGGGCACGTTTGCATCGGTCGATTCGTTGGACCCAATTTTCGATGACACACATTTCCGCTATTTCGCATTCAATGTTGACTCTGAGCTCTTTCACCGTCGTCGGCTTGTTGGCATACGCCAATGACTTAACTTAGCCTCACAGAAAATAGTCTAGAGGCGTGAAATCGCAAGAACGAGGCGGATAATCGACTGGCCCATTTCTTAAGATAACACGCTCTTCAAACTTTCTCTTCAATAAATATAGATTGTAAGGTGTGCTGTGTTGATTGTGGCACCATCCTGTTGAAACCACATTACGTGTAAGTCCATATCTTCCAATTCGGGCCAAAATAATCGGTAGTCATGGCGCGATAACCCTGACAATGCACAGTAACGTGACGATTGTTATCGTCGACGAAAAAATATGGCCCAATAACACCGCCGGCATGCAAACCACACCAAAGAGTTATTTTTGTGAATGAAAGGGTAATTCATGCAGCAAACGTTGATTTTCACCCGACCAATAACGCATATGCTGCTTATTGAAGAACCCATTGAGCCAAAAATGAGCATCGTCACTGAAGACGATTTTGCAATGAAATTCAACAATTCAACGCTCTTAAAGTTGCGGTCATCGACTCCGAATGTCAGTGTACTTTACCATGATAAAAATGTTGAGTTTAATGAATAAATTGACAATGACAGTTCGATGATAAGTGAAAGAGTGCGTTCACAAATTAAATTCAAAGTAGTCAAGCACCTATTGGAAAACTCGATACATGAATGGCACTTGCGTCGAAGAAACCGAAAAGCTTTCAGTACTCGGTATTTGTGACAATGACAACCTCCGTTGGAACGACCATATATTTGTGACCGCCAAAAATGATGCTACGTGCTTAAGCTCTCTGTATCGATGCAAGAAGATTTTTCCCCCTTCTGATCTGGCTACACTTTACAAAGCGTTTATACGCCCACAACTCCAGTATAACTCCCACCTTTGGGCAGGTGCTTCGTCAATATCTCTACACTTGCTCGAGAAAATACCGACGCAATGTCTCAGGTCTTCCTCATTTTATCGTTTCTTTTATAAAAAAATTAGCCAGCTGCATTCCCCCCTTAAGAGATTATCCCGTAATACTCGTTCACCCTTGAGCCCAATTCCGGACGTAGCGTGAAATATAGGGATTCTTTTTTAGCCAAACAACACTCATTTGGATAAGTTTACCCTTGCCAACACAATTTGAATGCGTTCAAAACTTATGTTTATCGACACCTTCTGTCCCTCCTTCTCTATAAGTTCCAATGCTCGAGCTATGCGTTAAGCATTATAAGGGCAACACAAATCCCTTTTGCGCGCGAGTTATGTTGAAAATCTTCCGAGATTTGAAAAAAAGAGTTGGTTGTCTGTAAAGTCGGTTTAAGGACGATAATTTTACGTGATAACGTCATAAGAAAATATTAATGGCAGCAACACCAACATACAGGCCGTTAACTCACACCCACAATACTCTTTGCTGGCTAAGAGGAACTTTTATGGAGATGGTTTGTGGACTGCTTGTATTTGCGTCTGCTGTCATGAGGATTGGAATAGGTACCTTTGTAACTCACGTACGAATTAAAAAAAAGCTTATCAGCTTTGAAAAGGGTGTCAGGACGTTAATGATGTAAATGGGTCATATCGCACTTTCTATGTGAATGGCACAACTTAGTCCAGACCATAAAAACTGCATTCAGAGAATATTTTTTTCGATAAATTTGGCGAAGTCTCATAAAAGCTATTTAAGACGTGTCAAAATGTATTGCTTACTTACAACGGTTTAAAGAAATGTTCCACTAATATCTCTTCTGTTTTCTGCCCTTAGTTCATTCCCTTTCCCGGGGACCACAAGGGATCCTTAATATGAGATGCTGCCGTTTGTCATTTTATCACCCCATCTTAACTTACCTAAGCTATAGCGGGTGATTGTGGCTAAGTTTTCAAAGAGGTTGAGTCCATGTCTCTGCTAACAACAAACATGATTGCTGACAGCAACAAAAATCGTTATTTTGCATGTCAAAGTAAAAATTATTATTAACGATGGAAAATATACTCCGAATCAGCAAATTTATCAGTTTATGTTTATTTTATTTAATTGTTTTTGTACATATATCTGCCATCTACTCCATGTCAAGCACGTACCTCTATATTCATGTCTTGGCAAAATTTGCACCTCATCAGCATTCAATGTCTGTGCATTTCCGTTTCTCAAATTAGTTTTTTGTTTTCATTTCAACGAGCAAAAACTATACGTTTTCGTTGCTGATGGCACTTTAATGCAATTTTCTATATATTTAATGTTTCCCTTCCCCGAATCTAGTCCCGTGTATCTGTTAACACGTTCTTTGTTTCTTTTTCTTTTGTTTAATAAACCAAGCTATCCAAACTCTACAATGCGTTCAAAATACATTATAATTTTTTCTTCTATGGACTGCTAGTGTTTTTTCATAGTCTCATCGTAGATCCAGAGAAGAAGGTAGCTAAAAAGCTCATAATTCTACAAACGAGTCACACCCAAACGGACTCAAGTATTCTATTTACCTTCAGCGGTGAATAGATGCAGTTGCACTTCCCCATCTTCCAAATGCTTCCTTGGAGTCCGTGGACTATATCCCGCAGCTGTGGTTGTGGTATGGGTGTTTGAATTATATTTACAATACATTTAACGAATTTGCATAAACTAGGACAAAATAATGCTTTTTCAACCTAATGGATTCAACCTGTGAAAAAAATAACACTTTTTGCCGAAAATTTGAATAAGAAAATGCACTTGAACTCTTCGTGGGTTCCTCCCAAGAAAGATACCAAGAAATAAATAAACAAAACAGGAGACTCAAGAAAACGCTTCACGATGAGACCCTAGAAGCAATTACAGCCATTTCCGGGAATTGGGTGCTTACGGGCGAAAGTATATCGTAGAAGCTTAGATAACAACAGGGTAAACAAGACTACACTTCACCACCGAAGCCCTCTTTATTCTCGTTCATTGCGGCACTATGATACAGCTGGTAGCATAAATTCAACTCGTTTTATGACGCGAAGCACTGCTCTCCGATGCCAGTTTTTGGTATTTCTAGTTCTGTACATGGGGTAGAGATTCATATAAGTATGTAGGTATATGGCCATGCCACCCTATTTATACGCCTGCAGCATAAAATCTCCTTAAAGGACTAACGAGCCGAAATAGAAATGCATGCAGCAAAAGGCTTCATCCCATTGAATACGAAAAAAACCTCAGTGCAACTGCAATTGACTGTTCTAGTGACTGTGCTTTTCTAGTACGATGGTGGTTCTGGTTATGAAGATGACAATGATAACGGTGATGGTAAGGATGATGATCATTGCAATGTAAAACGAAGGTACAATGGTGGTGAAGTTGCCATGGCTGCATTTACCGCATTATGCGCCCAGTGTCGCAGTTACATGAATTCAGGAAGACATTACAATCAATTTTTGTTGCACTTCTCCTTGCATATAAGCGACAGCGGAAGACTTTTCTAGATGAAATCTACAGTTCCAATAAGGCTGAACTACTTAGTGAACAAATGGTATGAGAAGTGTTCGGAGCCCAGGGCTACAAGCAGCGGTTAATTCGGTGGATTTGTATTAAGGACCTGGTAATCCAGGTTGAGGGTGGTCTTATCAGGGTAACTTTCATACCCTTGCAAAGAACAGTTTGTTACGAAGCAACCATGAGCCACGGATATGGACGGTTTCACTTATGCAGGAGCCTGCAAACGAAATAAAGACAACGACCTTTAGATATGTACGTGAAATGTAAGGTCCTTTAACATAGATCGTGTAGCCAAACAACTATCGGAGAACCTGGACTATGCTGTAAGATAGACTAAACCGCTATCCAAGTAATGTGATGGGATGAGTCGGGCAAAAAAAGATTGAAAACTGCAAACATTGATTCGGACCACTAACTCGTGGTCCTTTTCCGATCGAGTCTCTAATTACCTCCGAATGATGCCCTTAATTCAAATTAAAATTCAAATACATCTTTATTTCATAACTTACACAATAAGATTCATTTTCTCATTAGTTAGTGCAAGCTTCAAAGATAATTCTTTTACATAAATTAGTGCTTTATGTTGCGTTAATAATACTGAATCATATAAATATTTTAAAGGCATTATTATTATTACAAACTATTTGCACTATGCATTTAGGCAGAGACCGTTTGCTAGGAACTAGTGTAAAATTCTGTTCAGATCTTCAGTTATTTCACACGCAGCGTTTTCCACCAGGCTCAAGCGAAAACTCTTCCGCATCTGCATATATATTAACTCTTTAGTTGTTTACTTAGTAAAAATTTAGGTTAGTCATTCATGTACAAAGTGAAGAATATTGGACTGAGAATTGAGCCTTGTGCAGTGCAACGCCTAAACCAAGGAAGGAAGGAAGTCTAACATTAAATTATTCACAACGACTGCTTGGGATCTGCAGCTTAAGTAAGAAGCTATGAGATTTGTGGAAAAAATTCTCCGAATTGTTTTCGAAGTTTTCCACAGAGAACATTTTGGTTTATCGCATCAAATACTCTTGAGAAATCTAGTAGGACAAGAAATCTAGGAGGACAAGAAAAGTTGTTTTATACCTACCTACGGCTTGTCTGATGACTTCTGTTACATTGATCAAGGGAGTTATGCAACTGTGTTTTGGATGAAAACCAGACTTATTGTCACATCACAATTTATTACTTTGGAGAAATCTGTGAACTCATAACTTTTTCAAAAACTTTGAATGATAAAATATAAATTAAAAATATACGTTATGTAGTAGAGGATATAAGGGAGAATCATTTTAATAAAGACCGGACTAATGTCATCAAGACCGCTTGCTTTTGATTTAATACATAAACTGATTTTTAATACGTTTGCATCATCAATAGTTAAAGTTAAAATTAGAGAAGAATTTAGGGTTCCAAAGTTGTCTCCACTGTAAGGATGATTCATGCTGCTCGAGGAATTACAAGAAATGAGGAAATTGATACAAAATACCTATTCAATTCATTACAATCAAGATTGTCGATGTTGCTCCTAATTTGTTTTCCCTAACCCAATTTCCTTAAAATTTGTCCATAGATTTTGTTTAGCTTATGAAGGATCGAGGCGGGGAGCAAAAAAGCCTTTTTTTAGCCTCACGTATTTCGCAGGTTACCCTATTCCTCAAAACACGATAAGTACTGTACAACACATCTAAACGAAATCTTTTCCAGCGATTATATAAGTATGCTTTGTCACGTTTATATATTAAGTTTTAAATACTAGAAGTATCCGGCTTAGTTATCAGCGGGTCGTGATTAAAAAGACTTCTAATGTTGTCTTGGAAGAAATCTACTTGGTTATCAACATTCTCTATTTTATAGATCCAATTCCACTCCACCGACAAGAGATCTTCACACATTATAAAGTAAAAGTGATACATACATATGTACGTTAGCTCTTCCAAGACAGCAATCAGCGGGGAAATATCAGCATTAATTTGGCCGATAGACAGACCCTAATAATATTTTATTAAGCTTACAAGTTATTTTAATAAAAACATACTCTTTTTCACTTTGGGCAAGTTAAAGCGATCAGAAAAAGATTTAAATCATGAAACTTATACGAATCGATACTGAACAGCTGTTTGTCATTTGACAGAATAATGAACATTTCGTTCCAGTGTTTGTGGTCCATTTTTGTACTGTTCCGATCATCAGTAAAAAGTTTAATGAAGCATTTTGCATCACTAAAACAAATTTGAGGTTATAGCTGGTGTGGTCGGCCTTTAAATTCTGACCTAACTTTACTGATTGCTATAACAAGCCGTACGTACAAAATTTCAGTTTTCAGCTGTTTCAACTTTTACTAATGGATTTTTACTGATCGCTATAACTTGCGCCTTAGTTTTGGGGCTTTCCTGACAAGCTGACAACCTTAAACTTTCACGAACATAGACAGCTACACCACCACCAACATGATTCATTCTGACGGATCTGAAAAGTTTATAACCTTTTAAAGTATACAACAAATAACTAACATGACTTAAAAACCAGGACTCTGAAACGCATATCACATCAACCTTAGAGCTATCAAACAGGTACCTGAATTCATCTAATTTTTCTCTGTATCTCAGCCTTTGTGAATTAAGGTGGCATACTTTCAAAAGATGTCCCATAAGTAGCACCTATTTACTACACCTCCTGCTCATGACAGCAAGCAAATGAGAAACGCAAAAGATGACGATTCGATATTTAGTAGAGTTTAGAGAAAAAAAGAGAGGACAGAGAGTAAATATAAAAAGGAAGTATATACATTCTCTTATAATTTATAACTTAAACATTTAAGAAAAAAATAATATTTCAATAAAAGTAGATAAATTAAAAAAAAAAATATAATAATTAAAAGCTTGCAAAAAAAACACATGCCCTTATACTGGCAGTATCAAGTAATGAGATAACATTGCCTTAATTCCATCAGAGAGGCCAACTCTGAAGTGCCAGGCTTTAGACGGATATAACGACGAAACCCCTGGTTTAACGATGAGTGCGAACCGAATTCCGCTGTGAGGCAGAGAAGTGTTCTACTTCGCGCCTTACATCGGGACGAAGTAGAACAAATCACCAATCCGATTTAGACAAAGTAAAGCTGCATGGATATGTCTTATCTTAGGAGCAATAAAGCCGCTGGACCGATGGCTTAGCACCCGAACTTTCCAAAGCTGCAGGTGGTAACTTATTTAAAAGTATGTACTAATTGATAAACGAGGCATGGTTAGAGAGAACATGCCCGATGAATGGAATCTTAGCATTGTTTTGCCGATCCTTAAGAAGTTGCAGTCTCTTCAGAATCTCCTACCTACAAGACCTTTTCTGTTGTAGTGTGAGAGCCTCTAAGGCTATTCGTCAACAACCGGGCTTAGGCCAGTGGAGGAAGACCTAGACTAATTTGGGGCACGCAAGTGAAACAGGACATCGACAAATTAGAGGCAGCCATCTAAGAGCCGTACTGGCTGGAGAAACTGTTTAGTTGAGGCCCAGAACCACCCTTGAATGGATCGCCATCTTATTTTTTTCTTGTAAACTAATATTCAATTAAAGATTCGATTATCTGTTTATAGCAGCAAGTTCTTTTTCGTTATTTTTTTCGGAATGTTAACTTGAGAATATGTTGAAGGATTACAAAAAAAATACATTAATACTTGAAATGTGGTATTACAATAAGGATGACAGTAGCTTTTAGCGGCAAATATTCAAGGAAACATTCTGTCTCAGAATATTGACAAACATTGTTTTAGCCCTAAATCATGTTGATGGCAAGCCCAAAGACGAAAGAGCTCTGTCGGTGATTTGCAATCTTTGTCTTCAAGTGCTCCACTCAATCTTGGTTTTTTGCCCCAGATGCTTTATAAGCACCATTAAATGACATACATTGAAAAAATATACAAGTCATTCACATAAAATAGATGACATAAAGCTATATCTGATATCGCACTTAATAAATTTCTTCACCATTAATGGTACTTAAATAAAGAATGTGCTGCTTTTATTCCTTTTTTTTTTGTGACAGAATGTATGCCAGGGAAAATGAAAAATGGGTTTTAAAACTTTTGGAGGTGATAAACAAAAAAGGAAATATGAACTCAAAAACGAAATCCATCTGAGGCCAGCTGTCCCGTCTTTTGGAAATTTCAAACTGACTTGGTATGAAGCCCTACTTATTCGGAAAGTATTTATCGAAGCAAGACATATTTTTTAAGGAAGTCCTGAAAATGCGATTTGTTCAGTTGAAAACGCACTTTAGGGGGTTCATACAGTTCATATGACTGTGAGAATAAAATAGTACAAAATAATTTTTTTTGACGTGATAACGTCTCATTAATAGATGCGAGGCTACACATACGAAATAACATGTCTCATGCTGATAAGACTCATGCTGATGATAATGCTGATAAGAAAAGTGACGCACGCTGCGATATTGTGGTTCTTTCAGCCAAAATCGGTCGCAAGCACCACGCAAACATGAAAAAGAACAAATTCAAAAAGTACAAGAAGAGAGAGAAAAAGAAATAGGCGGAGTTTTCTTAAAGTAGAGAGTTGATGTAGGTATTGAGGTGTTTGTGTGTGTGGATTTAACGAGAGGGTTTGTGGGTGTAAGTTAACGGGCTGTATGTTGGTGTTGCTGCCATCAATTTTTTTTTTAAATGCGAGAACACAACATTGTTTCGGAATCGGAATCAGAAAAGCTATAAAATTGCATATTGGATTAACAAGAGAACGAAATTTGGCCTCCAAATGATAGGAATCTTACGAAAGTATTGATCTAGGAATACATGCTTTAGAGTTGAGATGGCTAGAATTATAAAATAAACGATGTACAGAACAACCCAACTCAACGCAACAATTCTTGAGCAGGCACAGTCGGTTTAAGGACAGAAACTATCTTAGAACAACAGAGGACAATAACATACTCCTTACCTCAGCTATAGATCTGGGGAATGCATCTTGGATACCTAACGAGTAACGAATTCTTTGTATTCAAAAGATTCTTGGAGAAGGTATAGACAATATAAGAAATACTTTCCTACAAGTTTATAGGGTGAATGAGAGCCTCGACAGAATCACGGGAGAACAAAGCTCTGCTAAATAATTTTCGCCTTCGAAGGCGAATAAACGACCAAGTTCCCTGCTCATTTCAAATCTTGTTCGAACCTTTTCCCCACAGTATCAGCAAGGTATTTGAAAAAGTTCTCAATAGAGCTGTGTCCAATTAGGCGAAGGACAAAAATATAATTCTAGGCACACAGTTTAGCTTTAAGGCGTGACATGATATCACTTCTGCCGCGTGTAAGTTAGAGTCTGGTGTCCAATAGAACAATGCTAAAATTTAATGCAAGAGTATCTGTCTGATCGCTTTTAAGAAAGCTTTCGACCCCGTATGATAGAAATGTCTTTATCTGAAGCTTTCCATATGGGGTATAAGTGAGTAACTGTTATACATGCTGGCAGAGGATATTGTAGACCGTTTAAATAGTGCAGTGCCCGAACAGGACTGGCGGCGGAAATCTTTTCAAAGCAGGTTCACCAAGGGCGTTAAAATGATATCAATTCTCCTGCACATTTTTGAAGTTAGCAGAGAGAAAATACAGTTTCAACCCGACATAAATCTCTATACTTCTATATGGAATGCGAAATAATTGTTTAACCGGTTGTTCTGAGAATATCGCAGCTGTGGCTGAAGATGTCGCGGAGAACTTGCCCCAGATGTACGTTTTTACCCAACCAGTGCAAACACTTTAATTGGCCTCCCTGGCTCTGCTCTCCAGCATTTGAAATAAATTATTTGAAAAATGGGTAGAAACAGTGGGCTGTTTCTAATATAGTCCGGAAGTCCGCGACAGTTCTTAATGTCTTACTTGTTCGTCGAAGAAAACTCTCTGTGGGCTTCAATTTAGAAGCAAATATCACTAAAAGGCACCGCTTATAACCATAGATAGCGGGACAACGCTTTCTCGGAGCGTTTGAAACAATAAAAAAACAAAAAAAAAACTTATTTGTTTGTCGTTGATCTTTAGTAGGGTACTTAATAACATCAGATAATGTCAAAAATGTACTGCTTATCGGGACAAAATACCGCTTTCAAGCGATCAAAGGTCCAAAAATTGTCCAATTTTACCATCTAATCCAGAAAACGAAGAGGTTTTACCTTACAAAAGCTCTGGTATTTCTAAATTTTTGACATGATGTTTGGAAAGTCCCGTAGATACAAAATCCAAGTTTTCAATCAACAATCAGGTTAAAATGACTGAAAATTAGGACTTTTTTCACTACTTAGCTTGTAACTCTTTTCTGGTGCATTTTAACGCAAAATGACTTCATGCCAACTTGTATTAACTTTAATTTCCTACAACTTTATTACATAAAGTTTTTTTAAATGACCAATAACAACAAAACTATGAAACAGCCAAAATTGCCCAAATGTGGGTACTTTTTTAAATTATGAGTTCTTATACTTCTAAGGCGCGATAACTTCGTTACTTTTGAATTGAGCTCAAAAGTCCTCATAACCAATCTTTTCATATTCCAATTTATAATTTATGGCCATTGCAACTGAATAAGGGTTAATTAAAAAATCTATACATTCAACTTCAATAAATGCCATTAAAGTCGACAGGTAGTTTTAGATGGGCAACAGCCATCTTGAATTGAACATTTGACTTACGACAGTTGACTTAACGACAAAAATTTCTAGGAGAAGTAATAAGACAGTAAAATTACTAACTGTAGAACTTGATAGTCCAATTTCGAAATTCTTGTAGCCCAATAAGGGTGCCAAAAATGTAGCCCAAAATAATTAAAAAAAAATCGTTTTCATATATTTTATGTAAAACAATAACAAAAAAAACTTTTATAAAAAAATAAAGAAAATTAAGTATGTATCAAGAATTATTGTCATCAGCATCACAATTACATCGGTACATGCATATATGAGAACAAAAAACACTGAATAGTGTACCAAATGAAGTTTGGTGCGGTTGAAGTAAAATGTCAAAATGAATGATTCCATTCAACGAAGAAAAAAATAAGTAGTGCCAAATTTTTCAAGTTTTTTTTAAGTTATGGTTAGAACAAACGATTTTTTTTAAAGGTAGGGTAAGAAAAGAAATCAAGAAAAAATATCGCCCAAAATCGTAGAATCCGATTTATAGCCTAAAGTGTGATTGGGCTACTATTTTGAGATTTTTATCGGAAGAAAATTACAAAAAAAAAATAGCCCAATTTATGATAAATAGCCAAATATGGCTACAACGATGGTTGTAGCATTTGCCCGGTAGTAGTTAGTATCCTGTATTCCGGAAGTAAATGATATGCTACGCATTGTTTTTCTTCACAAGTTGTGATTTTACAGTTCTCTGATCGGGGCGGTACTCACCCTCTATTTGGCTGATGGCTCATCGATTGAGAATTGCCTTACTGATTGGATTATAATAGAAATCGATGTTTACAGTTAACAGCCTAAAATTTTAAAAATTGAAGACCACATCAAACGTTTTTGTAAGAAAAAACCTAAAATAACATACAATTTGTTGACTGTATAGATTACTTTCATCGACGACGTTAATAAACTGAATGAAAAAGTTTGATTCGCATGCTTCATGTTGCTAGTTTAGTTGTGGTCTGTCGGCCACGACTCACGATTATCGGTATCCCACCCAAGACCCAATATAGAAGTGGGAGGAGCTAAAAATCTGCACTCTAACTGGACATAAATTTCCGCTCTACTTTTCGGTCGCACTCGCAACAGCAACAACCATTACTTTTCTCTTAAATTGGCACTGCAGTTGTTGCTTTCACATTCCGTTTCTTTTGACCTAAAGTGAGCTTCGCTGCTATTTCGTGTTTTTGTTGTTTGCACCGCAAATTCCTTCTTCCTTTTTGCTGGTGATGATTGAAGGGTAGATTTTGAGTGCCGGGTGGTTGTTGTTGACTGAAACTGTCAAACCATGCCTACCTCTATTTTATAATTGGCCCGCCCAAAACGGCTTCCCTTATCATGTTGGTTAAACACCCTCAGCGGCGTTAAGAAAAAAGGGAAGGGTGTTAAAAGAGATACCGATGCACATTTGTTTTAAAGTTATGCAAGTCAAAATGGGAGGGAAAAACAGAGACTGGCAATGCATTCCACATTCGCTTGGTACGGCTACAGAAAGAATCCCTGTATTTGACAGTATATCCGAAGTTGAGCTTAAGGGTATATTTATGGGCATTCCTAGTAGTACTAATTAAAGCACCTGCCCAAATATGGGAATTATACTTAAGTTTTGGCCGAATATACGCTTTATAGACGGATCAGACGCGGTGATACATTTTTTGCATCTTCGAAGGAAACCTAAACACCTCGCAGCATTATTGGCCATGTCAAATATGTGGTCATTCCACAGAAGGTGATCAGTAAGGCACATACCGAGAACTGATAGGTATTCGGTTTCTACACTGCAAGTGCCACTCATGGATAGTGGAATTGGGGGATGTTTCCCTTAAACGACAAAAGACAACATTGAGTTTTTGAACCATTAAATTCTACGCGGTTTCTTATTACCTCTGTACAATGCTGTCAAGACCAGAATTTAATGAACTAATCATACGATACCGTTGCAGCTGCACATCCGAATTCCGAAGCACATGGATGAGAATCTGGAAACGAATATGAAAAGCTGAGAGTGCTCTCGTCATCAAAACAATTTTTTCAGATAATAAGTCGTTAATATATATTAGGAAGAGAGTCAGAGTCAAAACAGAGAGGGGTACACCAGCATTTATTTTGTGAATATCAAACACAACACAACTTGTATTGAGTGGTTCAAAAGGTAATTACTAATCCAGCGAAGAAGAGTTTCATCGAGTCCAATAATGCACGCATTTTCGATAAAAGAGCTTGATGCCAAACTCTATAAAATACTTTAGAAATATCAAGCGCAATAATCTTACTTTCACCAAAATGACGGAGAGATTGATTTCATTTTCGGTAAAATATACCATAAGTATATAAGTAGCCGTACTACGAAGCTTTCGATCTTGAAGATATTTCCTGAGCTGAAAATTAATCATTGTTTCCATGACCTTGGTAAGAAGGGGCGTAAGTACTATTGGTCGATAGTTTGATGGAGAGGATCATTCGCCTTTTTATGGACAGGCTGGACAATTGCTTTTTTTCATCCAGTCGAAATGAGACCAGAGGAGTAGGACAGATGGAAAAACTTACGCAATGGTTTTGACAGAGTGGAAGAACACTTCTTTAGAACAACAGCGGGGAAAAAATTCGGGCCAGCGGATCTGTGATTGTTAAGATGTTTTAAAACCTTTGCAACTGATCGAGTGCGGAAGAAGATTGGTAATAAGATTCATTTACGCTCTCGAGTGCAGGGGGATTGATAAAACCTGCTGGCAGAATTGAGATTGCTGCGTATAGGGCTGCAAGCAGATCTGCTTTTTCGTGGGAATAGACAGTAGATGCATCGTTGAAGATGAGCGTAAGAACCGATGAATTCTGCTTTTCCGTCCTATGCTCAGGTAAAGGCCCAAATAGATTTCTAAAAACTTTTTGATGTATGTGAACAATTAAAAAAAAAATCCTATGATACATGAATTTACCGCATAAATCGGTTATATTTACAAATTGATAGTTAGAAGATGTTTCCTAGCAGTTCAGACGTTTAATCAGCTGTCAGATGTAAATTTACAACTTTTCATTGAATATAATGATGAGCGATGAGGCTCATTTCTATTTCTCTGAATGTTTGAAAAAACAAAATAAACGCTTCTTAGGCACAGAAAATCCGCAAATAACCCACGGTAACCTTATATACTAGTTCAATTTATTATTATTAATTACTATTTTATATATTTATGGACAAATCCGTCCCTGTTGCGAAATTTACATTGCAAACAGTACACGGCACCCTCATCTATCCATCCTCGAATAATCGTAGAACAAAAAGAATAATAACTATCGGATTATTACTTTTGTCTCACAACTGAATCACTTATAAAGAAAAGGATTTTGGATTTTATAGAGGATTTTGTTCATTTTTCATTTGAAATTCCTTGTTTTGCATTTCGTATAAATGCAAACGAAAGCTACTACATCTAAGAGAAAACACCATAGAAAAAGAAAAAAATGTGACATGGATATCAAAAGCAATTGTTTAAAACGTATCCTAGTTCCTGAATGTATCTTCTATGTTTGTATTTGTTTGTCATGATGTTGGTTAAATGCTCGATTGTCTACCTTTCTTTAGTTTAAAAGGTGCACGACGATACGGTACTGGGGTCGTAATAAATGGTGCTTGGAAATTAAATGCTCGCTTGTGGGACATTTGTGGATTTCGGTTTAGTGGCTATGCTAATATTCTTGTATCCTTTATGCCTTTTCTTGTATGTATTCAGATATTTTCCCTCGACTTTACTTTTGTGCACAAAGCAAATAACTGTATATCCTGATTAATTGATATGTTGGTGTAGCTAACTGAAACAACAAGGAGATTTAGAATTTACATGCTTTGGTATTAACTTAAGGGCATTTTTAAGTTAAGATAAATTTGCTCAAAAATTCTTCGACTCAGTGGTAACAAAATTTCTCGTCCCCCATTCATCCAGTTAAAGAAAAGGGAGGGCCTGAATAATTTGTTCCGTAATTTTTACAGGTCACTATGCTTCCCCGATAGTGACATTAATACCAGTGCTGAAATGATCACGAATATAATTCTTCTAGGGATGCCTTTTTTATCCTAAACCGAGTAAAAAGTATCAAATTCGAAAAAAGAACAAACAAGTACGGAACTCATGCAACTCCGTTATTGAAAAAAACAAATTTTTGCGTTTCCAAAAATTACGGCAAAAATTCTGCAATATCCCAAATTATTAAAACTCCTGAACATCTTCGGTTCCAACGCTCATGGACAATAACATACCAATTGTTTACTCTTCAGAGAAGGCAAACTTGCTCGCAGCCCACTTCGCTGCGCTACGTTGCCTCACAATAACGTTGCCTCTCCTCTACTTAAAAATGTATATTTTTCTATGAGATAGATTGGTTCGGCACCCATACAGTAGGAAGAGTTCTATCTCGATATACACAAATTCGCTGGCCCGGATTGTATACCCCCCATTCTTCTAAAGACGTGTTCTTCCATACTGACAAAACTCTTCAGGAATCTTTCCTAGAATATGGAAAACAGAATTTTTCAGACATGTTCATTAGAAAGGTGACCCATCCTAACCCTCCTCCTACCAATCCATAGCACTTACGTCTCTTGTTTCTAAGGTCATAGAAACTTACATTAATGGTCAGTTTAAGGAATATCTGGAAGACCGAAAGCTTCTCCATGACCGTCGCAATAATCGTTCCACTGGTGATCTGATGGCATATCTCACCGAACAGTGGAACAAACTATTACATTGCTTTGGTAAAAGTAAGATTATTGCACTTGATATTTCCAAGGCATTTGATAGTTTGGCATGAAGCTCTCTTAGCTAAAATGCGTGTTTTTGGGATCGATGATACTCTACTTCATTGGATTAGAAGCTATCTTCTGGATCGTTCAATACAAGTTGTACTTGACGTTTTCAATTCTGATTCTCACAAAATAAACTCTGGTGTGCCCCAGGGCTCCGTTCTGTATTCGACTCTTTTAATCATTTTTATAAATGATCTTCTGTCTGTTAGTTCTAATTCAATTAACTGTTTTGCTGACGACTCTACCCTTAGCTTTTCATATTCGTTCGATGATTCACGTCCTTTGCCTTCGGACGAACAATTGCAACGGTACCGTATGTCAAGTTCATTAAACTCCCATTTATACAGCATTGTCAAATAGGGTAATAGGAATCGTGTGGAGTTTAATGTTTCGAAAACTCAATCCTGTCTTCTGTCGTTGAAGTTAGACACACCCCCAATGCCATTGTCCATGAATTGCACTTACATTCATTGTATACAAACTTCAGTCTATATACAATGCTTACCTCGAAGAAACCGAAAAGCTCTCAGTACTCGATATGTGTGTCAACGGCGACCTACATTGGAACGATCATATATTTGAGACCGTCAAAAATGCTGCTAAGTCCTTAGGTTTTCTGTATGGATGCAGAAAGTTTTGTCCACTTCTGATCTGGTTACATTTTATAAAGCGTTTCTACGCCCAAGACCGGAGTATAACTCCCACCTAAGGACAGGTGCTTCGCAAACACCGCAACACCTGCTCGATAGAATAAAATAAATTGCACGACTGGATCGCACGTACTTGCTCATATATGCGGTCATATTGTAAAATAAAATTTAAGAAAATTAAAAAGTGAACATCAAAGCATTTATTCGATTTTTGTGACTTTTGATTGTTCAAATAAAGTACGTTAAATTGTATTGGGTGAAATAATTTAAACGCCATTTTAATTATTTAGGAAATGTTTTTAAATAAAACGGTTTTTTAACAACTTTTTTAAAAAAAATTAAAAAAATAATTCAAGAATACAGTTTTAAGCACAAAACTAACATACAATTAAAAACCAAATTTAAAATACCAGTTTTTAAAATATTGGTTTTTCAAAAAAAAACTATTTTTTTTTAAACTATTAAAAATACAAAAAAAAGTTTTGGAAAAAAAATTAATGCAAAATTACTAAGGCTACCTACATCTTTTTGAATATCAATTTTGATAGTAATTTTTTATATCAATTTTGATCATCACTTTTCGAGTAAGTCGTAGAAAAAAAACCGTACCGTTTTTAGCCCCCCAATTTTTTTTTTTATCAAAATATAATGCTTACCTACAGCAGTACACCGATTTTTTTTTCATAAAAATTCTTCGAGCCGTTTTCAAGAAAAATAAGCTTATACAAAACGGTTATATGACAGGTACCGTTCATTTTTGAGCTACTTCGAATGAACATTTTTTTAAAACACTAAATCTTGTGTTAAAATGGCAGCTGCAAAAAAAAATTAATGAAGAGCAGTTTTTTTTTCAAACTAAAACTTATAATGAAGTAAGCACAAAATCTACATTTGAAGGTTTCAGCATGATTTCCCCCCTCTCACATTGCAAGAGCAACAAAAAAGTTATATCACTGAAAAAAGTGTATCAGTTTAGCCTCATCCTTGATCTCTCAACACATTACGTCCTTAAAACATCCAACGACAATAATTATAAAATGGCAAATTACCCCAATTATACCGCTTGGTTTCATTATCATCCCCATTCCAACCCCGTATGCCAAACAACCACTGTCGCCTCTCGCCTGACCACAACCATGACTATTTGCAGAGCTCTGTACTCTGTACATTTCGAGACATCATGCACTTCCCCACATAAACAGCCATAACCATGGCGCTGATAGTAGCTGCCACACTATTCAGACCGACCATTCAAGGTCGCGTCCAATGGCAAAACTTGACTTTACAAAGCGAGCATCCGAAGCCGAGGACGAACCACAGCTGCACCAGTTGCGAATCATTAACAAATCTGTTAGCAACGATTTTCACTGTTGGATTTTTAATTATGAATCCATTTCGGTTGCATGCACAGGCTAAAAACACACAATCGTTACGCTAGGGAAAACAACGACGACGGCGATTTGTTCTTTTATAATATTACATTTTAAAGCATGAGCACATAGTGTTGATGGCATTTTCTGGAAACAAAAGGATGGAGACAGGGTGCTGGGGAAAGTAATACTACCATTAATGTTAAGAAGCTCCTCTCATTTAAAATAAATTGCATTGGTTTTCTTTGGAAGACAACAAACGCCAAACGTAGTCCTCCCAGTTCGGTGGAAAGTCTTGGCAAAAGAAAGGAACAAGGCTCTGGTAGTTCTTTCTTTATTTTAAACTAAGAAACAATTAAAAAAATATGGTTAAATTCAATTCTGGTTAGGGTTTCATAGCCAGGCCACTTTCTTGCGTCCAAATCTGGGCCCTTGGGCCGAGTCCGGTGTAGCAACTAGCTGCGATCTTGAGGAACACGGTTGGCTTCCAGCCTCCAGACCGTTTCCGCTTAGGCAATCCAGGTTAAGATTCATGAACGAATCACTGACCTTTTGAAGTGACTTTCGGGGGGTATCCTTTACACTTCGTGGAGTTTCCAAGACAATAGGACGAGGTGACATCTCGTCCTCCCTTATCAGTAGCTTCAATCGTTCGTTTGAATTTTCAATCGAAGACAAATGAGTCGCTCGAATATTTACCAGATCTTTCTGTCTAATCTGATTTTCATGGAGTTTGGAGGTGAGTTGGCTCTTCACATTACTCAGCAGGTTCAACAAATCTAATCGTCTCTCATAACTCAGGCGACGCCAGGCTTCTTCACACTGCTGAAGATTCACCTTGGCTTCTGATTCGTACATACATTCAATTTGGGAGAGATTTTTCTTTTCAATATAAAGTTGGTGTTGCATTTCTTCAATGAACCGTTTAATTGATACTTCCTCGGGGCATATTTTGTTCACTCGACAAAGTAGTTCAATATCGGATTCAAGATGATGACGAAAGGCCTCAGAACGTTTGCGTATAGTGGATTTTATATTTCTCAAATTATTTGAACATGGCATTCCTTCGAAAGAATGGTTTTTACTTTCTTCCAATGACTTGAGTTCAGTTTTGATAATCCCTATAGAGGTTTTGAGACAGTTGGCTTCTGATTTCAGTGTTTCGGCTTCTTCTTCACGCTCTTTCAGTTCTGCCACATGTTTCTCTTGTAAGCCACGAATTTCCTTGATTTCTTTTTCACGAATTTCTTGACGTTCTTTGTGATGCTGTTCAGTCTTGCGGATTTCTTCTTGCATACGAACAGTTTGTTGTTGGGCGATTTTCGCATCTTGTTCCCGTTGAACTTGATCTTCTATCTGTGAGGAAGGAAGAGTTACTAGAATTGAATTAATATCAGCTGAATCGATACTTACTTGTTTATCTAACCAATTAAGTTTGGCCAGCACTTGATTGTTAGATTTGGATTCATACAGCAGACTCTCATCATCTACGCCATGTCTAAGTCGTCCATATAATTTTGCCTCCAGTTCGAGTCTTCTTTTCTCCTCTTGTTGTGCTTTGAAATTTCGGTCGATATTCTGCATGATATCTGTACTCATGTTTCGGGATTTTGGTTTTCGTTGCAATTTGGCTAGTTCTGTTTCATATGCTATTTTTTCTCTTTCTAATAAAGCTCTGAGTTTTTCTCGGCGTTGGTTAAGTTTTTCTTCTTTTTCTTTCTTTTCCTTGGCTTTTTGAAGGTTTTCCTCGGCTTGTTTGTAGTATTCAGGAGAAGTCCAGTTTTCATATTTAGACGTTTGTTTGCCCCAATGCGAGTAATAGCGGTCAACGGCTTGGGTGCGTTCTGTGCGAATATGATCGGATTCACGTTTACGAGCGAAAGCAGCTTGAATGTTTTGAGTTTTCATTGCGAATTGGCGGCTTCAAGAATTCTTCAGGTGTTCTGTCAAAAAAAAAAAAAAAAAACAATTTTATTTAAAATTGAAAGCTTAACAAAAGTGTGTTTTTTTAAGTTACACAAATTTTAGTTTTGAGAACAATCAGTAAATATTTTTGAAAGAAGTTATAAAATTAAACAACTGGGGAAGTTTTCGAAAAAATGTAAATTGCAAGTCATTTTGATTAATGCAACAAAACACTTTCTTGCTTTTATGTGTCTTCTTTTTCTTTAAACGGCGATTGTTATGATCTGACCGGAACAACAACTCTCCCACAAATCTGCTTGCCCTAAGGATCCACTTTCGGCGGTTTGATCCGTAGTCGTTTTAACTTGTCGAATTGCATGCACACTTGTTTTCAGGTGCTTTGTGCAGAATTTCATCATATACTGCCGAAAAATAACGAGCATCGAATTTTTCGAATTCATTGTATGTTTTCTTCAATAATTGTATTATGAACTAGCTTCCCCACCCGGCGTTGCTCGGTTATACGATACATTTTCAAAAACACGACCCCGTCGTAGCGCCACCTAATAATCAAAATAGCATTAGTTACTTTTTCCAAAATTAGCTATCTGCTTGTAAAGCGACCCCAGCGGCAGCAAGGGGTGATTAAAATAGCCTAATAGCCTTTTCACACCAAGTTCGTTTTCGCTATTCGTTTACTAAAACGAATAGAGCCTTCACACCGAACATTTATTCGTTTTTATTTGACATTTCAAGTGATATGGCAATAGTGAAACAAAAACACCCATAACCCAACTTTAATTTTTTGCCAATTGTTCACTCCGTTTGCACACCCAAACATTTCAGAACACCAAAGAAACATATTATTGAAACACGTATTGATTAAAAAACAAAATATTTTCACACATCACAAACTCTCACGGAAACGCTAACGCGTTCACCAAATAATTATGGCAATGCTTCCAACTTCCTGAGGGCCGGTTCATTTTTTTGGCATACAGAAGTCCTCTTTCAAGGGCTTTTTGCATTTGTTCTCTTCCATTTTCTGTTAATAAAAAGTAATAAAAAGTTAAACTAAGCATTTGCAAAAAAGTTACTTAAGAAGTTACTTAAGAATTTTTTGAAATTATTTACATATGGTACGTGTGGATTGCTGCCTGACCAATACTGCATATTTTGTTTATTAACGATGCCATTCAGCCAGAAATGAGCCTCATCGCTGAAGATGATTTTTCAATGAAAATCCGAATCATTTTCAAGTTGTTGCTCAGCCCAATTCACGAACATACGACGCTTCTGGTGGTCAAGTGGCTTCAATTCTTGCGTCAATTTAATCTTGTAAGGATGTAGGCCAAGATCTTTTCGCAAAATTCGCCACAACGACGTCACAGAGATGCCCAACGCTTGAGAACGACGTATGAGAGACACATTTGGGCTTTCTGCAACTGAAGCTTCAGCGGCAGCAATATTCTCGACACTACGGGCACTTCTTTGTCTCACTGGCACGGGAACGCAGGTCCACCCCAGACTGTAGGCAAGGTAACACTTTAGTTTGAGGCACACACAACAGACAGACGAAATCGCTGGACCACTTAATGCGTATTATCAATCATCGCAATGCATAGTTCGATAATAATTTAAATTTTTGTATGTTTAGAAATGCTAAATTCTTTTAATAAAAAGCCTTTTATTAAACGCTTTCTAACTTTAAATTTAAATAAAACACAGTGTGTGTAAGATATAATCGATTTTTTTATCCGTTTGGAAGGCCTATCGATGGCATTATGTGAGGCATATAACATCGTTTAAATGTTCGCTGCGGCTTCTCTTCTTCGCATAATTCAGGCTGAATTTTACCGATGGCATTGGTTATGTTGGCTTTGAAAGCCGCTGTGGTTTGCAGCCTATTTGCATAGACCTGCGACTTAAGAAAACTACACAAAAAAAGTCTAATGAGTTTAAATCACACAATCTCGGTGGCCAGTTCACATCACCTCCACGGTAGATGACCATGCCCTCAAATCGGTCGTGCAGAATGTCCAATGTGGCAAAAGCTGTGTTGCAAGTCCTGTTGAAACCAAATGTAATTCGTGTCCGTATTATCCATAATTCAGGTCAAAAGCAGTTGGTTATCATTGACCTATAGCGCACGCCGTTGGTGGTAACGACCTGGCCAACATCGTTTTCAAAGAAATATGGACGCCGCCAGCCCAAAATCCAGTATCCACACACAACAGTCACTTTATCGGGATGTATTGGAAGCTCTTGGATGCCATGTGGATTGGTATCATCCCGAATTTAACAATTTTGTTTGTTCACGTACCCATTCATCCAGAAATGGGCCTCAAGATGATTTTTCGATGAAAATTAGAGTCAGTTGTCAACTGCTCCAGAGCCCATTCAACGAACACACGTCGTTGTCTATGGCCATTTACCTTCAGCTCCTGGGTTAGTTGAATTTTGTATTGGTGCAGGCCCAAGTGAAGACTCAAACTTCGTCAAGTTGTGGCCTGTGAAAGGCAGAGTTATTGTGAGCGATGGGAAATCACTACCTCTAATTTTCCTGCACACTCTCACAGACAGCGGACAGTTTTCGCCAGATCTTGCGTTTCGTCAGCGAACGGATATTGGTTGATTATTTACTGAACCAGTGAACTCAAATTTATCTGGGAATAGTCCTCTCGGTAGGAGGATTGTGATGACCGTACAATGGCGAAGCGCGCGGAACGTTTCCCGAACAAAACACCTATTTTGGTAAACAATTTTATCATTTGGACGTGTTGTTAAACGCTGTATCCGTCTATGGTGATTTGGCAAAACAGACTGAATAAATGACAACCAATTTGACAGATGTAACTTCATCAAGATATTCGCTATCAACTGTTAAAATTTCGGAAGTCCCAATTGGAAGACCCTTTATAATAAAAACATTTCACAAAAAACATGCTTAAAAAATTATTGATCATAAATAAAAAAACAATTTATACAATTTTAAATCGTTTAGTCATTTATGTAGCTTGTTATTGCATAAACAGTCAAAATTGCATATTCAGTTAGTATTTTCGTCTTCTGTATCAATGTAGTTTTAGGTTACTAAATTTTACAAATTACTTGATAAAGAGAATTTAATATAAGGTATCTGCTTTATTTATTCAAATGCTTCTAATATACCAAACGTTCCATAACCACATACACCTATATTGACACAATATTTAAACAATTAAATTTATTACGAAACAAAAAAGGTAATTTAAAGTTGCAGCTGCATTTATCAACTAGAAACTAGATAAACAATACAATCTTTCGGAATGATTAGTTTTGTTAACACAACTGCGGAAAAAGCTACTGTTTTACTAATTTATGTAAATAAAGGCATGGCAAACAAACTATCATCAGTTAAAACCAACAAAATAAAATATCTGCAAACCGGGAAAAAACAAAATACCTATCGCCTTCAAACTGAAAAACTTTTTTCCACGCTTCCGAAAAATAGATGGAGAAGACCCATCCAAATTCAAATCACTGCGAATTCAGCGATAAAACAAACTTTTTATGATTTCTCTTCGCAAATGGGTTTCACCGCTTTGCATTTTGTACACTTAAAATCCAAAAAAAAAAGAATTCCCAAAATCGATCCGCCTCAATATTGTTGATAGTCATTATAAGATAAGGAACATCAACAGAAATCCCCTAGTTTTTTTTTATTTTCCAGAAACAATATTGTTTTCATTTAGAGCCAAAGCAATGCTCTCATTATCTTCCTCGCCCAGATGAAAAATCCACAATGTTCAAAAAAAAAAGAAAAACGAAAATGAAATAAAAACAAA
Organism: Platycheirus rosarum; assembly: GCA_963971375.1. NCBI lineage: Eukaryota > Metazoa > Arthropoda > Insecta > Diptera > Syrphidae > Platycheirus > Platycheirus rosarum. The sequence continues at coordinate 56,356,478 of OZ020509.1, read as the reverse complement.
ACAAATCACAAAACCCGAAAATCTCCCTAAAATGGAAATCTTACAAAACCCCAAATGGCGATCATTTCCGTTTGGGCGATGTTCCGCGAAAAAAGATGAAGGAAGACCTTCCAATACCCGTGCGTTCGTCTATCGTCGTCGTTCGGTCATAAGGGAATGTTCTGAAGACATATTCTGTTTCTGTATTCTGAATGGCTGAGATGGGAATCCACACCGACAAATCTATAATCGGATCGGAAAATGTATCTCTGCGTTAGCTGTTTTCGAATCGTATAGTCGTCGTCGTCGTCGTCATAGTCATCGTCTGTACTCTAATCAAATTCATTCTCATCCCCTTGCGTTTCAAATACAATGAATCTTTCAACAGCTTTCGAGCAGTTTGGAGCTGTGGAGAAGAAGCCAGGGGGGTCCATCATTGGAAAAATATACAAAAAAAAAAGAACCCAAAGTATCGTAGTAGACATTACTTACGAACATATCTCGATTCTTTATAAAACGAGCTCAATCCCTTCCAAAGGAGGTCAGTTATCGACGACATCGTTCCTTTCCAGCACACGAACATCTTGCAGTATCGACAGAAAATATTTTCCAATCCTTGTATAGATACGGAGGTAGTGTCTATAAGCCCCTGGTGTTTTGGATTCGTTTTTAAGGGATAACAGTGGAAAAACGGAATTTGCTGGAAAACTGAAACAGAAGGACGCAAGTGTTATTTTCAAGAGGACTTGTGCTTAAATTTTTTTTTCGTACCAGAGGACTCAGAGAAGAAAAATGAATTCAGAACGTTTGCTTTTAACAATTTTTGTCGCCTTTGCAATGGTCATTATAGCGGGTAAGTTTTTTTTATTTGTTTCGTCTATTTTTAAATCTTTACTAAATCAAAAAAAACTTTTGAGATAGAAGTCAACGAATTTAGAAAAACAAAACTTACCGTAATTTTTTTGTGGGGGTTTTGGGAGATGTTGTTATGTCTTTCGTTTCATGTGAAAGTTGTTTACACAATGTAAGGTTAAAGTATTATTTTGAAAAAAAAAGAAGAAAAACACCCTGAGGGGGAATTCTTTCCAAAGATTAAACTAACGATTGCACGAATTTGAACTAAAATTGAATTGTTCAAACTTATTTGCAGATATTGTTGCCAAGAACCAAAAAAAATTGATGTGTGTGAGAAATGTTAGATACTTTTCGAAATATTTAAGTAAACGGCTTATTAGATATTGTTTTCTTCTGAAGTAGTAACAATGGAAACGGTGATGACTGCTTTTGGAGGACTTTTAGGGGAACCAAGAACCAACTTGTTAAGAAATATTTCAGTTAAAGATGCGATTGCATGTATTTTCTGACAGAGATGGTTTTATTGAAATTACAATGGTTTCTATTACTTTAAAGGAATAGCTGATGGAAGTTTTTACAGGTTAAAATTTTGATAAGAAGCCACATTTCGATTGGATATAATATTAAATTGCAAGAAGAACGTGACAATGGCTAGCTCTTAATTTACGGTGCACTAGTTTTACAATGAAAATTGAAAAATTGAAAAATTAGGAAATTTGAATTTTTTTTCTTATGACTGCTAAACAGCTTTGTCTTATGTTGTGTATAATAATCACGTTTTGAAGGGAGCTCTTCATTTATTTTAACTTTAACGTGATGCCAACAATTTAAGATGGGGTTCAAGTCTGGGGATTGAGGAGACCATTTCAAAACATCTACTTTATTCCGCTCGTTGCTGTTAATTTTGACGAATGTCGATCCAAATGTCTTATTGGAAAGACCATTTTAGAAGCATATTTTCTTTGGCCAACAACGGTAGCATTACATCTATAATGCTGACACATGACTCTTTTGTCATAATATATTTAATCAGGAAAATTGGGCCCAAAACCATTTAAGCAGTGACTAACGACAGTTTACATGATTTCCCGCCAGGACTTTCTACTATTATGCAAAGCTTAAATGACTTCGCGGTGGTTTTCGATACAGTGTTTGGTTCTTTCCATGCCGACTAAAAATAATGCAAACAAATATCCAAATTAGGTACATGAATCACAGAGAGGACCTTAGGATGTGTTCGCACCAAAAAAATTTTTTTTAAACTTTTCAGAAATATTCCAGCTTTACACTGTCCAAAAAGTGCATCAGTTGCAGCACAACACAACAGACTTTCCACCACTTCCCACTAATCGCTATAGTTCTACCATTTCAAAACCGGTTCCTGTATATGTTACAGCCACAGCTGAGGTTGGCGCGTGGGCAAACAATAACAATATTGGTAATACAAACACGAGTGAATTGTTTTCTTATGAGGAGATCAATCAACTTACTGCAGAGATTATCACCTTGTTGGGGAACTGTAATACAAAAGCAGAACAATTTAATAGTATTGCACAACTAGCAATTAAGTACTTATACAAGCAAAAGTAGTGTAGTGCCCCGTGGCTTAGTGGTTAGTGTGTCGGACTGCTAAGCGAAAGAACCTGGGTTCAAATCCAGCTCATAGCCACCTTTTTTTCTGGGGTACTGCCTCTTGCGAGGAACTGACAAAACCTCCAAGAGTAAAATTTGTCTCGAAAAAGTGCATCTCATGTAGCCGTTCGGACTCGGCGGTAAACTGTAGGTCCCTTCCATTCTTGCAGAGTAACAACACACACACAGGAATGGTTGAGAGTATAAGTCACTAGGCCTTGGCTCCTTAAGGAGCTGTCGCGCCAATAAATTTATTTATTTATTTATTTATTACAAGCAAAAGTAATGGCACACACATCCATGAATATAATTTGTTGGAATGCTCAATGCCTTAAATCTATAGAATTGTTTGCTTTTCTTAGAAAGCATAATGTAGATGTAGGTTTAATTTCTAAAACTTGGCTTAAACACGATGACAGATTTGATATCCTAATCTGTCATCGTGTTTAAGCCAAGAGTATCTTTGTTATCGTTTAGATAGAGTAGATCGCATGGGAGGCGGTGTTGCCGTGTTAGTAAAGAAAACAATACGACATGAACTTCTTTCCCTTGTTAATACTTAAGTAATTGAAAACTTGGGAATACAAAACAATGTTTGTTTGGTGCAGACCAGAGAAAAAAGAAAAAAGAACGACAACTGATGGGGATAATTCTCGCTTCACTTACAAACTGAAAAATGCCCCGACATATGTGTACCGGTCCCTGTGCATTTCTTATGGGACTACGAATACGTTTGCATTTTTGTGGGCACGAAACGTATGGCTGATTGACTACTAATTGGCTGCTTCTCACAGGTATCTCACAGGTATTCACATACACATAATAAAATTTCAGGCTTTGCAGGGCATTGTCGGTACGGGTCGCAGTTCTTTTTTCTCTTTCTATAGTGTGGACAAACCGTTAGATGTAGAAATTTTACCTCGTATAATCGCAGTTTTAAAGAAAAAAAATGCAATTTATTTAATTTTTACTTGGGATTATAGGTACTATAATGTAAGTTATGCATTCGTGCAGATTAATTTTTTTTTTATTTCTAATCCACTTAACTGTTTTGCTGACGACTCTACCCTCAGCTTTTAATATTCGTTCGATAATTCACGTCCTTCCTCTTCGGACGTACAATTGTAACAGTACCGTATGTCAAGCTAATTAAACTCCGATTTATACAGCATTGTCAAGTGGGGTAATAGGAATCGTGTCGAGTCTTCTGTCGTTAAAGCTAAACATACCCCCAATGTCATTGTCTATGAATGGCACTTACTTCGAAGAAACCGAAAAGCTCTCAGTACTCCTTATGTGTGTCAATGACGACCTTTGGAACGACAATATGTTTGAGATCGCTGAAAATGCTGCTAAGTGCTTAGATTTTCTGTATCGGTGTAAGAAGTATTTTTCCCCATCTAATTTGGCTACAATGTACAAAGCGTTTATATGCCCAAAACTCAAGTATAACTCCCACCTCTGGGCAGGTGCTTCGCAAACATCGCTTCACCTGTTTGAAAGAATACAAAATCGAGCGTTAAGATTGGTAAGAAATAGAACTGCCGCTGAAACAACTGCCCCTCTCGAATACCGACGCAATGTTTCTCGAAGTAGCCAGCTACATTACTCCCCTTAAAAGTTTCTCACATAATACTCGTCTCGCAAGGAATGCTCATCAGTTCACCCTTGAGCCCGATTTCGGCGGACGTACCATGAAATATATTTAGCCGAACAACACGAATTTGGAGTAGTTTACCCGGCGAGATTTTCCCTTGCCAGTTTGATCTGCAAGCATATTCAAAACCAATGTTAATCTACACCTCCTATCTTTCTCCACCCTATCTTCCTAATGCCTACGAAGTGTGTTCTACATTAAAAGGGAAACAAATAGTCCATTGTACGCGCGTTAATTAAAACAAAAAAATCATGGCAAGGGACCGAATTGCAAACAGAGGTGGCTAACAACTGATATTTGTTGTTTAATATTTTTAGAGGTTTTTCATCCATCAACATCGTACCCATCCTTCAATGGAATATGACACTCTATATAGGTTGATCGATGGCGGACGAACTATATTTCTGGCGTAGTAGTGTATTTCGGCCCGAAGTGTTCTAAATTTGCTTTTTTCTAGAAAAAAATCAATCAGTTTCAAATCGGTTTGTACCCAACATGGTTTAAATCGGTTTATTAAACCGAGTTTACACTTCACTACATGTACATATTCCTTCAAAATAATTTCGGATTGTTTTTGTGAGTTTTGTGTTGAAAAAATTCAAAATAAAAATCAAAATAATGCTAAGGGATACAAAACTTCTTGAATTTTGCAAATCTTTTTTGGATACTAATACGTGGCTCAAACTTGTATGCATAATGCGTACTGGTGCTGCGAAAAAATTGTTCACAAAAGCAAACAAATCACAGCTGTAAGGCTAATTTTAGATTCGAAAGATAAGTTTAGGTATGAATTCTTTAGAATTTTCCTCTGGCTAAACTGTTTGATGAACAGGTTGTTAATGAAAAGCTTTAGTTTTTTTCCTATTAATAAGAAAGCTACATTGCTACATGGATTTTACGATTTTCAACGTCGTGCACAAAATATTCATCATAGTTACTCTAGAGTTCATTTCAAATGTTGATGACATCAAAAATTCAATTTCGTCAAAGAATTTCAAGCTAGCTACAGAAAGGCAAGTTGGCATGACTAAAATTCTATTTATATACATATTTATCAAGACACGAAATCCGCAATGGAAACATCAATCAAATCACAGTTATTCTCAACAAGAACAGGAAAAACCCAAGGATCTGCACTTAGCCCGGATCTATTTGATTTGAGTTGCCGGGACTACAAATACAAGTTTTTTTGTTGCAAGATGATGTTTTTCTTATTCTATTTTGAGAAGATCTGAGCTTCTACTACATGACATGATAGAGCGCTTCCCTATTCATTAGCTTTTAAATAAAAAATGCAAACATATAGAAAAGCCAACTTCCTTTATGACTTTAAACAATCGAAGTTAATGTTGATGTTAAATATATTAATAATAAAGAAAACATCATTAAATTAGATTATCCGCACATAACTAAAGTTTCAAAATCTTTCACATAATGATGGTAAACCTTCTTAGTTGTCTTAGTCACCAAAATAAAAAATTAAAATGTTTATTAAAGTGTGAATTTAAAATGACAAAATCAATCAATGGGTCAGAAAACCAGAAAACTCAAAATCAAAGAAATTAAATTAAAATTTTCTGTTTTCCAAAATTTTTTTATATTTGTTATCACACAATACAAACCTACATAACTAAACTTAGTCAAAGCATTATTCCAATACAAACACCTACCCGTCAATTGGTTCTAGGACAGAAAAATAAATCGATAGTTTGCGTCCTTCCAAGAAATAAGAAATGGTATACAATTCACATCAATAACACTTATATAGGGCAACAACAAAGCTTCCTTTTATTGTTGGAGATGGATTTATTTTCATAGCCATTGGCAAACCACGACTCCCATTTGTGTCATTTCGAGTGCACATTTATCATGATTATTTGAGCTTAGGCTCACAACCTTTAAGATATTTTCTTCTGCTTAAATTATTTCCCGAGAAAACCTTTTCCTCACTCAAGTTGGTCATTATTTATTTTGTATCAAAGAGTTTAGGAAATTCTTGGGATTGCAATCAACGTTCAAATAAATTGATATTTGTTAAATTTCTTGCTAAGCAATAGCATAATCCTTATGTTGTTGAGATTTGTGAACTTTGATTTTGTTCAGAATATCATGACGAATGTTTAATTAATTGATCCACACTGCAGTTATTAAAATATTTACATAGAGACAGTCAAATACTGAATTTTGCCACTAACTACTGTTTCTCTAACATCGTAATGTTTGATTGTTATCTCGATTTTACTTGCGATTTAGGTACTAAAATGCAAGGTATGGATTCGTGCAAAAAAAAAATCTAACAATCAAACATGACATTACGATAGTAGAGAAGTTGAAAAAGTGGGTCCGGAAATTCCGTCCGTCTGTCTGTCTGTCTGTCTATCTGTTCGCGCCGCTACAGCCTAAACGGATGGGCCGATTTGCTTCAAACATGGTATTTACTATTTATTAGATAGTATCTCGGGGGGTGTTTTTCGGTCGAAAAAACCTGCCATACAATTTTGAACAAAAAGTTAGATTTTCTCGAAAACGGCTCTAATGATTTTGATAAAACTTTTAGGGTACTAATTTTTTACAATAATACATTTTTCAGTTAGAAAATTTTTTTCGAAATTTGTTCTATATCGGTACCTCTCATATAACCGGTTTTTTCAAATGCGGTTTTATTGTAAACTATTATCCCGATTTCAATAAAATTTTGCACACAGGAAGTCATTTATAATTCAATTAATATCGAATTTAAAAATTTTCAAAAACTTTTTTTTCAATTTTTTTAATGGGTGGATTGAATTTTTTTAAATAATTTTCCCAGATAAAAACTACAGATTGCCTTATAATGACACACTAGAAAAAAATTTAAATATTTTTTCGAAAAGTTTTTCAAAAAAAACGACTTTTTAAAAACTGGTCGAACGATTTTCAATTTTTTTTTCATACTTCGTTTTTCCAAGAAAACTCTGAAACTGACTAAAAAAAAATAAAGAATTTTCTAAAAAAAAATATTCTTTTATTTTAATAGACGTGTGGTTTTCAACCTGGCAATACATTTTTCGGAGTTGGTCTTTTTGACAGCTGTCACTATATTTATGCTCAGTGTTTGCCATGTGTGGTTTGCCATTTCATAATGAATAGACTTACTCCCGAACAAGTTTGCAAATTGTGCAAATTTATTACCAAAATAATAGTTTGTTTCGGTGGAGCAGAGCATCGAAGAAGACCCGAATGAGTCCATCCGCCATTGCGCAACAATTGGAGATGTGCCCATCCACTTTATGGAAGATTTTGGGGAAGGATCTTGGTTTGCTGGCTTACAAAATCCAACTCGTGCAAGAATTGAAGCCGAATGACCATCAAGCGCGTCACACGTTCAGTGAATGGGCCCAAAACGAGATGGCCACGGATCCCGATTTTCACAAAATTGGGTCTCGGCTGGAATTCATTCGAGCCAGCCGCGGCGGCCACTTTCCCGAAATCATTTTTAAAACATAATGCAAACCCTAATCTTTATAATCGAGCTAAATTCTTGGCCATAACATTAAACTTTATGCATTTTATTTCTTCTTGAAAACCACACGCCTAAAGAAACACCCTTTATAAACATACATATGCATCCACTAAGCAATTATCTAGCATAGGAACAAGTTCATGCGACCCAGTCGTAGATTTTATTTAAATTTTATTCGACGATGTGACCGCACATATGAGCAAGTACGTGCGATCCAGTCGTGCAATTTATTTGACTTGCGTTTATTTTAATATGTACGAATCTAAAAATTTCCTATAGATTGCTTTCATCGAAAGAAAAAATGTATTTGGATTTTTTAAAGCTGAAAGATTCATCCACTCTTGAGATTCATTTAATCATATTTTTCAAATGACTTCTCGTCCTCTGATATTAAATCTATTATCTTTTAGATTAAAAACAAGACAAAGTTTTTGAATAATCAGTTAAATTTATACGCAGCCATACGTATATGTATAAGTCTGGATTTTCACAGAATGTTACTTGAAAATTAGCTTTAGATGTGCAGTAGTAAGCACACATCTGTAATGTCTGTTTTCAAAGTTTACATTAATGCAGATTTGCCGAGTTTTATGCGTTTAAAACAATTTTAGGTTACAAATTAAGTTGAAAAGAGTAAAGTCCTTGAAATGGGATAAAATGCATTAACACACAAAATGTGCAGAGCAAGGTAATAGGTAGGGATGGAAGCAGAAGTTCAACAAGGAGAAGGAATTGGGTTCATCAAAATTGTGTTTGCAAATTGCAAAATAAGAACTTTCAGAGTGTCGATACTTGAAGGAATTGCAGAGATGCATTTCATAAGGGAAGTTGTTGCTGTTCCCTTTGATACCAGTTTAGCTTGGTGATACAATTAAAAAAGTTTTTTTCTTGGAATTAAGTTATTAAAGTTTTTGAGAACATCCAGCCGTTGGGATTGGTAATTCTTAGCCTAGAAGAGGCAAGAAGTGTCTTCGTGAAACTTAAATATATCAGTTCTCAGCAAAATTTTGTTTAATTACTTTTTGGTTGAGACGAAAGGGGATTTCAGGACATAACAATTTAAAACTAGGAGTTTGTTGCAAATATTATGTAGAATTAAGTAATTGCCAAAAATAAAACTTCGGTAGAAGAATATTATGTTAGAGTAGATCTATTACTAGACTCTGTTCTATTTATATTTTCAGTACAGACCTTATGGAAAAGAGCATCAAACACACTGGTACCTGCAAGTGTTTGCATCGCACTCAACTTATGCAATTGCCACTTAAATATAAAAGAAAACCCTGAAATACATTGAAACCGTTGTTGTAATATTTCATTTAACCCACGTACATTCCACCAAGACCTGTCTGCTCCCCGGCTCCGAACTGCGAGGAGACTGATTATCAATTTGCCTCTCGCTTATTGTGTTTATTTAAAAAAGCACTACTGCAGAGTTACCATTCGCCATTAATGGAAATTAAAATACCTTTTTCTTTGATTTTTGTTATGAAAGTTCCAGAATTAAAGCTTTCTTAGGGCGGATGAGAGCATATTTTAAGTGTAAAGAAGAAGGTGTTGTCGCTATGTTTTTTTTGCTTCTATCTTTTCGTTTTTCCTTAAAACAAAAAAACGGTTAAAATAAAGATACATAATGCAATATTTGTTTTTTTTTTTTTGTTTTACTTGCGATTATAGGTACTTTAATGCAAGTTATGCATTCGTACACAACGACATTACGATTGAGAAACGTATTTGAGTTGCTGGAAGATTATGTTTGCCTGTGTGTACGGATGTATTTTGGACTACAGCCTTAACGGCTGTACGATCGTCTTCAAATTTATAACATACAATTATTTTGACATTCTACAGAGGCCTTATTTTATTTTATTTGTTTAGCTCAAATATTAACGGTACCTGTCATATAACCGTTAAGTTAAAGCTTATTTTTCTCGAAAACGGCTCAAAGGATTTGTATGAACAAAAATCAGTGTACTTTTGTAGGTGTGGTTTATATTTTGGTGAAAAAAATATAAGTTGGTGGGCTAAAAACGGTACCTCGGAAGCTGGATATCTGATTACAATCAAAATTGTTATAAACAGTTGGTAACCATACCTTCATTTGTGTGAGAATTATACCAATTTATAATGCCCAGTATGGCAACCATTTGAGAGCTTTAAAATGCAGATAGCTTATTGAAAACCATAACAGTAAGAGTGAAAGGCAAATATCATATTTTCCCTGTAATAAAAATATAAATTGAGCAGAGTATAGGTGGCGCTGGGGATGCTTTTGTCTAATGTTTTTTTGTATGGACTGATCTTATTCGAATTCATTATATATAATATTAAAATAAAAAGAAAGTATTTGGAACAAATTGTAGCCGATAGCTGGCATCGGGATGGAGATACTTACGAAAAAGGAGTTTTTCTTGTAGAAAATAAATTTATATACACTAGTTGGCATAAGTATTTTGACGAAATAAAAATCGTGCATTTTTGAATTTAACTTTTAAATGGCTTTATAAAAAATTCTGGTTTATTTTTTTCTTTTTATATATAAATAAATTATATATAAATTACTTAGTAATTTCTCGTGTTGGCATAAGTATTTTGATAAGTATGTAATACTAAGAAAACAAAGTTTAAACTTAACAAAAGTAAAGAAATAAAGAAGAATTTAGTAATATGTATAACCTTCTTTGGCTTCAATAACTTTTTGAAACTGTTGGTTCCTTCCATTCTTGCAGATCAACAACACACACACAGGAATGCTTGAGAGTATGTCACTAGGCCGGCCTTGGCTCCTTAAGGAGCTGTAGCGCCAATAAATTTATTTATTTATTTATTTAATTTTGTTATGCAGTTTTTTAAAATTTATTAATTTATACCTGATTTTAAAATCTTAAAAAAAGATATTAGTATTAAAAATATTGAATTTGCAAAAAAAAATTAAAATTAATTAAAAATAGAAAAAAAATAATTATTAAAAATGTTTGTATGTAGAATTTATTTGGATACTTAGATCTTTTCAAATATAATATAATTTAATTGAAATCCATTGAGTCGTTACCGATAAAGTCGAAAATTAAAAAAAAAGTTATATAAAAGGCACCGTCATTACTGGTCTTAAATAATAATGAATTTATGAAAAATGTATTTCGAAAATTGTAGGACGGATTTTGATAAAATTCAGTTAAAAATTCCCTCTAAAGAATGCCAAAAGATACACACATACCAAATTTGAAGGCAATCGTTTAGCCCGTTTATTCTGCAAAAAACTTCACAGAAAAAACTAACAATCTCAAATCTCGGTGGCCAGTTCTAATCACCTGCCCATGAGATGAACATTCCATTGAATCGCTCGTGCAGAATTTCTATTGTGGCTTGAAGTGTGTGGCATGTGTCGCAATCCTGTTGAAACCACATATCGTAGGTTTCCTTATCATCCGATTCAGGCTAAAAGAAATTGGCAACTGCTTGTTTTTGCCGATGACGGCCTGATCAATGTCGTTCTCAAAGAAATATAGAGGGATGACGCCGTCAGCCCAAAATCCCAAGTTTGACAATTTTGTGGTTGATCGTCCCATTTTCCAGAAAGTTAATTTTTCGATAAAAATTGTGGTCAGTTTCAAAATACTCCAGAGAGAGTCATTGTTTTTAGTCGTTTACCTTATGTTCCTGGATCAGTTGAATTTTGTACGAGTGCAGGCCCAAGTCAAGCCAAAAAATTCACCATTTTTTGAAAAGGCCGAGTTCTTGTGAGCGACGAAATTGACTGCTCTTGTGAGCGACGAAATTGACTGCCTCCTACCACCATCACGGATATGTGCTTTGTTTTCAACATTCGCCGATCTTGCGTTTCGTCTACGTATTGGTTTTTGGTTGATCCGTTATTAAAGCAATGGACTCAAATTTATCCACCACAATGCGAATATTCTTCACTTTCACCAAAACCACGAAAAAAGAGCCGATGTCTCACATCTTTAACCAGAAATTTAAAGAAATGTTGTCTGACCAAATCAGTTTTCTCTTTTTTCACCACACTTATACAACTATTCTCTTATCCAACTAAGGCAACTTCTTCATTCTTAGGTGCAACTCGCTTTTCGTGAAGAATTTTGCCGTCATGCATTGAGCATTGTAAGTGAATTTGGGTCATAGAGTAATATATTATATAGAGGAAAATCTTTCGTACGTTCTACGCCTCAACACTTTCAATTTTCGTTGTTGCTTTGGCATATCATTCATTGTGTTTCGTGTTCTCTTTTGTATATCATTCATTGTCTGCGTAAAAAAAAGAAAAAAAAAACGATGAGGTGAGTTTCTAAAACGTCAACAACAACAGAAAACAAGTTAAAGTTATAGGTAAGGTACAAACAAATTGTTTTCGATAGAAATTTTTATTAAAATATATCAATTCGAACAATGTGTGAGAATTTCACAAAACACCACCAACGACGGAGAATACTTGATACAAGATACAATTCGTCGTCGTCGTTTTCCGATGGTGGTATTTTGTGAAATTCTCACAAATTGTTTGAAGTGAAGGAACTCCGTGAATTATTGTCCTTTTTACAAAATTTAACTGCTTATTCGCTTTATTATTGATAATTGGCACATACATAGCTCTCATTGTCACTATCACTACACAATAGTCACTAAACAATTTGCTTCAATGTTCATATTGATATATTTTAATAAAATTTTCTATCGAAAACAATTTCTACCTAAAACTTGATTTCTGTTATGTTGTTGTTGACGTTTTAGAAACCCACCTCCACTATATCGAGCGGGATGTGTTCGAAATGTATTCCTTAAGGCTTAAGGTGGTTTTCTTAGACCTTCTTGTGTACATGATTCCTTTTTTGAAGAAACAACCGAAAAAAGGAATCATGTACACAAGGTCTATTCGTACAAAAAAATATAATGTGTACAATTTTTAATGCAGTGTTTTTCTTGTTAAGTTTGTAGGATAATCAATTTGTTGAGATTATTTTACGCTGTGTTGAGATTATTTTACAACGGCATTCTAAGCACGGCGTTAGAGAACGTCAGACAGAGAGCTATCCGCAGCGCGTTTAATATTTGAATCTTGATTTTCACTTCCTTACTAAATGCCAATTATAGGTTATTTTTTTCATTTAAAGAGTACTATATTAAATGACACAAAATAAGTCAAAAAAAGAGTACTTTATAAATTTCTAACTTAATTCACCAGGCAAAAAATATTAAAAAAAAAAATCTTTCTTTAGAACGCCATCATAATAAACACTGCGTAAAATCATCTCTACGTCGCGTTAAAAACGCGTTCGTTGAACGAAGAATTAACGCGACGCGACGTCAGAAAAAAATAATTTGTAAATAATCAAAAAACTTGAAATTTGAAAACGCGCTCTATGTGACTTGGGATATGTTATACTGTTTATTACATGCTGCGTCAGAGCGCGCTCTGTTTGACTAGGCTTTTACTCTTATGTATGCGAGGATAATAGGATGTGAAGAAATATAATTTATTTTTAAAAAGTGTACCTTTATCGCTACTTTGTATAATACAATCTTGCAAATATATATTCTGACCGAATGCTTGTTTAAATTCATTCTTAGAACAATCAATACACTATCCTCAGTTTAGGTATCAGGTAAAATGGTTGAAACTCTTGAATATTGTTTAACCAGTTTTAAACGTTTGTATAGAGTTTTCAAGCACATAATCTGTAAAAGGCAGGGAAAAAAATAATAAAGTATAACAACTTGCATTCGAGTAACTTGCTAGTGTCTCCTCATGATACAAGTAAACAAGATAGCGACTTTCGTATTTCTACGTCATCAGTGACCCTTGTTGAAAAAAATAATTTCCGTTTTAGAACAAAAACGGAAAAGTATGTTTAATTGATGCAGGTTTCGTCCAATGTCTTATCTGATTGATTTAATATACATTTTAAGTCCACTTCGGATTCTTTCCAAAAATGGTAATTTAATTTAGTCAGTTTGAATCACTGATGACGTCAAATTTCGGGATGGCGCTTTTTATTATCAAGTATCTTCCAACACGCCCAATTTCGTGGTGAAAAAGAAAAGGGAAGTGAAAAGAAGAGGTCAATTATTTGACTACTACACTCTCAATTGGCGTCAATTATTTGACAGTTCAGCACTACTACACTCTCAATCGGCGTCAATTATTTGACAGTTCAGCACTACTAAACTCTCATTCGGCGTCAATTTTTTGATAGTTCTACACCAATACTTATTTGACCAGCTTGTAGGCATTGTCAAAAGAAGGCAGTAGATTTCCCTCGTTATAGTATAGTTACTCTATGATTTGGGTGAACGAGTGTCCCGAAAACTTTTCTCTTTTGGGAAAAAAATTGGAAAATGTGTGCACCCTTCTTTGTATTTCGCAGTTTCTTCGAAGCAGCCGAGATCGTAACAATCGTCGGTTTAAAAAGAATTCATTACATCGCACCAGTTTATTTTGGGCTGCGTTGCCTTGTGTACTTTTGAAAATTCTCATTTGCCCAAAAAAAACTTAATTTGTGTCTTTTTCCAACTGTCAATCCCAATCTTTTTAAATGAAACATATTCTTTGTTGTGTAATTCCAGAGATACTCTTCTATTTTATATGTAAATTCGGTTGTCTTTGAAGATATTAGAAATAAGCCATGAAAAGCCAACATAGAAACGAATAAAATAAAAGCAAACATCCTTCGATATTATAAATCACCATAAAATATGTCTCTAAGCTTTTCTTTTTTCACATTCCTCCAGAACCATCGCCATCCCAACAACACCAGGACCAAACCGAAGCCAATTTAAAAATCATCAAACGTTCCGCATGGAATGCGGCAAAACCAAAAGACAAATCACTCATCAATAGTTCGGTGCCATATGTGATCGTACATCACTCGGCCAACCCTCCCGCATGCTACACACGTACAGCCTGCCAAAATGCATTAAGGTCAATGCAGAGGACTCATCAACTGGTTAATGGGTGGGACGACATTGGTTACAATTTCCTAATCGGAGCCGACGGCGAGATTTACGAGGGTCGCGGCTTTGGGTTACAAGGAGCTCATGCGCCCGGCTATAATTATCGCAGTGTTGGAATCTGCCTAATTGGCAATTGGTCAGGTAAGGGAATGTTGTGTAAGCTTGGTTGTGTTTTATGTTCTTGCGTTCAAGCAACCCCACCTTTTCCGGAATGTAACTTGTTAAACAGAGTTCCAGAACCAAAAAAAAAAAAAAAAAAAAAAAAAATAAAATTACGAACAAATAACGGAAAAGAAAATTTGTACAACAAGCGAGTCCGTATAATAAAGGAATGCTTTTGGTGTGCTTGCGAGGCTCGACGAAGTGGAAACTCATTTCAAAAGTACATACTTTGTTATTTGAATTTTTGAACACAGTTTTCGCAGCTTTTTTTTGTTTTTTTTTTGTTTTGTGTTTTATAACATGCCTGTACGCCATTTACTAAGTTCAAAAACATTTTTATTTACTTTGTATCCATTCTTTTTTTTGTTTTCCATTGTGAATTAATTTTATTTCATTTAAACCCACCACACTTTACCCATAGAGTCGGTGCCACCCCAAGTGATGCTGGATAAAATGAAAGAGCTTATAAATTATGGCGTCGAGAAGGGTCACATCCAGAGGAATTACAGACTGCATGGACATCGGCAAGTAAAAGCTACGGAATGTCCGGGCAAGGCACTACAAGCGGAAATTGAAAAATGGGAACATTTTGCTAGAGCCACACAAAGATAGGCGAGCAGCTTTGGACCGACGTAAACAGGCGTTTACTAAGCAATTGGAATTTAAATTGAAGTATTATAGCAACAAATATTTTTATATTGTAAAAGCTTATTTTTGTTAAATTATTGTGCTTGGGTGGAGTTAAATTATTCGAAAAATATAAAAACAAAAATTGAATTTGAAAAATTGTTACAACAAACAGCAAGGAGCATTTTATTTGTATTTTCGACAAATTGAAATACAATGCAACAAAACGCTTTAGTGACCGGAATGTAAAGAACATCACTCTCAGGGGCTGAAGACCTTCATTGAAATATCGTTATGAATACGAAGTCATCAAAGTTTTTTTTTCAAAAAAGTTTTATAATCCTTTCAATCATCACAAAAACGCCTTTAACAAAAGTGCAGAAGGGTAATTGGCGTCAATAAATCCAATCTATTCATCCTTTCAAGCCTGGCTCTCTTGATGTTTTTAAACTGTTGACAAGTTTTTCATTGGGTAAGTTATTGATTTCTTTTTATTCCTTAGTTCTTTTGTTGGATAAAGTTTGAGCCGCATTTTTCGGAAGTACCGGAGATAACGCCCGGAGATATAAGTTAACTGCCAGACTTTATTGTTTTAATTGCCTTGATATTGTGAAACATGGTGAAGGTGGCCAGTTTAAATACGTTCAGCGATCGATAATATGTGACTAGGCAATGGGGGAAGGAACCTTATATCAGGAGCATAATTAAAAATAAATTCCACGACTGGATCGCACGTACTTGCTCATATGTGCGGTCCATCGTCGAATAAAATTTAAAAAAATGCACGACTGGGTGGCACGAACTATGTTCTTATGCTAGATAATTGCTTATTGGCTGCATTATGTATGTATATAAAGGTTGTTTTTTTAGAAATGTGGTTTTCACTTCCCCCAAATCATTTTTAAATCATAATGCAAACCCTTATCTTTATAATCAAGCTAAATTCTTGGCCATAACATTTAAACTATATGCGTTTTATTTCTTCTTGAAAACCACA
Source organism: Platycheirus rosarum (assembly GCA_963971375.1). Lineage (NCBI taxonomy): Eukaryota > Metazoa > Arthropoda > Insecta > Diptera > Syrphidae > Platycheirus > Platycheirus rosarum. Next base: position 56,340,098 of record OZ020509.1, on the reverse strand, counting down.
CGTCTAAAAATAATATATAAATAACATATAATATTTGTTAATTTATCTTACAACTTCGATTCTGAGATCTGAAATTATTTAATGAACGTATAATTAAACATCAAAGTTTCCGTGTATTACAAATCATTTGACATCGAATTATATATATTTATTGTATATATACGATAAATGTTACACACTGCGCGGGCGGATAGGGAGGGGGGGAGATAGGAGGTGTCGATTAACATTGGTTTTGAATGTTTGCAGATCAAAATGGCAAGGGAAATACAAGTATCACAATACTTAACGGTTTTTTTTTTGAAATTTTAGTATGCAGTTTTTAAGAGTTTATTAATATACATGTGAATATAAAATTTTAAATAATTTTCTTTTGATTAGTTTTAAAAATATTGATTTTTGAAAAAAAAAAATTCAAAAATTAATTTTCATTAGAAAAAAAAAGTTATTAAAAATGTTGATAAAATTACTTAGATCTACATAAATATAAAATTTGACAGAAATTCAAAAGGCCGTTACCGAGAAAACCCAACATTAAAAAAAAACGTTATATGAAAGGTACCGTTAATAGACTTTTCCCGTATATTTGGTTCTAATCAATTGATAGCCAACAGCAAAAAAAAATTCTCAAAACTTTTCGTTGAAATCGTTGGAGCCGTTTTCGAGAAAAATAAGCTTTTCCTAAACGGTCATATGGCAGGTACAGTTATTTTTAGGCCTAAAAATAAAATTTCAATATCCCCTCTGGGGAATGCTAAAAGAATCACACACACTAAGTTTGAAGATAATCGCTTAAGCAGTTTAGGCTGCAGCTCCTTATACATACTGACAGACAGATGACAGACAGATAGACATACAGACAGACATTTTTTCTCGTTCACTTTTTTAGATTTCTCTGTGATCGTAATGTCATGTTTCATTGTTATCTCAATTTTTTTTTATATTCACGAATCCTAGGATTGCCTTATAGTCTCTATAATCGCAAGTAAAAAATTAAGTTTCAGCTGGAGTAAGAGCAAGGAGCAGAAAAATGAGATCGACGTCTTTCACACTATAAAGACTAAGACGTCTTCTCGGCATCGGCATTTTCAAAAGCTGTTTCAAAGCCTAAGTTTTTTTTTGTTTTTTTATTAACATGTGGTCTTTCCTTATTTTTCTCATTGGCCACGAAATGCTGTTGTTGAACTATGGCCATCATGTTCTCGCCAAGCAAGACGTCTACAGAAGTTTTGGTAAATATTTTAGAGTTGGTGATTTTGTATGCTTCAAAAATGACCCAACAGTTGGTGCTGCCATACGTTGAAGATTGTTGGCAAATGGAAAAAATGTGAAAAGGTGCTTCCTGCTTCTGAACTCCACTTGACGCGATGGATTAGGAGGCCACATCCTATGACAATAAAACTAATTTTGACCTTCAAATGTAGGCTGTTTTAAACGAGCAAGTATAGTATAGAGCAAATTTCTGCGGTTTTGCATACCTCCCTCATCGTAAAATGACACTGGAAACAGAGACAGCTCATATTTAAGGATTTTCGTAACATCCTCATCTTTTGTCTTGCTGATTACACTTCTTTGAAAAATCATTAAGGGGTCAACTACTCATCGTTTCCTTTGTTGGTATTGCTCATAGCAGCCACTGCTTAATTTCTGCAAAAGTCGTGGCTAACTTTAGCTGCTATGTGACAGTTGATATTGCTATTCCCAATTGCTCCAATTGAAAGTAAGATCTGGGAAGTGCTTTCAGGAAAAGAAGGATGTTGGACAAACCATTTTGTCTATCTTAGTCATCTATTTGTTTTCGTTACTGGTTTTTTCTCCGTCTACGCCCAAAGACTGAATTCCTCAAGCGAAGAACAAATGGCAGTAGCTTTTCATGTTCCTCGTACCCACTTTACTAGCACACAAAATTGTTCACCCTTCTCCCTTTTCTAAGAATCTTTTCACTTTTCATTGAACGCATGAAGGCAGTGCCAAAACTTGCCCATATAGTACATATGTATATCGCAAGTAAAAAATATATATGAGATATGACGTATCAAATCACTGAATATAAATAATATGCTCTTTAATGTGCCTTTACAATATTTTAGCTCTGTCATTTTTATATTATAGAAGTATGCCCATCAAAGACACTTTTTATAGCCCATTTCATTATATCAGATAAATGAAATAATAAAGTTCATGCCTTCATTAACAACAAATGTATCAAACAGAAGGTAATACGAAGGCGACACAAGACGGATATTTTACCAAACTTCCAAATCATTCAAATCATTCCTATAAAGAAGTGAATTCATTACACAAACAAATATCGTTCTACACATAGCTACATACAATCATATAAGAAAAACAAAAACTATATTAAATCCTTAAGTGATTGATTGGATAAGGAAACTATTAACTGGAATGAGTTATTTTCTATCTATAGCTTTGTTCACATTTATTCCGTCAATTAAAGCTTCTAACTACTCAAGGCAATTCACAAAGTGAACGAAGAAGTGCCACTTTTTTACTTGCGATTATAGGGACTAGCAATAAGGCAAGTTAAGGGTTCGTGAATATTAAAATAATTGAGATAACAATCAAACATGACATTACGATCATAGAATAAAAAAAAACTTTTACTCTTAACCATTCCTGTGTGTGTGTTGTTAATCTGGAAGAATGAATGAATGAATGAATGCAAGACCTACAGTTTACCACCGAGTACGAACGGCTACATAAGATGCACTTTTTCGAGACAAATTTTACTCTTGAAGGTTTTTGCAGTTCCTCGCACGAGGCAGTACGCCGGAAAAGAAAATGGCTATGAGCTGGATTCGAAGCCAGGCTCATTCGCTTAGCAGTCCGACACACTAACTACTAAGCCACGGGGATAAGTCTAAAAAAAAGAGTTGGTTTTTTTTCGATTTACGCCATAACGTCATAAGAAAACATTGATGGCAGCAAAACATACAACCCGTTAACTCACACCCACAAACCCTCTCGTTAAATGCACCCACACACACCCCAATATCTACATCTACTTTCTACCTTAACAAAACCCAGCCCATTTTGTATTTCTTTTTCTCTTCTTGTACTTATTGAATTTAAGTGCAATTATTTTGAGAATTTACGCCTGTTCTTTTTCTTGTTTGCCGGGTGCTCAGAAATTGGTTACGATCGAGCTCGAATCACAAATGATGCTGCGATTTCACAAAAAGTTGACGTTTTGTATTTCTGCTGTTGTATCGTTGTATATTGTATATATGTATATGTAGAAGTTTATATACAATGATTTCTCCTTTATTTCGGAGCAACCAACAACAACAAATCATAAATTCAGAACAAACAGCCGACCACAACCTACAAATGACGAATAGATATGAAACAGATTGACACAAAATAAGGATAGCACACAGGAGAATGGGTGATAAACTGCGATTTTTTTTACCCCCGCCACCACATACGTTTCTTACCATGGATCAGAAAATCGCAAGGTTTAAAAGCCGGTTCACGTGTAGGTTGCGTGCTGCTGCTACCGCTGTCTTTCTTCTACTCAGACGCATCGGCCGATAGAGTGGAATAGATATAGATTCGTCACAAGCATAGAGTATCAATATTATAAAGAGAGAAATCTTCCGTCTTCTTTTGATGATGCCTACAACTACAAGCTTAAGCTGTATATGTTTTTTTTGTATTTCTTTTTCTCTTCTTGTTCTTTTTGAATTTAAGTGGAATTATTTTGGGAATTTGCGCTGTTCTTTTTCATGTTCGCCTGGTGCTTGCGATCGATTTTGGTTGAAAGAACCACAGTATCGCGATTAACAACATCAGTCATGAGTTTTATCAGCATGAGTTTTATCAGCAGGAGTCATGGTATTTTGTACGTGTAGCCTGCATCGATTTATAAGACGTTATCACATCAAAAAGTAAGTGACAAAAAATGTTTGTCTGTCTGTCAGTCTGTTAGTCTGTGTGTATGTATGTATATTGTATAACGATCTGCAGTCTAAACGGTTTAAGTGATTGCCTTCAAATTTGGTACGTATGGGTCTTTTGTGATTCCTCAGAGGGGTTTTTGGAATTTTATTTTTACAACTAAAAATAATGGTACCTGCCATATTACCGTCAGGGAAAGACTTATTTTTCTCAAAAACGGCTCCATAAAAATTTTTGAGAATATTTTAGCCAGTTTAACCAAATTTACGGGAAAAGTCTATTAACGGTCCCTTTCATATAACGGGTTTTTTAAGTATCGATTTTCTTATTAACGGCTCGTTTATATATTATATTTTTATAAAATTTTATATTTGAAAAGATCTAAATAGCCAAATAAATTCTGCGTACCAAAATTTTGAATAACTTTTTTTGTATTTAAAATAAATTTTTGTATTTTTTTTGAAAATTCAATATTTTTAAAACTGATGAAGAAATTTTATTTTAAATTTTATAATTTAAAAAAGGTGCATAATATTAAACTCTAAGAAAATGCCTACCAAAATTTCAAAAACAATTTTTTTTTCAAAATACTAAAAATAAAAAAACATTTACGATTTTCGAAATCCTTTTTTTATAAATTTAATAATATATAAGTAGTCCATTTTTTACATAAAAACCGTTAAGTGTTGTGGTTTTGACACTTTTTAAAAGTTCAGAACGTGTTATTTTTTTAAATAAATGTTCCTGGTTTCTTTCAAAGTTAAGCCTTCCAATGTGATAAGACAGAAGACACATAGGAGCAAGTACGTTCGACCCAGTCGTGGGCATTTTAATATGAGAGTTAGAGGAGAACCAAATTTTGATTTTGATGTCAAGGGTATTTAATTATTCGACTGCAATTCACTTCCAGAATTTCGGTGGTTTCACCGAACCATCACCTTTATTCTTAGCAATACATAAGTAAACCAAACAAAATTGAAGCGTTGATTGTTGTTTTTTTTTACATTTTAGTTTTTGTTATGCTTTCTAACTAATGGTTCTATAAACGTATTTTTGTTAACAATGAACCTAAGTGAATCTAAATATTCATTTTGCCATAAAAACAATCATTATGGCCAATGCAATTAAAAATCTCTCAACATTGAAATATTTTCAAAACTAGGTCAATATGTGTCAGATAGCTTAAGCCTTTATCGAGTTGTGTATGTAACACATACACATGTGTGTACACATAAATTGCCTCTCATTAGGGAGGCTATCGCAGTTTCTATTTCGACAATTAAGAAACAATGAATTTCTAAAATTTGATAAAACTGACGAACTTGCCCGACAAAGCAAGCTCTTCAGTCTTCAATTTACAATTAAATCATTTCTAAGGACGTTGCCATTGAACCCAAGATCATGATATACTTGCAGTATGCATCATCAGCCTTTCTACACAGAAATTCTCTGCGTCAACCATGAGCCAAAATGTATGTTCACATATGCTGGAAGCATCATGGTGACCATGTTCTGAATGAAAAATTAATTTTTTTTAATTGAAGAAAACTTACATATGTACATACATTTAAAGCTGTCATTTGAAATGTACTACACAAAGCTACTTCACCTTAAGGATGTTCTTAAAGTTATCTTGTAAGCATACATTTTTCCAATTAATTTCATAGTTCAATGATGGAAAATCTAACGTTGGTCCTTCATTGGGGGCTTCTGTTGAGCACACATTTTCCTGCAAACAGCGGAAAATATATCAGAGTAATTGGTGACTTGGGTCTATTTTAAGTTATATTTCTGATTTATTTATAAAAAAATGTTAAAATCTTGTGGCGAAAAAGAAAAAGGTTTTTTTATTTAAACCGTTTTTCTTTTTCGCCACAAGAGGAGAATTCAAAAACGGAAGGGTGGCCACCATACAAATGCGCTTATACTGTATATGGTGTTTGTGTGATGCTCATTCTTGGATTAATCAAATTTTCATCTAACCCAACTCAGAGCGAAAAGGTTACTACGGTCTGATGCAATACATAATTATATCCTGTGAAGAGCAGTGCTTATTCGGATGTGAATTCGTCGCTAGAAGAAGACTCAGCCAAATTACAACGATTCGCCAATATAAGACTTATATGCGCACACAGAGGATTATTAACACTCTTTTAAAAAATTTACAAAATACGAGCGTTAGAAGAAAAGTTTTACAGGAGGTTCCAATATCCCTTAGTTTGATTGCCTGCAAATCACAAAAAGAGGCAAATATTGAACCGGGTAATGCATTCCATATGGTATACGTTGCCGTTGAAAATACACATCCGAAAAGCAGGGTTGTGTGTATCTAAAAACAAATATGAAAAGCTAAGTGTACTGCCTTCAGCGAAGTATTTTAGTGGTTTAGAAGTTTTTGACAGGAGATCCTTTATAAAAAATAAGAGAGAGGGGCACACCAACATTTATTTTGAAGATATCAGACTTGAAAACATCCAATACAACTTGTATTGACCGCTTCGAAAGGTAATTTCTAATCCAGCGAAGGGGGGAAGTGTTAATACCGAAAGTTTTCGATAAAAGAGCCTGATGCCAGACTCTATCAAATGCTTTAGAAATACCGAGTGCAATTATCTTACTTTCTCCGAAACGATGTAGAGATTTTTTCAACTGTTCGGTGACTGACGGTCATGGAGAAGCTTCTGGTCCTCCATATATTTCAAAAATCTTTGCTTTGTAGTATTATTTGCCATAATTTTTCGTAATTTGAAAATTTGGTGTTTCGAATATGGGCGTTTCAGACCTTTCTGGCTTGTTTGAACCTTTTTTTCGATTTTCCTCATTAGGGTTAGCTTTATAGCTAGAGATACAAGCCACTTTGAACCTGATAACCTGTTTGCTTTTAAAACTAATGGGTGTTTTTTTAAGAGCTTCAGAATTTTAAATAGTAATAATAGTGATGAAATGATACTTTTATTATAATATTCTGGTAAAGAATTTTATGCCATTTATTTATTATATATGACTTTCGGCATATGTCTGCCGTGGCTACGAGTTACATGATCCATTTGATCAGTATAATTTCTTAGTACTTCTTCCAATAAATCTGACCGTATGGCATCAATATGGCTTGAATATTAGCTTCCAATGCTTCAAGAGTTGCTGCGTTGCTGGTTTATCAGCATTAAGCAACCAATGACTTAACACTAGCCCCATAAAAGAAGTAAGTTTCCGATCTTACAAAGCCAACCCTACAGAGGAAAATCGGAAAAAGCACAAACAATCAAGGAACTCATGCAACTCCGTTATTGAAAGAACCAAATTTTTGCATGACCAAAAATTACGGCAAAAAATTCTGCAGTGTCCCAACGGCTGTAAAAATGTTTGGTCATTTGTAAAAAATATTAAAAACTCCTCAACATCTTCGGTTCCTCCTACCGACCCATAGCATTAACATCCCTTCTTTCTAAGGTCATGGAAACGCTGATTAACCGTGAGCTAAAGGATTATCTCGAAGATCGAAAGCTTCTCCATAACCGTCAGTATGGCTTCCGCAGCAACCGTTCCACTGGTGACCTGATGGCATATCTCACCGAACAGTGGAACAAATCTTTACATCGCTTTGGTGAAACTAAGATTATTGTTTTTGATATCTCCAAGGCATATGATAGAGTTTGGCATGAAGCTCTCTTATCGAAAATGCGTGCTTTTCAGCTTTTCATATTCGTTCGATAATTCGCCTTCGGACGTACAATCGCAATGGTACGGTAGGATAAGCTCAATAAATTCCGATTTATACAGCATAGTCAAATGGTAATAGGAATCGTGTGGAGTATAATGTTTCGAAAACATTTAAGCTAAACATACCGCCAATGGCATTGTCCATGAATGGCACTTGCATTAAAGAAAAGCTTTCAGTACTCGGTATGTGTATCAACGACGACCTCCGTTGGAATGACAAATATATTTGAGACCGTCAAAATTGCTACTAACTGCTTAGGTTTTCTGTATCGATGCAAAAACTTTTTTCCCCTTCTGATCTGGCTACAAAGCGTTTATACGCCCAAAACTCGAATGTAACTCACACCTCTGGGCAGGTGCTTCGCAAACGTCACTACACAAATGCTCGATAGAATACAAAAAAGAGCGTTAAGATTAATAAGAAATAGAAATGTCTCTGACACAATTGCCGCCTTAGAACACCGCACAGACGCAATGTTTCGTGTCTTTCATAATTTTATCGTTTCTTTTATAAATAAAAGGCACGACTGGGTCGCACGTACTTGCTCTTATGTGCTAATCCTTTTTAAGTGCAGGCGTCTTTTTGACAAAGATTTTATTTTAATATTTTTTGTATGACGTGCAACTTCCTTAGAATCGTTTTGGGTGAACGAACATGCGTCACGACAAAGGGATAAACACATAAATATATAGGATTGTTAGCTTTTGCAGTTTTTTAGTGTAGTATTATCTTTCCACTTGCTGCTTACTGTTTATAATATAATTTGTTAATAGAAAGATACAAAGGACTTTTTTCAGTTAAATTTTCATTTTGGTATGGAAAAATTTGAACAACTGGCATAAAGATTCGTCGGAATCAGCAGTATGGCAATAATGCTAGGTAAAGGGACCTTTATACGTCCCAATATGGGACCAATGGAATTTATAAAGGTATATAAAGGTACCTATAATAAGGTTGGAAGGAAGGTAGGTACTAAAATTAAGATACGTGTTCCAACTACTGTTAAGCCAGTAGGTATAGAGACAATATTAAAAGTTAACACAGTGGTTTTGTTTATTTATAGGAAGGTGTAAACTTTTGTTTTCTCGATTGAAATTTTTGCATTCAGTAGTAATCGAATAGTTTTTTTTATTTGTTAGTTGTTTTTGTGTGTTTATCAAAGGCTTCCTTATTTATTCTGTGCTTTTATGATGATGAAAAATACTTTAAAATACGTAAGTATGTATGTAATGTAGGTTGTCACTTTCTTTTATTTGACTAATGGCTTGGCTAGGGCTTAGCCGAGCAATATGAAATAAAATGTTGGGGAAAAAAATTTATGAATTCAAAAAAACACTACTCATAACGTTTTTTGGAAAAAATGTTGTAAGCCATCTTATTTCTTTTGCTGTTTTCTATTTTATAAATTTTTCATTTCAAAATCGTTCGACCAGTTTTTTTCAAAAAAATGTTTTTTTTTAAAAACTTTTCGAAAACATATTTTAAATTTTTTTTTAGTATGTCAATTTTAAGAAATCTATAGTTTATACTAGGAGAAAAATTTAAAAAAAAATCTATAGATCCGTTTTCAAAATATTCAAAAAAGAAAATATTTTTTTAAAAAAATTATTAAAATTTAAAAAAAAATGTTTTTGAAAATTTTGATAAGCAATATTATTTAAATCATAAAACACTACATATTTTGAAAATTTCATCAAAATCCGTCAATTAGTTAACGAGAAAGTCTGATTTTAAAAAACCGGTCATATGGGAGGTACCGTTATAAAACTTTTTCTGAAAAATCCATTAAAATTAAAAGATAGATTTTGCACAGAAAACATCATTCTGAAAGTTTTATCAAAATCGTAGGAGCCGTTTTCGAGAAAAATAAGTTTTTCATTAAAAGTTATATGGCAGGTACCGTTAGTTTTGGAGCTAGAATGCCAATTCCAAAAACTGTCGGGTAGAGCACTCTAAAAATACTATATACCAAGTTTGAATCAAATCGGCCCAACCGTTTGGGCTGTAGATATCGATACGGACAGACAGACAGACAGACAGACAGACAGACAGACAGACAGACGGACGGAATTTCCGGACCCACTTTTTTTGACTTCTCTATCATCGTAATGGCATGTTTGATTGTTAGAATTTTTTTTTTTTTTTTTACGAATGCATAACTTGCCTTATAGTCCCTATAATCGCAAGTAAAAATGTTCACTTGAAGTAGGCAGCTGCGTTCCTCCCCTTAAAAGTTTCTCCCGTAATACTCGTCTGGCAAGGAATGCTCATCAGTTAATTCTTGATCCCAATTTCGGACGTACCGTGAAATATAGGGATTCTTTTTTTAGCCGAACAATACGAATTTGGAATAGTTTACCCTCACTTGCGCAATCTTCAATTGATGCATGTTGCTTAGCACAGAACCAACTATGGATTAAATGAACCCCTCACAAGAATAATTATAAGCTCGCCAATACTAATGCATCTTTATTCCACTTTAATATTAATAAAATAAAATTTAAATCAATGTTACGTATCAGTGCTCCACCCGTATAAATGTGTAATTTATGTTTGTTGCATGTGTTGGTCCTTTTGTGGGATTTATTTTACTAACTACTAACACATGCACTAAATGATGAACCTCGGATCATCGATTGTAGCTGACTTTAAGCTCACTTTGGCCGACATTTCTGATAGTCTGGAAAAAAAAACTAGCAACAACAGTAGTAAGACATTCAAAAATCTGTGCAATTACTCCCATAATATGGCGATGATAATGTAGATATTGGCTTACCCAGACAACATCGATATCAGCATTTAAAAGTCAACGAGCTGTACAAGACTCTTTCATCCAGATCGAGCAGGCGGCAGAAAACATGGGCATCTTGGATTAAATATCTAGCTAGGGATTTTGTCTATCTTATCTTTGCTCCTGTCAATCGCTTCTTCTTTGGACTAAGAAAAGCAATTTAGTTGCAGACCCTAAATTGGAAAACTAAAATGTCCAATTTTCAAGACTTTCTTTATGGTGCCGAGGAATGCATTATGTCGAAATTGAATGAGGGCGTTTTATGCAGTCTTGAGAGGAATTATTTATATATATGTATATTTAACCGAACAACTTTACTAAAAAAAAAAAATATTTACTCTTAATATAATTAGTTCTCATTATTTCGGATTATATGTAGTTGTCCTCTGCAAGACCAATTCCCTCTAATGATTTTTGTTTCGTTTTACAAAAATCACGGTAGTGAAAACTCAACAAAAGAAGCTTTAATTACTTCAACCTTTTGTTCGAAATCAATTAACGTTTAAGAAGCAAGTGTTCGATTTTCACTTCAAAAAGGATTGAACTCTACCCTACAAGTCTTTAGAACATGATTATACGATGGCTGTTACTTCAACCATGCAGTTTCCTTGATGTGTGTACCTTGAGTTAATTGATTCTAACTTAAAAGGTGTACAACCCAAAACTTATTCTCCTTCCTTCTTAAGAAAACTACACATTTGAGATTTTGGAACGTGTTAAAGTATGTAAAAACAAAAAAAGGGTTTTAATCCCTATAAATTACAAGTGTTTACGGAAACGGTGTACTTATAACATCTTAACGTTTTCAGTTCACTTGTTGCTCACAAAAACTAATTAACACAACCAATTTTAGGGTAAGCGATAGAAATATCTTTCTCTAATTATAACTTAGGTGCTTAGCACGCATTAGGCCTAAAGTAAATTGTTTTTATTAAAGGTAGACTGCGTCTCTATAGACCTCGCCTACCGAGGATAGGTTTTGAAGGTAGACAGACAGCCTGCCATGTTTGAGTTGCTTTGAAGGAGATAGACCTTGCTTGATAAATATTTCAAATAAAAATCAATCAATCAAATGTCACACATCGCACTTGAGAATTATAAACAATAAAGAGATTGTCATCTACCAATAAAAAAATATAAAAAGAACTGAAATGATTGATCATTTTTTTCCAAGCCTTCATAGACGATTTTGAAGTTTTTTTTTTTTGTTTTTAGGACATAAAACAAGAAATTGGAATCTTTAAAGAGGAGCTTTTGCTTTTTTTGTTTCAAGAATTTGAAAAGTTTATTTTTCTTCAGAAAAAATAAGACGCATGTAGACATATTATCACACAGCAATCCGAGATAAAAATGCCGGTTCAATAAAGGTTATCAGTTTATAAGACTAAACCTTGAGTTTTTTTTTCTTGTTCTGCGTATTTCATGAATGAGAAAGCACGTGCGCATTAAATTCGACAGAGAATAACCTAAGAAAATGCTTTTGTTATTATACGTAACTCAAAAGTTGAAATTATAAATCCTTTTTATTTAAGAAATGTACGTCAGTACAGGGAAAGAATAATATCTCAATCTTGAAACATGAAAAGATGCAGAAATGTTTTAACAACAAATATCTTGCCATTTCGTATCGAAAAGGAAAAATGAGTTTTAACTGTTTAATGAAATAAAGTTCAACGCAATTCTGTTGTTTGTGTTAAATGATTATGGTGGCAAAACTGGTTTGGCTGGTATTGTTCGTAAGTCTGCTATTAGACGATGAAACTAGATGCATGCACCTCGTTCGAATTCTTCTTTGTTTTTTCATCTCTGTCGCAAGTGCCATTACACGATGAATTTAGTTTCATGAAACAAGTTTGACAGTTCTCTTTCATTTTCCATAATCATTTGCAAAGAATCTGCTCTATTAACCCTATCGATGTAATGACTGTGTTTAACCACATACACATTTTCCCTTCAATCACAAAGACATAATATGTCCAAATTAAGTACCTTAAACCACAAAAAAATACATTCCACTTTATTTTCACTCATTTTTGTTCCTTTATTTTGAATCTTATCAGAAGTTTCCTCTGGGCACAACGAAACCAAGTGATAAAGAATTAAAGAAAGCGAACAAGAGAAAAGAAAAACGTCAAACAGATTCTTCGAACATGCTACCCGTGCGACACACGACAGCTTTTTTCTTGTCTCATCTTTTCGATTTTTTTCTCCCTTTTGCACTTACTATGTTCGAAGAATTCGAACAAGGTGCATGCATCTAGTTTCATCGTCTAATAGCAGACTATGCAATCAGGTGTTGGCTTGTGCAATATAATATGGTACGGTCGGAGAGGAGTGAAATCTTCAATTAATGTGCGGTGGTCGGTCGGAATTGCTTATTTTGCAATTTTATATTACGGGGGTAGGGGCGTTTCATTACAAAATCTATATCATTATATCGCTATATCTCTGTATCTCTGCATCTCTATATCTATATATCTCTGTATCTCTATATCTCTGTATCTCTTTGTATCTGTACCATTTTAGTTATATATCTAAATTTCTATATCTCTAAATCTTTATATCTCTAAATCACTATATCTTCATTTCTCAATATTTCTTTAAGGTATAGTGTATCCTGTAACTCTTCCATCAACCAAACTTCACAAATCATATAAAAAAGCATATCAAACAAATTTCCAGTATTGCAGTATTTCACATTTGAAAATAGCCTATGTCTCAATCCAGCACATTACCCACCAAATTTCATCCATCCGTTAAGCTGTTGATGCGTGATTGGAGAACAAATATCCAAACCTACCAACATTCACATTTATAATATAAGTAGGATAGGATAGGATAGGATTGCAACTAGAGTGACTTTTTACCACTCTCCTAATAGCGTAGCTAGGTGCTAGGTGCCAATCTAGGGATCTGGTCATGCTCATTTGACTTCTGTCCTATGCGAGTAGGCTCTCCGTGAAATTAAGCCTTAATTGGCAGGTGTTCACGTCAAATATATGACAGAATCTGTTCACTTATTCGTACTATAATTTCAATTTTGGCCTTAGATGTTTGATCTAAGAAGACGAACTGCTCCTTTTCTTTTTTGATAATGTAATAGAAGGATTAAAGTTTGATCAACTCGCAGTTTTTTATTTCTAAAACAAATGATCGCATTTTCCATTAATTAATTAAAGTATTATTTTCATCGTTCCACAATGTCTTCTGGATCGATGATCAGATTTTTTTTCTGCATTACAGTGTGTGTATAGTAATGCAAATTGTGGGTTTCTTTTTTTATGGAATGATTGAACTTCCGCTTCTATTCTCTATTTCTTTTAACGCCTTATGCTCCGTAAGAACTTTTTTCTAAATTCTTCTGTATATTCATTTGTACGTCTCTTGTTTCTGCTGCATCAATAGCTTACATTCACCATCAAGCCTGTCTCAACAATTTCTACGACTGGTGCCTAAAATTGAGTCACGCGTCAGTAGTACTTATTAATATGTCCTTAAGGCGTGACCATTTCTCATCTACGCGCGCCGTCAAGTTCGGTTAAGACCTCACCGACACCTTTGAAGCTAAAAAAGGATTTAAACCAGGCGATGCGTTGTCATGCGACTTTTTCAACATCATACTTGAAAGAAAAGTGCAGGACTCTCACGCCAACACCAGAAGAACGATCTTTCCAATTACTCGCATACGCCAACGATATTGACATAATCGGAAGAACACAGCGTGATGTCGAGTAGCGCTTTTGTGAGTATTGGGACGGAAGCGGCATATATATATACAGCATATACAAGCGACACAGATCTAGCCAAAAGAGTAAAAATTCAAGCCTCAGATGGCACCGACATCAATGCTCCGGCCTGGAAAATCTTCGATTCCACCCAAAAGGGACGGCACGGTAGAGGAAGACTGAGACGCACACAAGTGAAAAAGGACCTCAACCGACTCCACGTATGAAACTGGAAGCATCTAGCAAGGGACCGGTCTAGCTGGAAAAGCTTGTTGGTTGAGGCACAGGTCCACCCCGGACTGTAGCGCCACCTGAGCTAAGGTAAGGTAAGGATGAGTGAAGGATGAGGATGAGAAATTTGCTGAAATGATACAATAGTCTGAAGTGCCAATGGAGAAGTAACACTAATAGCATACTTATCAGGGTGAGAAGTTAAAACAATAAAAAAAAAACAAATCAAAAACATGGACGGCTTGCCCGAAAATCCAATATTCGGTAGCTCCTGTTAATAAAATAATAATGAATAATATCCTTGGGGACATGGAATTTAAGCCAAAAGAAATCAAACGCCGTTTTGGCGACAATTTTTCCTTCCTTGATCATATTAATAGCATGTGTTACAAGAGTTTCCACATTGTTGTTAAGACTAAAATTGCTGTTTTATTGTTTTCCAAAAAAGCAAAAAAAGCCAAAGCAAAGTAATTCCTTTTTTCATTATGTTCTAATTGATGACATAGCTTGAAACTTGAAGGTACTTCTCATTCAAAGCCAAACGCATTATTGCACTTCAATTTTCTTCTTGAAAGTAAAATATTAATTTTAAAATGTCAGATCATGGTATGTGTCAATACGAAACCGATATATAATTACTATTAGCAGTCCGCACCTCCAGAGCAAGTACATGCGACCCAATCGTAAACTTCATTTTTTTCAGTTTTTGTCATACCAACGAAATTAAATTAAAGTGACTACTGCTGACTCACTCCATCTGTAACTCAAATAGGAATTTAAGATAGAACCTTTTTTCATTTAAAACTACCGAATCCTTTGGTCACTGATACTCTAGCATTATTTTGAATTTTCGTGCGAATGAAGTGTGTTGGCGTATTTCATTGATTTGTTAAAATTTAAAAGGCCTCTTTTTACACAGTAGGTGTTTGCTCCTATGACAGGATGTATCCTATCAAGGATTTGTTTGAGGAGTTCTCAGCTGCTGGCGGAATTCACTTGGCTATGATAACAATAAAACTCGTTTCGAAGAGTTGACAACTTTTTTAATCTAAATTCTTTTCGGGAATGATTTAAGTATCATAGATTGGGTTATAATAAAAATAAAATCATTTCCTTCATAGCAGGGGGCTGTGTTTTTAGGATTCTTTTTTATTTCTATTCCGTTTGAGGCGATGATGACAGCAGCATTTTTCTTTTATTAAACACAATTTTTCATCGGAGGAAATCTTTTGTTAGAAGAAGAAAATATCGATTTGAATGGCAATCTTTATCGAAGGAATTCATGTTTTGATTGCTGGAGCTAAACAATAGGATATCAATGAAGTTTTTATAGACATTATGACATTTTAAAGCTAGATTAATATAAAAGTACTAGAAGTATTTCATACATACAGTTTTTCGAAAAAAAAAAAACGGAGAAGAAAAATAAGTCATTCTGCTCAACTTCATAGACGTCTTATTCGGGCTTCACTTAAGTTGACTCAGAATATAGTCCTGATAGAGGAACCTGGATTGCTTAATCAATCGTCAGGAACTCAAGACTCATTGATAGGTGTTACTTTCTTTATGCAGTATGCTGAATGTATCAAATAGATCCTTCACAAGTTGCTCTCATGAAATGTTATTTCCTTATTAAAGCGATAGAGATGTAACAACCACCAGGCTGCAGACAAAGAAGAGGACGTACTGGATAATGTTGGCATATCTCAACCGTGACAACAGGAGATACTTGAGTAGAAATACCATATCTGTAGATCAACAATACCTTACTGTTTGCTGGAGTACTAACTTCAATAATAGAAGGGAGTCCCCTCATGACATTATTCTTAGTACTAACCTTTCAGTAAGGAATATTGACAACGAGCTTGACTTTATTACTAAAAACCGAAGAGAAGTGCAAGATATCAGTAACGGCTTCTGCACTAATTCAAGTGAAATAACACTCAACTTACTACTCGACGCCCTCTTTCGTATAGACTTCGTGGAGCGGACGATAATGAAGGGATAAATATCTCAAATAAGAATCCTGTAGATGGCTACATCAAGGTTCTTAGTAGCTTCTACTATATTTGATAGCCATTAAGAAAGATGGGGATCGATTATCAACTATGAGAGGAAATTTTTACATTAGATAACTGAAATTAAAGGAGACCGATATAGTCCATACCGACTGCATATCCTTCAAGCTTGGGAAAAATCAGACTACAGATGGGATGAGCCAAAAAACTCCACCAAGATGCCACTAAAAACGCTGCGTAATACCTGCTAGGATTCTTGTTTGATTCCGAATGTGCTCAGGCAAAAAAGCCGCAACGGAGTCTTATATGTGGTGCAGCGAAATAAGGAGATACAAAGGTGTTTTAGAAGAAATTAGGTGCGTAATTGTGAGAGAAGAGTTAATTGAAAACACCACTGCACTTTCTAGTAGCCCCAAGTCTTACAAGCATGTTAAAAATGACTTTAACTAGCTACTTATTGCCGATGAATACCAACGAATCACAACCTCAAGTTATCAGTTGCTTCATACACCCGCGATATTTCCAATGGTGTTTTTAGCTAAGAAGTAGGTTTTTTGGTTTAAGAAAAGGCTTATTTTACTGTAGTAACCTCTGTATGTAGACGATTCAACTTCTTTCGCGGTTTTCGTCTGCAGATATTGAAAGGGTAGATGAGCACTCGACTGCCAGATTGTTTCACTCTTTCCCACACGTTCCTCCCGAATTTATAAATTGTGTTAGCACTATTAGCGGAATCCTCTCTTCTTCACTCATCACCATAACCCTTGCCACGTAATTAAAATGTAGTTTGAGTGTTTCCAAAAAGAGAAGCGCTATTTCTGTTTCAAGATGTACCATATAGTTTGGTGAAGTACTTGGTAGCTTAAAAGTACGCTTTATGAAAAAACGGAGGAAGTTTTTCTCAGCTTCAAATGAACGATATCCCCATATCCGTGCGCCGTAGAACAGAATTATAATTGGTGTTTGCTCGAAAGACTTTATATTTAGCTATATGCGAAAAGTTATTTTTGAGAATACGTCTCTCCACACCGAGCACATTGCACCCTTAGATTCCGATAATTTAGCTTGCAGATGTTTATTTCTGTTTAAGTTAGAAGTAATCAAGACTCCGAGATACTTATACTCCTTGACTATTTCTATCGACTCCTCAAACGTCCATTTCTCACTCCTGGAGTATCATCATTATCAAGATCATTATTTCGAAAAATATAGACTTCGAAAGATTTACTGACAGATTCCAGGTTTTTTAGTTAGAGTTGAAGCCTATTTATGATCAGCTTCAATAGTTTTGGTTAGGAAGACTATATCGTCTGCAAATGGGACTACCATTTAAAATGTTAAAAGCATTAAACAATTTATATAGAAACAGTTCAGCAAAGGTGTGGGATGGAGTCAACATGTCTGAGCGCTTCGCAACACCATCGGCGTTGAGGCAAGGATGCATCTTGAGTACTCTCTTCTGTTTGCCATGTTCATAAATGATAAAATTTCTTACCTTAAAGGAGGGATCGGCACACAACGTATTAAAATCAAAATTTTGATGTACGCGGATGACATAGTACTGTTAGCTAATACGACAAAAAAAATGTAGATGATGACAACTAAACTGGAAGAATACCGCAACTCTTGTCGAGTCTTATAGTAAACCACAGAAAATCCCAAATAATGAGTTTTGGAAGAGCAAAGAGACAACGAAAGCAGTGAAAGTAGTTGATAATTATCAACATCTCGGTGTGATATTAACTCCACAAAATAACATGAAGTTGCATTTAGTAGAAAAACAGAAAATTGCGAAAATTGCCATAAACACAACTTGGATTGCGTGTATGAAAAATAAGAGCATAGGACTTCGTGCGAAGTATCAAGTCTTTGAGGCGACAGCGAAATCAGTTAAGTTTTATACAGCACCGGTTTGGGGATAATTACAAAATGAGACTGTGGAACAGTACAGTATGAATACTGAACCTCCCTCGGACTACTCCCACATATATGTTGCACGTTGAAACTGGACTTCCACCGATGTTCATCTCAACGCTGAAACTTCACTTTGGTTATGTCCGTAAAGTCCCTAATATAAGCGAATCACGCTTACCAAAAATAATAGCATTACATGCCATCGCTTACTGGAGGCAGCTAGCTAGGGACCAAGCTGGCTGGAGAAGTTTGTTGGTTGAGGCCCATGTCCACTCTGGACTGTAGCGCCACTTAAGGTAACATGCCATCGCTTAAAACACTACATGCTTTAAAAAATGGAAGGAGCTTGCGGAGAGTACAGGATGTCTGCTAAATCTTCCGGAATTGAACCCCCATCGAGTCTTACAATATTCTGCAGGCACTTGATGAAAAGATCCATAAAGCATTCATTAATGGAGCACAATCGTCAATGTACAGAAATTATTATTTCAAACTCGAACACGACCTTTGTACGATAAGTTATTTCAATATTAGTGTGGTTAAGACAAGATTTCAACTATATTCAAAACAAGACATACCTATCATTGCAATCTGTGTAACCTAAAATCTCGGGAAGATATCAAGCATTTTATAGGCGTGTGTCCCATGCTATAATGCCGCATAAAACTGCGTAGTGCCGAGAAGTCTTCTAATGTCATAGGGTAATGTGTTCCACTGCCTGACAACATTAACAAAATATTGACGCTCCGAATTCCTACAAGTAAATCTCGGTTGCAGCATTAAAGACCGAGGTGAGTTTGAGAACTGTATTTTTTCATAGAGGTATGATGGTTGTTTACTGATTATAATATTATTAAGTGTTTTAAGGGTAAAATATTTTAAATATGCGTAAAGACCGCAACCAATTATGTTGTTTATATAGCTTGAAACATGGTCAAATCGTTTGAGATTATATACATAACGAACGACATTATTGAATGCTACTGTTAGGTTTCGCTTTGTTTCTGAGTTGTGGGTACTTACAACTTGACATCCATATGTAATTATCGGAAGAATTAGTGCTTTCGCTAAGCTTAGACGAATCTGCTGGGGAGTAAAATGCTTTGATAAGGAGAGACTTTGTAGGGATCCATATATTTTACCAATAACCGCTTGAACATGATTATCCCAAGTAAGTGTGCGGTTGAAAGTTATTTCTAGGTTTTTGGCTTTATCTACATATTCAAGCTGTTCAATGCCGAGATACAGGTGAGGAAAATAGCTGTAATCAAGGTTATTTTTATAAATGACTAGGCATTTGGATTTTCCTGGGTTAAGGTGCAGATTGTTTGCGTTTGACCAGGCTAATATGCTTCTTAGATCGGTATTTAATTTTTCGGGGCCATCCTCGATCATACCAAGTTTTCAACTTAGTCTAACTTGAGCATCGTCAGTGTACAAATCAAGTGAGGAGTATTTAACCTTAGACGGAAGATCATTGATAAAAATGGCGAATAGCAAAGGACCAAGTATTGATCCCTGGGTAACTCCTGAAAGAAGATTTAAGGGACGGTACATTTTGCCATCAATAACGACAGCTTGATTCCTCCCACTTAAGTATGAATGAATCATATTTGCCGCTGTATTTGAAAAACGAAATTGTTCTTGTAATTTTGAAATGAGTATCCTATGATTAACCGTATCAAAGGCTTTGGAGAAATCTAAAAGCACTAAAAAGGATAATAAATCACAATCGATTGCTGTTCTTATGTCGTCCGAAACTTACAAGATGGCGGAGACGCAACTGTGGTTTTGTCTAAAGCCGGATTGTTGAGGGCTCAAGAGTTTGTTTGCGTTTAAAAAAGTTGAAATTTGATTATGAAGGATTTTTTCAACTACTTTTGACAAGAATGACAAAATTGATATTGGTCTGAACCCTTGTTGAGATAAGCGGGTAGCGGGTTTTTTTAAGACCGGAATTACCTTTGCCGCTTTCCAACAGAATGGAAATGTCGATGTCATTATTATGGTGTTGAAAATATGCGTAAGGGCTGGGAGAATATGGCGTAAAATCATTTTTATAAAAAGTGGGTGTATTTCATCGAGGCCCATAGCCCATGATTTTATTTAAAGTATCGCACTTAAGACATCAGCATCATCCACCCTTTGAAATTCAAGGAGATTAGCACTATCGGAGTCAACAACCCGATAGGCATGATTTGTTTTGGCAACATAAGAAGCGTCGTTCCCAGGGTCAACCAGCTGTGGACTTTGAATACTAGCAAAATCATTATTTAAGGAATTGGGACATATGTAAGTACAACAGTGTTCTTTTTGTCTATCAACACCAAGTTCTTTGATATTTTTCCATAGTGTATTTGGCGGAAAATTTGTATTAAGGGGTTTGGAATACACCCTGCATTTGGCTTCTCTGACTTTTTTACTTACTGCATTTCTTAAGGCACGAAAGACAGAAAGCATTTCAGGAACTCGAAATCACTTCCAACGTTTGTAAGCCTGATCTCATTCCTCTATGCATTTACGAATCTCGGTCGTAAACCAGGATTTTTGATCACTCTGAGTAACTTTTATTTTAAGAATGAAACTTGGTCGTCAGGTGACGATGAAAAATATATAGTTTGCCAGTTGATTTGGGTTATATCGTTTTCCAAGCCTATTAAATTAACCGCTCTAAAGTCCCTATATTTAAAAGATGATTGATTAACACGTGGGGTTATTTTGAATGTTGCAAACAATAGATCATGCTTTGGAAAACCAGGTGCCTCAAGTTGAGAACACAGAAGAACGTTTTCGATGTTATTAATAAGAACCAAGTCTAATAATGTTGAAGTAGTGCTGGTAAAATGTGTTGGAAAAGAAGTGTTTATTGGGTATAAATTGAAATTTTTTATTTTGTTCATAAGAGATTGTGAAATTTCTCTTTGAAGTAGGTGACAATTAAAGTCGCCACATATAATGACTTCTGCGTAAAGCCATGAGAAACTTTCAATTTCACTGTAAAAATTTGTAAAGTCAACATATCTATTGGGGCGGTAAACAACTCCAAATAAACAATTATTAATACCGTTTGGAATTTCGATAAGAAAGTATTCAATTGGACAAGAAGCATCAGATTTAACGACTGGTTTAAAGCATTACAGTCACGGATGTAGATTGCAGTACCACTACCCACACGATTAAACCTATCAGCGCGCAACAAATTGTAACCAGATAAACTGTAAGCAACGTCCTTTATTTAAGCTTGAAACCATGTTTCAGATACGCATATTATGTCGATACCTGACCCCACAAACACATCTCTAAATTCATCAATTTTAGCATGTAAGCTTTGAGCATTTATATGGCAGACTTTTAGGCCACCGCACTGGTTGCTCATAACTCCAAGCATAACTTTCAATGTTTGGCTTCTGTTACAGGCTAGGGGATTATTAATTATTATATTGCTACTAATCATTTTTCATAAAATAAGAAATTTTTTTATGAATCTATGCAAAAGAAGTACTTCACGGCAGTGAAAGATGCAGATCTCAGAAAAATGGCAGAAAATTAAGGAAAACTTTAATAAGAATACAAAAATAAGTACAAAAGAAAATTTCAAAGCAAAGGAAAAGATAATGAGATACAAAATAATAGTCTCCACATAGTGCAGCTTACGTTTCATCATCCTGATCATTTCTATCATTCGCAGAATCATCGACAATTAAACTTAAGCTTTCGATAGTCGAAATTAAAAGTGATTTCTTATTTGCAGTTGCAGCTGATTTTTTTACAAAGACTATTCCACTTCGAGTGTAAACACTAGAAAGCTTTTTGGCTCGCTAGAGTTTGAGAGCTTTTCGAAGAATCAAGTTGTTCGCTGACGTTAAGCTTTCGTTGACAAATATACGGCTGTCAGAAGTCAGGTGGGATTCCCACGTCACGAAGGCAAGTAGTTGATTTCGTTGCTTTCCAGCGACGACGAATTGACCCAAGAAGAATGTTTTTTTCAGTGGATGTGTTAAATTTGATTATAATTGCAGAGTCCAGTTTATCCTTTTTAGGTTTTGTTCGAAAAATGTTCGCGGGTACAGGGGTTGGAGTGCAGCTAACAGATTAACACAGTTTGTTGAACAAAACTTGTAAATCCTCGCCATGCTCCCTTGGTATAACAACCAGGATGGCATCCGATGACATTTTTTCGCTTTCCAAATCATCAACACGTTGAGCAAGTGAAAAAGTGTTATGTGCAACTGCAGCTGGTGCTTCGGGCGTCATTTCAAGTTGTTGGATTCGTTTTGACAGATCATCTAATGTTTGGTCAACCATCGCGAAACGTCGTACAAAATCGCTAACAATTTTATCAAGTTTCTCGGTCAACTTACGATTTTCCTTCAATATCAGATTTGGTTGATGTCGGTTTTGCAGGTGTAATTGCATATTTGTGTGAACCCACTGCACAACGTGTAGAAAGTTTTTTTTCCGTAGATGGTGTGTTAGGCATTGTACTCGAAATTCTGTCGGCTGGTAGAGTTGATATAATAGGATTAAGAAAGCGAAATTGATTGCAATTTTACTAGATTTATCTGTCCACGACTTATAACTGTTTTAATACACTTTAATGAGTTTATTGGTGTAAAGTTTAAATGAAAAACTTAAAAATAGATTGCACTATGAAACTTCGTATGTCTAGCTTGTCATAGCGATCACCTGCATGTCTTTCTGCCATTCACAATCCTAACTGCTTTCCAGAAATCCATTGATGTATCCGCTTTATTTATTATTTCGATGTTTGTTCCATCAAAATTTAGTTTTTTTTAGCTTCACAAAACCTTTTGAAGTTTTTGTTTGCCATTGCGTATAAGCTGCTTGCTACGACGTAGGAGAGCGCTCGCTGTTCTGTCAAAATTAGAACATGGACGTTCCTTACCTTATAAAACATATCTTTCGGATGTCGTCTTGTTATATACAAGCTCAAAAGATTGGGAATGTAGGATTGAAAGTTCCCATAAATATATCTATCCTAAGTTTCCTTAAATTTTACTTTAGTTAGAACATTTTTAAAGTTCCCTTATGAAGACCGTGAAGACCACAAGCTTTGAAGAGCATCGACTGAATATTATCGGAAATATAATGCAGCTGCTTATGACTATGATAGAATCTTGGTCGTCGATAAACATAAATGGCTCCATTGTCAATACAGTAGAAGCTCGAAAACATGAACGGTTCTAAAACATGAACAATTAATTCGGAAAGATGAAAGCTTTTTTTCCACCATTGCAGTGTTCCAGAAGATGAACGACATGAAATCTGGGCACTCGAAAAGATGAACGCTATATTTCTTATAAGTTTTGTTTTCTATGTATTCCCCTTTATTTCGTCGTGTCATTTTTTTAGTTAGAGTAACAAATTTTGGTTATAGTACTTGTGGGCGTGGTTTACCTAACATTTTGAATAAATTCTTCAGTTAAATGTGAATTTTGAAGAGGAAGATGCCTATAGCTATATATTTTTTCTTAAACTAATGTTCGATGCGTGGAAAGATGAACAATTCAAAAATATGAACGGGGCCTCTCAACTAACGATTTAACTTGTATAAGGTTCTAAACAAGCTATTTTCTGACTGCTGTAGTAACATTAAAAGACCTTATACAAGTTATTTCGGCGCACACAAGCTATTTAACTGCTATAAGACTTTTGTTGAATGGTCTTATAACAGCAAATAGCTTTTCATGAAATGTTATTAGCTTGTCTAAGCAAGCCTGCTCTAGATGTTATAAAAAGGCCTTACCCAAACCATTTAATAAGAGATTTTGCTAATATCATGCCTTATGTGAATATATAATATTTTGTATTGCCACAAACAAAAAGTTAATACTTGCTAGCCTACAATATTTTATTTTTTTAAGAGAAAAAAGTAATTGTTTAGCACAAAAAAGCTGATTTAGGATTTGTTTAAACAAAAAATGAATTATTTTTGTTTAGTTTTAAAGTGTTGAGTTTTTATTGCATTATTTGTATTTCTTTTTTAGTTATATTTCTCCTCAAGCAGTTGCCAAACTGACTTTTCTACCGCATACTGTAACGATTGAAATTTTATTTTAATTATAAAAGTGAAAAGTTTTTATTTACGTGAGTTTTGAATTTGAGTCCTTCTCGTAACAATCCAGTACTCTACCTCTACACCAATTCACGGTGGGAAAATTAACCTCAAACATCGACCAACAATTTATTTTAGTTTGTATAAAACCTCTTAAGGCTAGCCTTATACAAGTTGTTTGCATTTTAATTTTTTAGTAAACATCTTTGGAAGGCCTTATACAGGCCATTTTTAACCTTTGTCTACAAGTCTTGTATAGAGCCTTCCAAACTAACTTTTAAAGGCCTTAAAGAAGCTATTTTTTTATTGTCTTTCTGAAGTTTGAAGCATATTAGCTCATTATACAACTAAATACGTAAAAAAACGAAACAATTGGGTTTTATAAATCAGGCTAAATTGTCATTTGAGAAAAATAAATTCAAAGGTTAAGTCTTTGAAATCATATACTTCACGTTAGTATATGATTTCATTTCTGTAAACTTAAGAAATAATTTTTGTTAACACTTCTTTTCTGTTTAACAGTATTCAGTTGTAACTCTTATTTTATTTACAACTGATTTTATTTATAAGAACTTATTTATAACACTCTTAATATTAGAAAATTAATTCAGTTTTGTATAAGGCCTTTATAGGTAAGCCTTACAAAAGCTGTTTGCATTGACTTATCGCGGAAAGCCTTATAGCAGCAATTATTTGTTTAATTTTCAGTAAACATCTTCGGAAGGTCTTATACAGGCCACTTTGAACTTTTATCTACAAGCCTTTATAGAGCTCACCAAACTCACTTTCTTAAGGCCTTATAACAGCAATTTTTTTTAATTTTCAAAGTTTGACATATGTGGCTTGCAAAAGTTTGCTTTATACAAGCTCTATGCAAGCAACTGCTTGCCAAATTAAAAAAATTGAATCTATACAAGCTAAATTGTTATTTGGGCGCTGTTTTATATCTGTTCATCTCTTCGAGATTCTACTGTATTTTGTTTAGATAGGTATTGGTTTTCTTTAGTATCCTCTGTACGTAACCGTATAGCTCAAAGCAAGTTGGAAGCAGTCAGTTACAAGTTCCTTACAGAATTCTATATAGTATGTGCCTAAAAATACATACTACACACTTGAAATAAGGAACGTGTTACAAGGAGTTTACAAGGATGTTTGTTCTTGAACCTCAACTGATACCTTCTTCTCATTTTATCAAACCATTTCAAGCTTTTATTCATCAAATAAACTCACCCTCCGTAGTACATATACTATGTACATGTATAGGTTATTTTTGACGGCTGACTTCTAACCTTTCGTTCAAATATACTCTGAAGAGTTTTCAAAATGTGAAGCACGTGCGTTTTCTACGCAATTATGAATTTCCAAACATTAATGTTCCTTACCGGATATGTATCTGTATTTGTTTTTCAATTTGGCATAAGCAATCGATTGGACCACGAACCACGTAGGTATTTATGTTGGATTTTATTAAATTTGTTAACTTGGCAAAACATTTCGTCTCCTTAAACGAGAAAAAAGTTCCTCTCTAACCCAGGATATGTGTGTTGTCTATTTGCCTCGGATTCGTTAGCTCAAACTCCTGTCAATCTTGCTATTATTTTCCTCAGTAGTTAAAGACTATTACAGCGATAAGCAAATGCCAATAACCACCACTCCAAGAAATGTTATCTACCACGTACAAACCTCTTCGCCTGCCTTTGAGTTTGACAACCCGGTAGCAGGTTAAGTAACGTCAGCAGCTATATGATATTAAGGATGAAAATGAATTTTCCCCAAAAATAAATAAACTCCTTGGATCTTTGATATCATTTAATTAGAGGATACTGCCATGAGCTTGCTCCTGCTCGATTCCAAAGAAGGAAGACGAAGCACGCACGTTGTATGTTGTGCACACAGGGAGGATGGTATGTCTCGAACAAAATCTTCAATGTCTGCAACTAATGGTGATGGTGACGGTGATGTAGGTATCGGAAAGAAACCAAAAATCTTATCAAGGAATTAATTCGTTTTCGTATTTTTTGTCTGTTCTGTGGTAATGCTATTATCTAATTGACAGATCGGGAGTAAATTTCGTTTGTGTGACTGAGATGTCAATGAAATTATTGGGAAAATATAATAAATCTTTCGCCTGTCAATATGCAGTAAATAAAATGTTTAAAAAAAAAACTGAAAAAGGTGTATGTCATTTTGAGAACATAAAATGAAAACCTTTTACCTTTGCAAGAACGAACAGTTTGTAATATACTGTTTTGTCTTCCTTGTTCGAAGCCGATCAATATAATTAGCTCCTAAATATATTGAATTGAAAAGATTCGTTTAATTTATAGGTTCTCTGAAAAAATGGTCGAAGATTATCCCAGCGACTTTATTAGTCTTAATAGATTTGTAACAATGTTACTGTTGGTTGCAATTTTTTATTCAAGGCATAGTATTGTGAAAAAACCTTCTTCCCGACTTAGATCGAAAAGAAAAGCTTGGGAAAATCTAAGATATGGATCATTAAGGAAAATTTAGCTACTACGCGAGAATTTTTCGGTGGTATTGCATCTTGATAAGAAGTGATATATCCTGTAAATGTCGGATTATTTTTGAAAAAGTAGATCTCAGATTTGTAACGACAGTTATTGAAGTCTGTGATTTCTTTGGTAATTGCTTCATTGAGAAATTTCGTATTTTGTCGGAAGCAGTCATAGCGATAGCGAAGCCATTTTCGTCTTTCAGCGTTTCTTACACGTATTAATAGTATGATATTGTCCGGCAAGCGAGTTGAATGCATATTCTTTCCAGGATATTTCGGTACAGCAAAATCAGCAGCGTTATTCAGTAAATGATTAATACTATAACACTTCGAATCAATTTCTGTTTTGCTATTTATTTGAGAAAGATTATTTAATCTACAGTTTGCATTTATGGACGATTTAAACAGATTGCAATTAGCTGCAGAATACTTATAATAAAGTCTAGTCTGTTAAATTTGTAATGTTATATTTACATTTATATTACCAGGAAGATGATCTGATCATAGTTTATTATAAGTATAAGGTCGATCACAATTGGAAGTTATATGGGTAATATACAAATCTAATGTCGCAGGATTCTTACACTTTGGAATCGGGAGGATATAGCAATGAAAAGTTTGGGTGCCTCTCTATTATTTCGTATAACATATTTTTCCAACAATTTGCCCTAATACAAATTCCATTGCTGATTGCAACAATTTAAGTCACCACCAACAATGAATGATCTTGTGCCGATGGCGAAAAATTGATTTTAATTAATTTTTAAAAAGCGTTATCTTTTCAGTAGTTCTATTACCGCCAGGGCAATACACACAGTAATTGCTAAGTTTAGAGTTATCATTCATATAAACATATATTCCTACTGATTCAACACATCGTAGTTTTAGATTAGTTCATACTGAGTGCTTGACAATAG
This sequence comes from Platycheirus rosarum, assembly GCA_963971375.1. Lineage (NCBI taxonomy): Eukaryota > Metazoa > Arthropoda > Insecta > Diptera > Syrphidae > Platycheirus > Platycheirus rosarum. The sequence continues at coordinate 56,312,269 of OZ020509.1, read as the reverse complement.
CTATGCCATCTCCCCTTTCGTTTCTCCTGTCCAAACGATAACAATTAAAATTTAAATGCGAAAATACTTTGCGAACTTTAAGCCAAGGTTCTGTAATTAGTGCTATATCAGCCTTTTTAGCAATTAAGAAATTAAAGAATTCTATGCTCTTATTATTGATGCTTTCCAAGTTCGCTTTTAGTTTGACAAGCGCTTAACTTTGCAAGTCCATCATTTAAGAGAGAATTAATCTCATTATAAGGGAGAATAAGTTAGTCGATGACATTTTGTTGTTACTAAAATATTTAAAATTAGAATGCTGTTGCTGACGCTGGGATTGAATAGTTCTAGCGCTCTGTGATGTGGATTGTAATGGATCAATTTTGTATTTTAATTCTGTTCACTTGCAAAAAGATTTGAAAACGCAATTGATTCACTCTTGTGGAAAAGTATGCGTCAACAGAAAAAAAATTGCCAATTGACCTTCTTGAAGACGAAAAATTGGAAAAAAGGCAAGTCGGACTGGCAGGTCAGCAAGTACGGACTGGCGTTTGTGAAGTGTAGAGATACCAAGGCTGTTCATGTGCCCGGAAACTTCCTTGATCCTTCTAAAAAAGATAGGACTTCATTAACTATCACTTGCCCGGAAATGTTAGTTGAGAATAATTAAAACAGGGGCTTTGTTGATAAAGCTAACACTATTATTTTATGTTTTTTTTTTGGGTCCTCACTCTCCATTTACCCCCCCCCCCCCCCCTTCTTTTGATATATCTCAGAGGGAAATTGAAATTTTAATTTTAGGTCTAAAAATAACGGTACCTGCCATATAACCGTTAAGGAAAAGCTTATTTTTCTCTAAAACGGCTCCAACTATTTTGATGAACATTTTTTTTTTGGTATTAGCTATCATTTCATCAAAACCAAATTTATGGGAAAAGTCTATTAACGGTAACGGCTAATTGGTTTTCAATAAAATTTCAAATTTAAAAAGATCTAAGAAGCCAAATAATTCTGCATACATATCAATATTTCGAAAAAATTAATTTTTGTATTTAAAATTAATTTTGGAATTTTTTTTTTTGAAAATATATATACTATTCTAAAAAAAATATTTCAAATCTTATGATCAGCTGTAAATTTATTAACTCTTTTTTTAAAAATTTTATCAAATCCGTCCTACAATTTTCGGAAATACGTTTTTCATAAATGCAATAATATTTAAGACGTGTTATGTCATACTCCAATTTTAATAAAAACCGTCAATTATTGTGGTTTTGGCACTTTGTATAGTATTTTTACAAACTTTGAAGAAATGAATGTCTAATATTCCTAGACTATACATATATCCAAGCAACGAAATGGAGAAACACCAGAAACAGGGTCGGTTTTGTTGATACTGTGAAAAAGCTTATACGATGTTCTACTAGAAAGGTTTGTAGGTTTAGAACCGAGTTTGCAGCGTGTTGTCCATTTCGAAGTAGATTAAATTATAAAATAAGTTTATTGACGCCACAGAGCTAAGGCCTAGTGACTTCTACCCTCAACCATTCCTGTGTGTGTTTTGTTAATCTGCAACAATGGAAGGGACCTTTTACCTTCGAGTCCGAACGGCTAGATGAGATGCACTTTTTTCAAAACAAATGTTACTCTTGTAGGTTTTGTCAGTTCCTCACAAGAGGCAGTACCTCGGAAAAGAAGGTGGCTAAGAGCAGGATTCGAACCCAGGCTCTTTCGCTTAGCAGTCCTACACACTAACCACTAAGCCACGGGGCACTACTTAGATTAGATTAGATTAAATAAAAAAAAAAAAATTAGGCATGACATGTTTTCCAATTCTAACCACAAACCATAATCCGATAGATTCAAATCCGGACTCACCGACGGCCAATCATCTGCTGCTATAAAGCCAGGAATATTGACCCTGAGCCACATCTGCGTGGTTTTATGCGCTGGAGCAGAGTGCTGTTGGAAGATCCATCTGTGTTCATTGAAAAAGGTATTGTTCAATCCCTTTACAACACCCTCTACCACATCTTTTTGGTAAACCTTTGAAACAGTTTTTACGCCTTTTTCATAGAAATGGATGGATGTGACACCATGGTGAAAGATCCCCCACCAAACCATTACGGAAGTGGGATGATGGCCACGTTGAATCCTTGGAACAACACATCAAAAGTCGCTTTTATCTCTCAAGTTTTTTTTTAGTTGAGGAGTTAGAAGATGACCCGTGGATCGACAATATGCTTTCATGTGCAGATCATCCCATATCAGCCTAAACATCGATGTGGTTAATATATCCAATTCCTTGGACATGGTCTTCTGCTTCCTAAGGGGATTCCTCCGAATTCGTTCACAGACTGCCTTTACTACTGCACTGGTACGGATGACGCGCGGGCGACAACTTCTTGGCTTGTCCCCTACTTAAGACAATTCGCCGAAGCGAGCTATATATACCAAGTGGTTTTAGCAACTCATAAAATTGGCCAGCACTCTTTCCGCACTTATGCAACGCTATTACGCGACTCTCTTTAACGCCCCATTTCATGTTAATTGTTTGTAAACTGAAAAAGTTAACGGTTTTAATCCCGCAAGAAGTTTTAAAGGATAAGCGCTGGAAATTGTCTAACAGAACTTATGGCAGGAATAGGTAATTTTAATTGATACATTTAATAAATGGTCTTTCATTAAGAGCTTCCTATTTTTAAATATAAATAAAACAAAGTGTGTGTGAGATATCATCGACATTTTTTATTCATTTGAAAGGCTCTTGATGCATTTATGTGTGGAATATATCATCTTTTATATGTCTGCCGCGACTTCTCTTAGTGGCGCGCATCCGAAGTGTCTAGTGTTGCATGACTCTAGCGCATAAATCCGGAAGAATTTGACCGATGGCATTGGTTATGTTGGCTTTGAGGGCCGCTGTGGTTTGCGGCCTATTTGCGGCGAGGTTTTCCGCAGATTTGCGCTTCGTCGACAAACGGGTGTTGGTTAATTGTTTACCGAGCCAGTGGGCTCAAATGTATCCACCACACTGCAAATTGTCCTCTCGGTAGGACGATTATGGCGACCGTACAATGGGCGAAGTGCGCGGAACGTTGCCCGAACAAAATACTCATTTCGATAAAGCAATTTTATTATTTTCACGTGTTGTTGAACGCGATATCCGTCCATAATGATTTGGTAAGACAAACTGAATAAATGACAGTTAATTTGACAGATGTAGCTTCAACAAAATGGCCGCTATCAACTATCAAACTTCGGAAGTCTTTATTGCCGAGCCTAGCTACCAGGGCTATCAGCATAGGAATATGTTTTATTGGAAAATGCAATAATATAAATCAAATAGAGAAGTTACATTACGCATAGGGCGAATTGAATTCCAGACTATATTGTTAAAGTTACGCAAAAGGTCGGACGCGTCTATATTTTTAAAATCGCGATATTGGAAACTTTGTTAAACAACCCTACAAGCCATATCCAAGCAATTGGTTGTAATACCAAGGTGCTTGAAGCTAACTGTAAAGTAAAACTTTTTCGATATTGCTGGTTAAGTTAAGTCTAAGTCTAATAAGAATTCAATGAATCGTTGAAACATAAAACAATACAAAACTTGGAGACCTGTCATTTTTTTAAGAGTAAAATTAATTAGTCAAAGGTTTTTTTTTCTGGAGATATATTATGAACTTTAGAAATGCATTGAATCTGTTGACGTGTCAAAGTTGTTTGCACAAGCACTGATTTCGTGTTGAAAAAATCCCGATCTATTAAGCGGTATGCCTCTTCAACTACAAACAACTTTGAAGGGGATTTTTCACTGCTCTCGACTTGCCAATATAAATTAGCAGAATTAATTCCAACTAGAAATATTTATATCAATTAATTGCGACTTCTGAAATAGATAAGACTTTTGATTTGGATTTGATTTTACAGCCATTATACTCGGGGTTGCTTAAGAAATCTTAATTAGAATCTATTGAACCTTGATAAGATAACCGATTTATCACGGTAATTCACGCAAACTAAGGCCACCATATGCAAAACTTCACCACTTGACCAGTCAATGCAAATAATCAATATGGCTAACAAGTCGTTTATAGTTTGTATAGTTTTATTATCCTGTGAGTATTGAATGTTTTGAATTAAAATTCAAAAATTCAAATTGAAAACAAAATTCAAGTGAACCAATTTTTTTCTTTAAAGTTATTCAAGGACTTTTAAGCATCACAATAACTAGCAAGTTTCAATGGGGTGGACGTAACGCTGTGACGAAAAGCTTTCTCGAAAGAGATTTGGAGTATGTTGTTATTCATCATTCAGCTGGATCGTATTGCAACACAACTGACAAGTGCAGACAGCAAATGCGAAACATGCAATCTTACCACATGAATTCCTTGGGTTGGGATGACATTGGCTATAACTTTGGTATTGGTGGCGATGGAAATATCTACGAAGGTCGTGGATTCGGAGTTCAAGGTGCCCATGCTAAAAGTTGGAATGCCAAGTCAATTGGCATTATGCTTATTGGAAATTATAATGGTAAGACATAAATATCGAAAGAAAATTGATAAAATCAACTAAAATTTCGTTTTCAATTACTTCTCTCGACAACGAGAGACATAGAATACTAGATTCTTAAATTTTATTAGAAACAAGGTATATAATTAAACTCATTTTATTTTTTTATAGATCATACACCAACTGCAACTCAAATTTTTAAAACCAAGGAATTGATCAATTATGCGGTTTCTCAGGGTCATATCTCAAGCAATTATATTTTGTACGGTCATCGACAAGTTGGTGCAACAGAGTGTCCAGGAAATAATTTGTACAAAGAGATCCAGACGTGGTCGCATTGGAAGGTAAAAGTTTGAGATAACGCCGTATTACTATTTTATAGAAGTTTGATTTCAAATCTAAACCAATAAATTCTATTTTGTCACTCTGAAATAGTATGTATAGCATGTATTAATATCATTACCGTTATTCGCATTTTTTTTATTGGCGCGACAGTTCCTTAAGGAGCCAAGGCCTAGTGACTTATACTATCGACCATTCTTGTGTGTGTGTGTTGTTAAGCTGCGAGAATGGAAGGGATCTACAATTTATCGTCGAGTTCGAACAGCTACATGAGAATGAGATGCACTTTTTCGAGACAAATTTTGCTCTTGGAGGTTTTGTCGTTTCCTCATAAAAGGCAGTACCCCGGAAAAAAAGTGGCTCTGAGCGGTAGTCGAACCCAGACCTTTCCTTTAACAGTTCGACATACTAACCATTAAGCAACGAGATCTATGTGCAGTAGCTATTGCGATTGATGGTAATGCCTCCAGAAACAAACTGAAAAAATAAGCAATGACTATGGCTTAACTATTTATGGATTTTAACATTGAACCTAAGATCTCTCGAACTGTGCAGCAGCTGGCCGATGTTCTGAGCATATAGAACATCACTTCAAGAAATATGATGGCCAGGAAATGGTGTTTTGCAGAAAATAGTATATGCCATTTAAGAACATCACTTCAAGAAATATGATGGCCAGGAAATGGTGTTTTGCAGAAAATAGTATATGCCATTTAGCACAGAGATCACCCACAACATTCAACATTAGCCACATCAGCCAAAAAATTTAACTTACCATCCTCTGATCTAATACAAGAAACGAAGACTAGGAATATAGCCAGCGTGTGAGTAAAATTTAAAAACACGAGCCTCCTAAATACTTAAACATCTACTGATTAGTAACAAGAAAACGAACGAACTTGTAAAGAGGCCCCTCTCCATATTTAAACAATCTGGTGATTAAGTGATAAGATCAGGAGCTGATATTTAGGAAATGCATCAGATTGCATTGTTTGAAAGAAAACACTAACGAGAATCGACTTAGTCATATAAATAGGGAAGTATTGCATTTAAAGCATCACATTTACCGTCACGTTCGAATAAACACGACTGCTCTATGCACAACCCTTACAGTCGCATGCCTGGAATTGCCATTCAACAGTTAGATAAAGAAAGAATTAATCCTGGGGCACTAAGTCCGGGAATAGATGAGAAATAGTAACACCTTAAGAACAAAGTCATTAGTATTGGTGATTCCATCTTAGGCAGTAGCGGCAAGAATCAAAGCCACTGGTTTGATGATAAATGCAAATAAGGGACTCAATGAAAATGGAACGCAGACACGTCAAAAAGAGCTCAGAAGAACGGACCAAAGACTTTTCATTTTTCAGACAAAAAAGGTACTGTGACTGTGGGACAAAAACCGTTATCGGTGATATTAAAAGAAATAGAGGGCAATATATGGATATGGAAATTCAATCACCGATCTTGAAGGCAATTCTGGAGGAATTTGATGTTTACTTTAATGATTTGTTTAACGGTCAGCCTACAGAAGAAGTGGAGACTATACCATTTCAAGAGCATGACATTACGCTAAAGCACAATAAGGAGATATAAGGTAATAAAGAATAAGGTCCCGGGAACAGTTGTCCCACATGAGGATATTAATAAAATTATAGTTAACGGATTAGAAAATATATTTCTTACTCCACTTTTTATTTTGTGGCCGGTACAACGGAATGAGGGTTAGTTAACAAAATCTATAAAAATGACTAAATTCTATAAGTGCCTGGTGGGAGAAAACTGCAAAAATTTCGACCGTTCTTAGGTTTTTTCATCAATAACTTTTTTTTTCACGTCCTACGTTAAAACGTTAAATTTCCTACATTTTTATTATTCAAACATGTTTGCATGTCAATTCGTTCCCGAGATATAGTGCTTTGAAAAAGGGTATAATTTTTCAAATTTTGCAAGGAATGCAAAAAAAATCAAAAAAAATCATAATCATAATGAAATGTTGTTATTATTATGATTACTGGTTAGAAGCACACGGGCTGAGTCGTAGGGCGAAGCAGAGAAGTGGGAGAGTTTTTATTCCAGTCGATATCATAATAATTGTTCTTTAAAAAAGAAAAAAAGTTGGAACATGAAATGTCAGAAGATTGGCGAAGAGGCATGACCATGATGGTTGACTTCATCTTATAGGATAATCACCTTCTTGTTACAAAAAGACATATATTAATGCAAGAAAACGATAATTGACAGTTACCAAGTTACAGTTACAAATTTTAATTTACAAGCACTTTCTTAACAAATTTGTAGAAAAGTCGATTTATTCTGTTTCATAAAATATTTGTGATAGAAAATTGCAGTTGTAGTTTACAAAGAGAAAATTTAAAAAAATTATTATTTCCGTTTCACCAGAGGTTGATTTTATTTGTTGCTTAAAAGTAAAAATTTGTTAAAATTCATATTTTTTGTAAGTTTGTGTTTCACGGAATCAAGAAATTTAACAAATTTGTTTCTTACAACAAAAGGACCGTTTGACGATTTAATAACAATTTGTATTTTTCGAAAATGTTATCGCATTTCAAACATAAATGTCCTTAAGTCGAGGCATAGTTGCACCGATAGTAATATAATTATAATAAAAACTTGAAGCCTCCGATCTATATCAACAGCCATACTGAGCTGCAAAAAATAATGACTTAATAACTTATTTCGTATCTATTATCAAAATACTGGTGGAATGAGGACTAAAATCGATAAGTTTTATGCTGCTGTTGCTGACAATATGTATCTAGTTGTAGCCCTTACAGAGCCATGGCTAAAACAAGGAATACACTCATCGGAGCTTTTTTCCAGTAATTATAATGTTTATAGAAGAGATAGACATGCGGATAGGGAAAATAGAGGAGTTCTTTTTTCTGTAAGTTCTAAGCTCATTAGCTTTCAAAATCCTTTATTTAATGAAAATATTAAACAAATATGTGTTAAGATTGAATTGCGTTATGCACTACATAATTTATATATTTTTGTTTCGTATATACCACCTGGAAGAGAATTAAATACTTACTCTTTACATATGCATAATATAAAAAAGGTTTTTTATGTACTTGAGAATAATTCATTCTTAGTTATTTTAGGAGATTTTAATTTTTATCAAGTTAATTGGTCCGTTGTGAGGACGATAAAAGTTTATATCCTTCAAATGTTACCTCCAAAATTGAATATGAGACCTTAGATTAGCTTTTATCTTTGAACTGCACAGTTCGACTTAGTCAGTAAGTATTTTTAAATGGTAAGTGATTTTTGTGTTGTGTATTGTAATGTTCGCGGCTTAAGAAAGAATTTCCAGGCCAGCTGTTTTGGCATTAAGTGAAACTCAGGTTGGAGTAAATACTGATTTTTTGATTGATTGATGCGCTGTCGAAAATTGTTTTCCTTTGTCCTCGCATTGAAATCGTTATTGCGGGCGATTTCAATGTACACAATTCAAATTGGCTCCGCTATTCTGGTCAGAAAACTTTTGAAGGAAGGTATGCCGAGCTCTTTGCCGGGTTACATCACCTTGCCCAACTGATCGATGTGCCAACGCGTATACCGGGTTTGGCTGGGCAAGCCGCCTATACTCTTGACTTGTTTCTTACTTCTCACCCTGATAAATATACCATTAGTGTAACTTTTCTATTTGGCACTTCAGACTATTGGGTCATTTCAGCTATATTCTCATCCTCTACCCATCCAGTTAAAGAAAAACTTCTCACCAGGACCGTTTGGCAATACGAGAAAGCTTTAACTGGTCACTATCTTTCCTCGATAGTGACATTGATGTCCGTGCTGAAATGAGTAAAAAGAATCAAGCCTAAAGAAAAACCCTGGTTTAATTCTGAGTGTAAGGAAGCTATCATGCTCAAAGAAGTAAGTTTCCGATCCTACAAAGTCAACCCTACAGAGGAAAATTGGAAAAAGCACAAACAAGCAAGGAACTCATGCAACTCCGTTATTGAAAGAAGCAAATTTTTGCATGACCAAAAATTACGGCATACAATTCTGAAGTTCCCAAAGGCAGTAAAAATGTTTGGTCATTTGTAAAAACTATTAAAATCTCCTCAACATCTTCGGCTCCAACGCTCATCGACAATAACAAACCAATTGTTTACTCTTTAGAGAAGAAAAACTTGCTCGCCGCCCATTTCGCTGCCAGCTCTACGCTGCCTCACAGCAACGTTGACCCTCCTGTACTTGAGAATGTAAATTCTTCCATTGAACAGATTTTTTTCCGTGCAGTAGCACTCTAAGCCACTGCGTAAGCTTTTCCATCGCTCCTACTCTTCTGGAATCTTTCCTAGAAGATGGAAAACAGCATTTGTCCAGCCTGTCCCTAAGAAAGTTGACCCATCCTCCACTTCCTCCTACTGACCCATAGCATTAACATCCCTTCTTTCTAAGGTCATGGAATTGCTGATTAACCGTCAGCTTAAGGAATATCTCGAAGATCGAAGGCTTCTCCATGACCGTCAGTATGGCTTCCGCAGCAACCGTTCCACTGGTGATCTGATGGCATATCTCACCGAACAGTGGAACAAATCTTTACATCGCTTTGGTGAAACTAAGATTATTGCTTTTGATATCTCCAAGGCATTTCATAGAGTTTGGCATGAAGCTCGCTTATCGAAAATGCGTGCTTTTCGGATCGATGATACTCTTGTTCGTTGGATTAGAAGCTATCTTCTGGATCGTTTCTATACAAGTAGTATTGGACGGATTCAAGTCTAATTCCTACAAAATAAATGCTGGTGTGCCCCAGGGCTCAGTTCTGTATCCGACTCATTTCCTCATTTTTATGAATGATCTTCTGTCTGTTACTACTAATCCACTTAATTGTTTTGCTGACTACTCTACCCTCAGCTTTTCATATTCGTTCGATAATTCCCGTCCTTCGCCTTCGGACGTACAATTGCAACGGTACCGTATGTCAAGCTCATTAAACTCCGATTTATACAGCATTGTCAAATGGGGTAATAGGAATCGTGTGGAGTTTAATGCTTCGAAAACTCAATGCTGTCTTCTGTCGTTAAAGCTAAACATACTCCCAATGCCATTGTCCATGAATGGCACTTACATCGAAGAAACCGAAAAGCTCTCAGTACTCGGTATGTGTGTCAACGACTACCTCCGTTGGAACGACCATATATTTGAGATCGCTAAGAATGCTGCTAAGTGCTTAGGTTTTCTGTATCGGTGTAAGAAGTACTTTTACCATCTGATTTGGCTACAATTTATAAAGCGTTTATACGCCTTAAACTCCAGTATAACTCCCACCTCTGGGCAGGTGCTTCACAAACATCGCTTCACCTGCTTGATAGAATACAAAATAAAGCGTTAATATTGAAAGGAAATAGAACTGCTACTGAAACATTTGCCCTTCTCGAACAATGACGCAATGTTTCATGTCTTTTCTTATTTTATCGTTTCTTTTATAAAAAATGTTCACTCGAAGTAGCCAGCTGCATTCATCCCCTTAAAAGTTTCGCCCGTAATACTCGTCTTGCTAGGATTTCGGACGTACGGTGAAATGTAGGGATTCTTTTTTTAGCCGTACAACACGAATTTCGAATGGTTTACCCGGCGAGATTTTCCCTTGCCATTTCGATTTGCAAGCATTCAAACCCAATGTTAATCGACTCCTCTTATTTTTCCCCTTCCTAGGTTCTCCCTAGGTTCCTAATGCCTGCGCAGTGTGTTACATTAAAAGGGAAACAAATAATCCCCTGTGCGCGCGTTGATTACAAAAAAAAAAAAAAAAACGATCTTCAAACGCATAAAACCCTATAACGACTGCGACCATCTTCAAAACAATATCAACCGAGTTTCTAAGTGGTGTGATGAAAATTAATTAAATTTAAATATTTATAAGTGTAAGCAAATTTCCTTTAATCGATCTTCTCGACCAATACGATTTTCGTACAAAATAAATGGTAATGAACTAGAAAGTGTTAACAAATATAAGTATCTAGTTGTCATTTTTGACAATAAATTAAGTTTTAATAGGCACTATGATTACATATTATCGAAAGGAAATTAATTTCTGCGTTTTTTAAAAAGAAACTAAAGATTTTAACAATCCATACACTATCAAATCCTTATACACAAGTTTGGTGAGGTCAAATCTTGAGTATACTTGGTCCATTTGGAATCCGTCATACGAAGTTAACATAAACTTCATGAGAAGGGAATAGAGTAGAGTGTAATGAGAATAACACAAAAAAAAACCTAAAATTGAGAACCCACGATCTTTCCTAACAGGCATGCTGTGGCTGGTTGTCTAGAGAGGCTTGGAGCTTGGAGGGATCAATCAGACTAGACGATTTTTTCTTCTGTTTTTTTCGGTTGTAGGTTGCAGGCATGATAAACAGAAATACAAGGTATGCTCACTTTGACTGATAATGCGAATGACGTCACATTCTTGTGATTTTTGTTCTTAGAGAGTGTTAATAAATGTATTAATTTCCCGATTTTGTTATTGTTTTTTTTTTCATGTTCATAGTTCTTATAATCATAAAAAAATTCGTTTAAACCTTCAATTTAAAATATAATCTTCACTTAATAAATAAAATAATAATAAAAAAATATTGTGACGTCATAAAATACCAAGATGGCGATTTGTATGCGTCTACTTAGCATTCCTTGTATAACTGTGTATCATGGGTTGTGGGTAAGTTGTTACTTCTTGCTTTCTTTATTCATTTCAGTCATATAAGTACTAATACTAAGGCAGATTGTTATACAATGCTTTTTATGAGTGGAAAGTGAAGGTAGGTGTTTTTTACCAGTACACAATATCCGATAGCTAGGTATAGTTTTGTAGGTAAGAAAGAAGGTAACAATTTAGGAAATTATGATGAATGTTGAAATTTTCTATGAATGGAAGCTTGTAAGTTAATATCTAAATGTATCTCCTTTTCCTAATCCTTGTTACAATATATATATGAATTTAATTATTGTTCTTTTTTCTTGCTAAGAACAAACAAAAAAGATTCAAAAAATTTTCCAAAATTTTTTTGTTATAAATTTACATACTATGCCAGTTCATAGATTACTTTCTCAAAATAAAAAAAAGTACATAATACAAATTAAATGTAACACTAAATTCACCACCCCGATATGTACCTACACACGAAATTCCAGGTTCCAGTAAGTCTAGCCACGCGCCGAAAAAAATCCCATACATGTATGTAGGAAGCAATCGAATTTAATATTAAAATAACAAAAAATGTTCTTTATTAAAAATAAGAACAAAATAAATTATAAGCAAATGACTTGTGGTATTGAGTATTTATTATTTAACTGCTTCTTGTTTACGACTTGACGGCTGAATTCCAACTATGCCCAATCACCTTCTTGTTTGACTGTTGGCGAACATTGAACAGTGACGTCACGCGCGGATCAGGGCTGCCACCCAGCCTAAATATATAATACTTTTCTATCTGTCTTTTCTGTTTTTTTATAGGAAGATCGCTAACCACCTCATACAATTAAAACATAATTTAATTATGTGTATCATACCATTACATTGCTACCATACAAGGCACATTTTAAAAAAAATTGTAAAAGCAAAGGGAATAACGAAGAGACAGCAGCAGCACCACCACCAAATTTGACGACGGACTTCCCTCGAACTAAAACTTGCTAAGGGTGTCTGATGTGGGAAATTTTCTTGTTAAAAAATTATATTAAAAACATCAGAAAAAAATAAAAAAATAAATTGCAATTTCCAAAATACGAATTTGGACATTTTCAAGTATTTTTATGTATGTTTTATTTTTATATTTATTACTTGTATTATTGATATTATTATTATTATTATTTATTCTAAGACGAAGCATATCTTAATAAAATGTTTGCCTTTTATTAAAAAAAATTCCAAAAATTACAAAAATATTTTAATCAATACCCCGGGATTTTTATGTAAAATGTTTGGAAAAAATATACATTTTTGACGCAAAAAAATTGTATTATCAACATAAAAAAAATTAAATAAAATTTCAGGTGACATCACATGTCTATTGGCTTTGTAAAACAGGTAATTTGACTTCGTTAATAGTGCATTCATATTTTTACTTGCGATTTATAGGGACTATAAGGCAATTCGTAAAAAAAAAATTCTAACAATCAATCATAACATTACGATGATAGAGGAGTTAAAACAGTGGGTACGGAAATTCCGTCCGTCTGTCTGTCTGTCAGTATCGATTCCTACAGCCTAAACGGGAAAATTGAAATTTAATGCAACACTTTTTTATGAAATTTTTGATTTTTGGCATTTATTGTGATTTCATTAGAGGATTAACGCTTATGAAAGGTTTATCTTTGAAAGTAAAGTACAGCAATTCATTTAGCGTTACCCAGAATTACCCAGAAAAGAAGATTTAGCACACACCTAAACTATCACATACCCCAAATCCTATAGTGAGCCCAAGCAAAGCGGTTGCAGGGGGGTAGCATGCCCCCCTTACATATCACGCTTTTTAAACGCCGCCGTAATATGCAAATAAAAAAAAAATCTGGAAAAGTACTTTCAGTTATTTTCAATTTTCTCAATAACTAGAAGACATAAAATCATTCGGTTTCTTGTGTTCGATTAAGAATTGATATAGGCACTGATGACAAGAAGCCAATTTAGCATAAAAAAAACTTTCTTGGCGCCAAAGTTATCGTACTCGTGCCAGTAAATAAAAATCTCTGTGTTTTCTGTGTTTATTCCTGTGCATGTGCAATGTAAGCTTTTTTTCTTTTTGGCCGAGGGAAAAACGTTGATGATTGATTGATTCAAATCTAATTTTCCAGCCAATTCCGATTCTAGAAAAAGTATTGCTAATACTGATACTCTTTTTGGACCAGACAGGAACGATGAAAATTTTTAATCCTTACGAGTACGCTAACAGATCCACTAGGTACTGAGATTGGTAATTTACCGAATATGCGAAATGCTATTAAAAAGTTTGGTAAAAATGTGCTTAATTTCTTCGAAGTAATATCAATCAACAATTCAAATGGAGGATATTTTTTTTATGCCAACATCTAGAATAATGGCTATTATTGTCATAGAAAATTACATAGACATGAAAACCTAAACCGACTGTACTATACCGCACCTAGATTTTAACATGTTGGAACTAATAGACTTTCCTGCAAGAGAACGCTGGAATAAAAACCGGGTCATAAACGAAAATCCCATATCGGTCTATTCAGACGGTTCAAAAACGGAAGCAGGTGTAGGGTCTGGTATCATCTAGACAAACAGATCTTTAAAGCTGCCAAACGTTTAAAGTGTTTTTCAGGTTTAAGTGCAAGCAGTAGGAGAAACTGCAAAGCACCTTTTATTTTTTAACCAGGAGAATGAAAAATGAAAATATTGATATTTTCATAGACAGCCAGGTGGCAATCATAGCCACATCGTCAATAGTCTCAAAACTGATTGAACGATCTGCGAACAAATCAGTGAATCAAACCTTGTTACCTTCCGATGGGTCCCCGGACACTGTGACATTCACGGAAATAAAAAGGCTGATGAACTGGCCAAAAACGGTTCATCTATAGAACCAAGCCAAACTGTACCTTGAGTAATTGAGCCAGTGCAAAATAAGAAAAAAAGAATTCACAAGAATTTCCTCAAAGTCGCAAACGAGAGATGATCAAAACTCGACAACTGTCGGGTCACAAGAAGCCTTTGGTCGAACTTCTCAAAGAAAAATACAGAATATATTCAAAAGCTAGGTAGAATTCAACTGAATGGGCATTAGCACATCAAGGCTTATGCAGAGGGTGTCAAAACGTTGATTCAGAAGACGGCTCATATAAATTTCTTTGTGATTACCCCAGCCCAGTGTTATCTTTGGGACTCTTTGTGTCATTTTAGCTCCTTTTTGAAGTCTAGACTCTAGGACGTCACTTTTCTAAAATAATCGAAAATGGACTCCTTCAGGACTCTTTTTAACAATTTAAATTATGTTGGTATAGTATACAATTATCGGTAAATACATCAACGTTTCAAAAAAATAACATTTAAAAACATTTTGAAATTCATCAACATTTCAGGATGGTTAAGGAGGCACCCAACAACTAATACACCACGAAATCCCCACCTCTCACCACACCTCCTACTCCTGGGTAACGCAATAGATTCTTGGCATTCGAGTGAGATGAATCGGCTGCCGAATCATGACCCTATCCAACCT
This sequence comes from Platycheirus rosarum, assembly GCA_963971375.1. Lineage (NCBI taxonomy): Eukaryota > Metazoa > Arthropoda > Insecta > Diptera > Syrphidae > Platycheirus > Platycheirus rosarum. The sequence continues at coordinate 56,297,210 of OZ020509.1, read as the reverse complement.
AACCTAACTTATGAATGTTTTTACGTGAATAATTTCAGTCGATAATTCTTGAGTCACGTCAACACCATGATACATCACCTTTTCTATCTTCGGAAACCTTCACAAAAAAGATAAAATCTATAACATTTTTAACCACGGAAAATCTATGATCGATTTCTGATATGACTGAATCAATTATTCTCCAGAATTGTCTTTGTCTTCAATTTCAGGCACAGCACGCATGTTTTTTTTTTTTTTTTTGAAGAGCAAGTAACGTCTTCCATGTTTGAATTCGGACAAGCTCCAAATTAGAGAACGCTGCCGAGATGTTGTATTGTAATTGGAAAGTATTAATAACAATTAATGGTTCAAGGAACTTCGGGCCCTCCCCCCTCGTTACCCACCCACCGCTCCACAGCCCTGCCAATCGATAACCACTTGTTTCATTAATTTCTTTCAACAATTTCGACGCTACACTGTTTGGCGCAAAAATCCAACGCATTTTACATGGGGTACCCACCCTTAAGGAAATAAAGAAGGTATTTTTTGAGCGTAATTAGTTGTTTAAAAATTATAATTTTTTTTTCGAAGGTACACTGATTTAAATTTTGTTGAAAGTGTAAAATTTTGAATTTTATTTTTTTACTTGCGATTACTATCAGGCAAGTTTAGGATTCTATTGATACCTTTATTAAGAAGTTTTTATTCTAGTTTTCGACTTTCTCGGTAACGGCCCATTGGATTGCTAACAATTTAATTTTAGAAAAGAAAAACTAATTCTGCATACCAAACTTTTGAATATTTTTTTTTCATAAATTTATAGTTAATTTTTGAATTTTAATAAAATCCGTTTTACAATTTTCAAAATACTTTTTTCATAAATTTTTGCTTGCGATTTATAGGGAGTATAAAGCAAGTTATGCATTAGTAAAAAAAAATTCTAACAATCAAACATGACATTACGATGATAGAGAAGTCAAAAAAATGGGTCGATATTCCGTCCGTCTGTCTGTCTGTCCGTATCGATTCCTACAGCCTAAACGGTTGGGCCGATTTGATTCAAACTTGGTACATAGTAGTTTTAGAGTACTCTACCCGACAGTTTTTTCGAATTGGCATTCTAGCTCCAAAACTAAAGGTACCTCCAAAATGACCAGTTTTTTTTAAATCAAACTTTCTCGTTAACCAATAGACGAATTTTGATGAAATTTTCAAAATATGTAGAGTTTTATGATTTTAGTATTATTGCTTATTAAAGTTTTAAAAAACATTTTTTTTTAATTTTTAATATTTTTTTAAAAAAACTTATTTTGTTTTTTGAATATTTTGAAAACGGATCTATAGCTTTTTTTTAAATTTTTCTCCTAGTAATAAATATGTTTTCGAAATGTTTTTCAAAAAAAACATTTTTTTTTGGAAAAACTGGTCGAACGATTTTGAAATGAAAAATTCATAAAATAGAAAACAGCAAAAGAAATAAAATGGCTTACAACATTTTTTTCTAAAAAACGTTATGAATAGTGGTTTTTTGATTTCATAAAAATTTTATTTGTTTAATATTTTCCCCAAAATTTTATTTCATATTGCTCGGCTAAGCCCTAGCCATTAGTCAAATAAAAGAAGGTCAAAAAAATAGGTGTGACTATTTATTTTTTTATTAGTTAATTTTTTTTTTACATTTTTTCAGTTGCATTATATTTTTTTATGTTTTTAATTAAACTTCAATAACAAAGAAAATAAAAGACTTTAATAGGATCTTGAATTAATAGAACATTTCATAATAAGTGGCCGAAACTGTCGATTGACGCATTTTAGCCTGGTCAATAAAATAGGCGCGTCTTCCTAAAGTATTAAAAATATTGATTTTATTAACATTTAATGTTGGTTACCTACATTTTCGATTACCTAACTCTAATAACCAGAGTATCCTCCATTGTTAGCTTGAACTTTTTGGAGTCGGCGTGGCATTGATTCCACCAATTTTTGGCATGTCTGGTTGGGTATAGAATACCATTCTCTTTGAACGGCTTCCCACAATTGGTTTCCATTTGTGAAATATTACCCGCCTAACTTTCGCTTGAGTGCATTCCACAAGTTCTCAATGGGATTGAGGTGATAAACACACAAAAACAACTAACAAATAAAAAAAAATATTCGATTACTACTGAATGCAAAAATTTCAATCGAGAAAACGAAAGTTTACACCTACCTATAAATAAACAACACCACTGTGTTAACTTTTATTATTGTCTCTATACCCACTCGCTTAACAGTAGTGGGAATTTTAATTTTAGTACCTACCTTTCTTCCAACCTTATTATAAGTAGGTAGATAATATCCTAAATAAATTCCATGAATACCCCCAACATGAATTTATCGATCCACCAAACATAATTAAGCCACCTATTTTAATTCATTTTATTTCAAAAAGTAAATTATTGTTAAATGTACCTTATAGCTTCTATTATTTTGAAAAAAAAATCACACTGTTCCACATTTTTTATAGAAATAAAATGGCGTTCAAATTTTTTCCGCTTTATTATTATTATTATTATTATTATTATTATTATTATTTATTATTATTTAAGACAAGTGATGATGTTCTTCATTTTTACTAAAATCTGTTGAGTGTTGTGGTTTTGAAACTTTGTATAGGTTTAGAACGTGTGTGTTTTCAACCTTAAGCAGGTGATGGAAAGAAGTGTTGAACTTTACATTCAAGTATACTATTTTATTAGTCTTTAAGGCTGTTTACGATAGCATAGAATTCAGTAGTAAATAAATTTCCAGTCCAGAAAAATCAACATATTAAATGAACTCCGACAGGAGCGTGTGGTCAATGGTCAGGCTTGCATCCTTTTCATTCTGGCGTTGAACGGCATCGACATTTTCGCTAAAAATCGACAAGCTGTAAAAGATTCCTTTATCTACAGTGGGCGGCAGAATAATTGAAGGGAAAACTTAGTAAATGATAGCTGCGTCTGCGATAAGTTATGTTCAAACAATCCGGGTAGTGGAACATATTTTTAAAATAGTAATATTCTTAAACTACCTTCATTGCCAAATAGCAGTCGATAAAAATATGGAAATAAAATGCTTTAGAGGTTGCTTAAATCCAATAGAACATACTTTTATTTGCCAAGGCTCTTCGAACCCATAAACGTTACCATAAAAATTAAGCTGGAAAAGATCTGCCAATACTTACATTTGGATGCGTAACTTGGATGCCACTAAAAATCTCTCTAATCTCTTAATCAAGAGCGAAGTCTTAAGGAGAATTGTTGTTCTTTTTCCAGGGAGGACCATTTATACGAGAAGATACAATCATGAATTGTATGAAATATACCTGGAAGAAGATTTAGTTGAAAATTGAAGCTAGGTAGACTCCGCTGGGCTGGGCACATAGTTTGTATATGAGCGAAAAGAGGTAATAGCTCAGAAAATCATTTGCAGTCTATGATATGGTAGAAGACAGTGTTGCAGTTTGCATATCTGGTTTATGGTGGAAGCATGGCATATACCTTGAAAGTCCGAAGCTCTGTGGTGGAAAACTGCCTGCAATCGGCCAGCGATCAGAATATATAGAAGAACTTTTTATAAAACCATCAACTTAAACAATGTTTGTGTTCAAAATAAAATAGAACAAGATGATGATGTCCGTATTAAGGAAAAATAAACAGTTTTTTAATGTAGTTTGAAAAACTATCTTTTTGCCCCAAGTGCAATAGAAGCCAACTTTGGTTGAGAAATAGGAAAACACTAAACACCTTTCAAAGCATTCCAATGCCCACATCGTATCAACTTTTAATAGCTCATTTGTTTCTTATTTTGTGGGTCGTTTTGTAAGTGTTTCCAACCTCTAAGTGATCATATTTACTACCGTCTTATTCATATTTAAGAATAGTCTGATTTCTATAAGAGCGTTGGAGCCAAAATTCAAGAGGTATCCTATATTTTTCCAAGTCCGATTTGCAGTTTACTTCAACGGAGGTATTGGACGCCCCTTGAGTTTCCTTTTATATTTTTCCAATTCTATACAATATAATAAGACATTGCATTGGAAGATAACAAAATGTATGTTCTTGAAACGTCTCCCGACTTTTCACTTTATATTATTAAACATATATCCACATAATGTATGTATAAGGAACCGCCTACTTAAAACCTCAAAAACCTTCAAACTACGGTGCACATACAAACATTAACAACTTAAATTGAACCATTTTCAACAACTTCTCCTACATAATGAATTACGCATTTTATTGTGATAGAAGCTGGAAACAAATTAATTGAATTTAGCCTCAAACTTTTTTGCCACACACCACTTAAATGTCAAAAGCAAATAAAGGAAAACCCATTTATCAAAGCCAAGGAATTTTTTTTTTTTTTTTTTTTTTGTATCTAATCGTCATCAAGTTCAAGAGTATCGGCAAATAAATTTTGTTAGCACGTTTTTCAACTTGTTCTTGTAATTTGAGCATATTGAAACTTACACAACCTTATAAGTATGAATGAAGTATCACTTTATCACAGAATAGTATATTATGATGTGAACCAGATATTATAGTTAAATACGAGAACTTCTCGAGCTTCTCTCTTCACAGTAGATTTGGGTAATTTAATCAAACTTAATTCGGCCTCCATTGTGGCCACCGCTGCAGTTCCGGATAGAAGGCATTCCCGGGGCATTCTGTGTCTCTAACTTGCCTGTGACCGTACAACGTGTAATTAGCCCTCACATGGCCCTGCTGCACCGCATAGGCGATAAATTTTTGTGCAACTTCCATCATTGGTTTTGGTGGTAATTTCTCTGCAAGCAATAAGTGCACACGGTCTTTTATTCAATTTACCTCTGGAATATTTGCGCTTGCCAATCTTACTCATAAAATCCCCTATTAGCAGTAATCCAATACTCTTGTCGTTATAGCGTGGGGCATGTGCACCAACTATTCCGAATCCACGGCCAACATACACATTGCCATCGCCACCGACGGCAAAATTGTACCCAATATCGTCCCAGCCGTGTCCGTCCATGTGGTAGTCCTGCATAGATCTCATAGCTGCTTTGCATGCGTCCGTTGTAAGGCAAACATCCGGAATGTAGGAGTGATGGACAATAACATACCCCACAGGATCATGTATGTGGGCTCGTCCTTTGGGTTGGCGAGCCACCCACTCTTCGCGGCTTATTACTACCCAACGCTGTGTGAAGGCCGCCGCGTAAACAATAAAGCAAACTATCATCAGTATTAACCATTATTAGTGGCTATATCAGGATATATGTGTATTAATTAATTTTACTTGCTCCTATGGTCGTCACAAGGACAATAGAGGACAGCAGGCAGATGCACTTGTTCATCGGGAAACAAAACTACTACTACTGACCATGTGCTGTTGGCAATGATAAAAGTTACGTTTGGATTCCGTAAGCAAATTTTTTTGGCTTTCATATCTAATCACAGCTGATAAAACAATTGTAACTGTACAAACTTATTTATACGATACGCACTGCTATCAATTGATTGAGGCTTAAATAATATGAATTGGACTAACGTTCACTTGTATTCTATTTTTGAAATTCGATTGAAGTGCTCCGGTTTTCATAATAGAAGAACCTGACCTGGTAGTGCCAATGAGTGGGAAATGATTGAAGTGAAAAATCATTATGACGCATGTGACGTATGGTGTGGTGGTAATCATATCATTCTATTGTCACGGCAGATGTTCTCAAATGGAGATAAATGGAGAAGTTTTAACGGCAGTTTTTGGTTTCATACAAAAATGTTAAGTTTTTGAGAAATGGGTTTTTGCGAGTAACAGGCTCCCGCGTAAAGTTAACTACAAAGCTATCTGGGTTTACAACATGAATAGTAACCAAATTTATCATGTTATTTTTAAAACGGATTGATGGTATTAATTTTTTGTAATATTTACTTTGACATGATAGGTTTTATTAACATTAAAAAGTGCTAAAATAAAATCAGTACACTGTTCAATTGAAACCGTCAGCCATGTCAAAGTAACACGAAACCGCTGATAAATCAACATGATTCAATGTGAAACTACAAGATTGTCGTGTACACTACACCTTGTCAAATTGATCCTGGTAACCATGTTAAGGTTACTCTCAAACTTCAGTGAATTAACATGAACCACTATAAAATGAGCAATGCTCACCTGTGAAATCTACACGACCCATTTTGAAATTCGTACTAGCGTTCATGTTGAATTTACACGGGACTTCCAATAAATCAACATGATCCACTATTAAATTAAAAACGCTATCCTGTTGAAACTACATGACCCATTATAAAATTTAAACTAGTGTTCATATTGAATTTACACGAGATGTCCAATAAATCAACATGATCCATTACTAAATAAAAAACGATCAGGTAAAGTGTGAAACTATAGATTTTATTTTACAACATATCATGTTGGTATAACAAAATATTTTGTTAAATCAATTCATAACCTTGTTGATAAACAAATAATTTACCTGTGTTAATCTAACACTTTGCACAGTGTTAAAGATACCGTGTAAGCTTCTAAATTTCAAAGCAACGCAAGCACCAAGCCACTCGAATCTCATTGATGTTCCTGTAGTCACAGGTACTTTGCTCTAACTTTTGTGAGCAAAATGTATACTGACTCAGACGATGCTCTGATTCAGTATACATTCTGTTCTTCATTTCATTGAGCAAAATGTTGTATGTTTCAGCGCTCTCGAAATCTGTGCTGACATACAGTTTGGAAATACGTGACCGGAACCGGTTCTTGAGCTTATGGTAATTAAATGACAAGTTCTTCGTTTAAAACGGCTACCCTTTTCAATATTTTTTACTTGCGATTTAGATACTTAAATGCAAGTTATGGATTCGTGCAAAAAAAAAATATAACAATCAGACATAACATTACGATAATAGAGAAGTTGAAAAAAGTGGGTCCGGAAATTCCGTCCGTCTGTCTGTTCGCGCCTCTACAGCCTAAACGGATGGCCCGATTTCCTTCAAACTTGGTATTTAGTATTTATTAAGTAGTATCTCGGGGGGTGTTTTTCATTTTTGCTCTAGGTCTAAAAATAATGGTACCTGCCATACAATTTTGAACAAAAAGTTTGATTTTCTCGAAAACGGATTAAACGATTTTGATAAAACTTTCAGGTTACTAATTTTTCACAATAATACATATTTCAGTTAGAATAAATTTTTCGAAATTTGTTCTATAACGGTACCTCTCATATAACCGGTTTTTTCAAATGTGGTTTTATCGTAAACTATTATCTCGATTTCAATAAAATTTTGCACACAGGAAGTCATTTATAATTCAAATTATATCGCATTTCAAAATTTTCAAAAACTTTTTTTTCCATTTTTTTAAATTAAAAAAAAAATGGTTTTCGAAATATTTTGAAAATGGGTGGATTGAATTTTCTTAAATAATTTTCCAAGATGAAAACTACAGATTGCCTTATAATGACATACTTGAAAAAAAATTGCAAATATTTTTTCGAAAAGTTTTTCAAAAAAAACGACTTTTTAAAAAAACTGGTCGAACGATTTTCAAATTTTTTTTTCTTCGATAGACATTTAGTTTTCAAATTTGATTGCATACTTAGTTTTTCTAAGAAAACTCTGAAACTAAATAAAAAAAACATAAAGAATTTTCTAAAAAAAAATGTTTTTTTTATACTTTTACTTTTACTTTTAATTGATTTTTATTTTCATATTTACTTAAACCTATACTTACAGGCTAGACAAAAATCTTTAAGCTAGCTAAAACTATCATCTTAATTAACTTACTGGCCCTATGCGGGCTCTCTAAATTAATCTCTAACTAAATTTTAATTGCTTTTCGGCCTAAAATAACTTAAATTTATCTTATATACATATTGGGGTTTTATTTTTCACCCAGAAAATTAAATAAAAAAACTGGGTTTACTTTATCGGTGTTTCTCTTAAACTACTTAAAACTAACTTAAAATAAACTAAAGATAAACGTAAAATTACTTTAAATAAACCTAAAAATACTTAAAATTAGAACAGCCACAGCAAGATTTTTTTTTTTGGTGCCGCCGCAACAACTGCCCTACCTAACTTAAAAAATAGATATATTTCGTCTTTGCCGACTGAAAAATCGGTATTTAACTGAGCCACCAGAATTGGTGGACCTGATCTAGGGCTTCCTTCCGATCCCGGTCGGGCACGGCCCTACTGAAACGGAGGGGCTCTGCTTCGCTCCCAGCTACTATGTCTCGGTCGTAGAGGAGCCCCCTATCGACTGTTCTGCGGCCGACGTGCTAGATCAACGGAATCGCCGATCTATCCTCAATCAGCCCTCGACTATCAAGGTATAGGAAAGCCTCGGGCGGCACTCAAACGTGTGCTTTCAAAATATTCATCTTGGGGGTAGTAAGCCCCGAAGATTTGTCCATTAATTGAGGTCATCGCCCTTACAATGTGTCCGCGAATGAGCTTAATTAAAAAATTATCTATCCTGTTTGTATTGGCCCCGTTGTATAGAACCTCGTTGGAATAATAATGTTTGTACTCCGACTCTGGTGTTCTATAAAGTCCGAGACAAGTGCGAAGACACTATCTCTCGAACACCCGAATCTTTTCCATTAGAGATGGTGCAACGTTGAACCACACAGGGCATCCATAGGCAATCATCGGCCTAATGAGGGCCATGTAGCAAATAACTTTCACCCTGCTATCAAGGCGGCTGCTATAAAACAACCGTCTTGTCAGGGCAAAAGCTCTCCTAGCCCTGGCCAGAGCAGCCTCTACATGTCGATTGAAATATAGATACTGATCCAACCAGATGCCAAGGTACTTTACTACACTTTTACTCGCCAGTGGATGTCCATGCGGCCCAGCGATCACTAGCTTGCGCCAGTTCTTTCTCGTATCCCTAGATCCCCAGACAAAGGGGTTCTAAACAGGATAGTTTCACATTTGTGGAAGTTGATTTTCAGCTTCCAATCATTACAGTACTTTTGAATTTTATCGAAATCACGTTGCAAGAGAATTCTGATGACTTCAACTTTTGGACTTGTTCTGTACGCAACTAAATCATCGGCATACGCAATTGCATGAGGTAGACTCCCAATGAGATCGCTGGTGTAAATACTAAGAGAATCGGCGAGTTCACCGCTCCATGTTGCAGACCGTTTTTAATATCAAACGTTGTGGTAGATGTTACATTGCTACTCTTGACAACAAACTTTCTACCATTAAGTATGTCGTAAAGCATATATAGCAGTGGTATACTTATGCCTCATCTGGTTAGCTTCAGATAAAGACCTTTTAACCATACGGTGTCAAAAGCCTTCTCCAAATCAACCAGACAGGCACCCGTGCATTGATTTTTAGCATTGTTCCATTGGACAGCAGATACTAACTTAGACGCGGCATGAATTGTGTCATGTCCCGCTTTAAAGCCGGACTGGGTGTCTGGAATTAATTTTTGTCCTCGGCCCACTTGGACAGAGCTCTATTGATAACCTTTTCGAATACCTTACTGATACTCGGAAGAAGACTTATCGACCGGAGATTTGCCGGATTGGAATTGTCCTTTCCCTTTTTGGGGAGAGGATGTACAACTGCTGTCTTCCAACTCACTGGATAATATGCATTATTCAGCGCATTGTTGAACAGTGTTGTGTATATGTTTATTGCTTGCTCAGGGAGATGTCGTAGTACAACATTGGGTATACCATCGACTACTGCTGACTTCTTCTTCTTTAATGATGCGAAGATCATTTGTAGTTCGACCTTCGAGATGAGCAGGGAACTTGGCCCATTTCGCTCGGCGATGTTGGCGTTTGCCAGATTGTCTTCATTGAATCCGGTTAAACCAAGATTCTCAGATCGCCATTGCGTGATGCTATTTCGAAGGTAAAAGTGATTCAGCAGAGCTCTGTTCTCCAGGTCGTGGTTCGGGAAAATGGAATCATTCACCTTATACACTTGCTGAAAAGCAGAACCCACTGTCTCAACCTTCTCCAATGGATCTTCGATCACAAAGAAGTCGTCGTCCAAGACGGCGTCCCCCAGATCTACTCCTGCGGTCAGAAGTACGTTTTCGTAGTCTGTCGTTCTTTGGAGCTTAAGACACGGAAGATCGTTTTGATTGTTTTTCCTGAAGATTTTATTAATCTCGGGAAACATACTCGGGTCGCTAGAATTAACGGCTCGAATTCTGTTATCCCAATACTAGTTAATAGACAATCGATAGTTTTTTTTCAATGAGCGAGTTGACATTTTTGATTGACGACTTTAGTATGCTAATCTCCAGATCGTTTCTGTCAGTAAACCGCCTGTACAAGAGTTTTAATCTTGTCATAAGGCCACTTTTTTGTCTGTGTAGTGCTTCTATTGTCGCGTTCTTGTAAATTTCAGTTGCGTTATGTTCTTTGTATCGTCGGATTGTTTTGTCCATCGTTTGTTTTGTGACACCATCCATCTGAAGCAGGTATCCGTCGATCTCTACGTTCGATAGATTCTTGTCGTTTGGAGGCACAATGTCGTTAGAGAGGAGTTCTCTTGTCAGGGTGTTGGAGAAACGTGGCAAGCGTGCCTTACTAAAATTGTAAGAGCGTGCAGGCACAAATTCATCCAACACCACAAGCTTATTTGTTAGGTGTATGACGGCAGAAAGTCCGCAGTGGTCACTGTCGTATTCTACCGTCTGTAAACAGTTTCTTGTCTGTTGGCCCACTGAGTCAGTTACTGTAAGTCTTGAGTCTAACAGTAGTAGAACTAGAAAAGCACCGCTCCTTGGGAACGATGGTCTATCTGTAGCAAGAAGGTCGATTTTACACTCAATGTGGTGTCGACCCATCCATTCAAAAAGATGGTATCTCCTTGGATTTTGGATTTGATATCCCCAATCTTCATGCTTGGCATTGAAATCCCCATAATAATAATATAGTAATTTTCATCCGAGGGCAGACTAAGGCACTCGAAAAGTTTTTCGAGCTCTGAAATAAAGTTTGCAGGTTGAGGTGCTTCTTGTGCGTACACTGCGATCACATACATTAGCTTCCCATGTTGGAGAGGAATGCATATGATGCAAGCTTCTAACAACTCGAATCTTCGCACTTCACTATTATATATGACCTTATGATCAATACCTTTTCGTAAAAAGATAGCGACCCCGACCGGGCCGGTCCCTTCTTACGATATTTTTTTATTTTAATAGACGTGTGGTTTTCAATCTGGCAATACTTTTTTCGGAGTTGGTCTTTCTGACAGCTGTCTCTTGATTTTTGTTTGGTTTGCCATTTCATAATGAAGAGACTTACTCCTGAACAAAGTTTGCAAATTGTGCAAATTTACTACCAAAATAATGGTTCGTTTCGGTGGAGCAGAGTATCGAAGAAGACCCAACTGAGTCCATCCGCCATCGCGCGCGGAAGGATCTTGGTTTGCAGGCTTACAAAATCAAACTCGTTCAAGAATTGAAGCCGAACGCTTCAGCGCGTCACACGTTCGGTGAATGGGCCCAAAACGAAATGTCCACCGATCCCGATTTTCCAAAAAATTGGGAAAATTGGGCCTCGGCTGGTATTTATTCGAGCTAGCCACGGCGGCCACTTCCCCGAATTAATTTTTAGAACATAATACAAACCCTTATCTTTATAATAAAGCTAGATTCTTGGCCATAACATTAAACTATATGCGTTTTATTTCTTCATGAAAACCACACATCTAAAAAAACACCCTTTATATACATACATATGCAGCCACTAAGCAATTATCTAGCATAAGAACAAGTTCATGCGACCCAGTCGTGCATTTTATTTAAATTTTATTCGACGATGTACCCCACATATGAGCAAGTACGTGGGATCCAGTAGTGCAATTAAAAGTATTTGTTAAATAACTTATTAATTTATGGTTACAAAAATAAAATGATTGCGTGAAGTTCAAAATTTAAATATTTTCTATGGTATCTTCATTTTCTAAATTATGATGGCGTCACTTTAAACTATTAAAAGCTATTGTCTGCGGGTTTTTCCATTTTTTTGTGATTAAAGGTCCGAAAATGAGCCTTTAACACGCTCGAATAATTACGAAAATTAAAACATCTTTCTTTCGACCTATAACCCGATATACTTTTAACAAAACATTATAGGTTGCTGCTTTTTTTAATTAATAAAGTTATTTTCGAGATTAGGAGCAAGGACGAATCAAACACATTAAATTTGAAGATAATCGCTTAAGCCGTTTAGGCTGCAGCTCGTTATACATACTGACAGACAGACAGACAAACAGACATTTTTTGCCGAAGACGGCTTATATGCCATGCTTAAATTTTTATTTAAATTAAATATTATATGTTATAAATGTTACTCTATTTTTATTAATAAATTGAATTGAATTGGAATTGAATACCAAAAACCTATTCATATTCATGTTCATGTCATTTTTTGCCACTAACTTTTTTAGACTTCTCTATGATCGTAATGTCATGTTTGATTGTTATCTCAATTTGTTTATATTCAGAAATCCTAAACTTGCCTTATAGTTCCTATAATCGCAAGTAAAAATGGATTTGGTACATTTCAATTTTCAGGAAAACTAAAATACTATCGTCTAGTTTTCAGTGTTCAATTAAGAATTAATAGGAGTAAAAAATAAAAAAAAATGTTTTTTATTTTTTTTTTCTGAAGTTTTGAGTTTTGAAGTACCTAAGTTTTTTTCACAAGTTTTTATAGATATTTAAACATATAAAAACCTTTATGAAAGAGCAGACTTTTGGCTTTAAAACAAGGTACAACACATTATTTTAAGTGTTGCTGTTTTTTTTAATATATTTTTTTCAAATGCAAGCGCTTTTTTAGAAAATTGCCCCTCCCGCCTAAACGGGTGAAATAGACCCCCTCCTATAGTACAAAATATTTGTATTTAGTCCTTCTATTAGAATCTGTTATTATTTTCCGGCGCTAAAGTTATCTTATTGTTGGATTTGAATTTAATGTAAAATTAAGTTCACTGAATTAAAAGCCAAACAACATATTAATGTATCCCCGAACTTTTTTAATTTTTTAAAGTGTACAACACATCACAATTCCCAATTTCTATGCCTTGGGTATCAGATAAAAGTGTTAATGACGAACTTATGATTTTGGCACAGTGTTTAACCACAATCCACTTGTTATATTTATTTTTATTCTAATCAACAGCATTAAATGATCTGTTTGGTTCATTAGTCCTTAGTTTGCAGTTTGGCCATAATGCATGCCAAAATAAATTAATGACTTTATTGAAATAATTATATAAGAACACAATATGCTTGGCTTCGTTTAAGTGACAGATGTGCATGATTAACAATGCTGCAGTTTTGTTATTTACAGTAAAATTATTAAAATGAAAAAATATACATTATGAAAGGCAACCAGAGAATTAATTTTCGTTTTAATTCAGGTTGAAAAATAACATTCACTTAATGTTTTGCGGTCAGTAAATTGTATATTTTAATAAGAAGCCTATTTTGACAGTCCATCAAGTACGTGAATTATGTACGATAGAGCACATATTTTTTAAATGAAGAACAAATATTTTCTTTCCCTTTTACGTTAATGGGCATTAATTTTTATTTATTACTAGTTTACCCACCCGACATTGCTCATTTTCGAAAAAAAATATAAAATTAAACCTAGTAATCAAAACAGCTTTAGTTACTACTTGCAAAATAAGCTATCTGCTTGTGAAACGACTCCAGTGGCAGAATGGGTGATTAAAATAGCCTTAGTTACGCCTTAGAACATCAGCTATACGCCTGTGAATGTCCCGTCAAAAATCGGGGTATAAATAAGAATTTCCAAAAAAAATAACGACTCCAGCACCACCTGGGCTAATTAAAAAAGCCTTACTTAATTCTTAAAATATAAGCTTTCTGCCTGATAAAATCCCGTCAAAATCGGTCTATAAAAAGAATTATATATAAAATAATAATAAATAGTCCCGTCAAAATCGGTGCAGCCTTTCCCGAAATTAGCCGGAACAAACAGACAGAAAGACAGAAATAAATTTAAAAAAGTGTGTTTTTGTCGTAACAAAATCCAGCTGATCTAGTTTCCAGAAGAATGCCTTCATCTGCGCTGGTCAAAGACACCTTGTGGTGGAACGGACCTACATTCCTGAGAACCAACTGGAACTTTGATTTTCCAGAACAACCTGGTAATCAAAACCCTGTGGAAGGGAGAAAGGTAATTAAGATTCATCACACCAACACACACATCGATAATGATAACAGAATCAGTCAATTGCTACACAAATCATCCAAGCTAAGCCAACTCATTAGGATTACTGCCTATTGCAAAAGATTTGTGGCAAACTTTATAGTAAAGATCTGAAAGGACTATTGGGCTATTGAAACCGTCGGAACTCCATGCGTCAACAAACGTTCTAGCCCGCATAGCCCAGCTTGAGATGTTCCAACAAGGGATGGCGAAGACCAGAGGTATGAGCTCATTATATCCGTTCAGAGACAGTGAAGGCATACTGTGAGTCGGTGGAAGGCTTAAAAATGCTGATCTCTCCTATGATCAACAACACCCAATAATTATGGAACCTGGCCATATACTTACAAAATTAATTGTTGACGCAGCACATCTCCAGACACTTCTCGGCGATATCCAATTAATGATGGGGTACCTACGAAACAAATTTTGGATTTTTTAACTAAAAAGAGCTGTTAAGAAACACATCCATGATTGCACAATATGCTTCAGATATCGCAGCGAAACAGCTCAACAACTAATGGGGGATCTTCCTAGCTCCAGAGTAAGGATTTCAAGACCTTTTGCTCACACTGGGGTTGATTACGCAGGACCCTTGGAAATTAAAACATGGAGAGGCAGAGGGGCAAAATGATATAAAGGCTATTTGGCCATTTTTGTATGCCTGGCAACTAAGGCTATACATTTAGAAGCAGTTACCGACCTCACAACCCAAGCATTTTGGGCAGCCTTTAGAAGATTTACCGCAAGAAGAGGACTATGCTATGAAGTACACAGCGATTGCGGAACAAATTTCGTAGGAGCAGATGCTGAACTTCGTATATTGATGAAGCATGCAACTCACGACTGGGAGAAGATAAATGAGATTTTAGCAAACCAAGGAACTCTGTGGAAATTCATTCCCCCTGCATCCCCTAACTTTAGAGGCCTTTGGGAAGCAGGCGTGAAGAGTGTAAAATACCACTTGAAAAGAGTTGTTGGGATTGGGACTCTAACATATGAAGAGTTAACAACGCTTCTAACGCAAATAGAAGCGTGTTTAAACTCTCTCTCCCTCTTACAGAAAATCCTGATGACTTCCGTGCCTTAACTCCCGGACATTTTTTATTTGGTCAGTTACAGAATCAGACCTGCTCTCACAAAAGGTAAATTAAAGCGATAGATGGAAGATAGTTCAACTCCGTATGCAGACATTCTGGAAACAATGGCAGCAAGAATATTTAACGCGTCTGCAAAATAGACCAAAATGGCTCAAGCAGCAACCGTCTTTAAAGGCCTATTACAAAACTATGCCCCCTACCAGTCAACAAGTAGTATTCGGAAGACGAAAATCCAGCTCAATCCAAATACCATACTACCCAGCAACACCCGGCTACCATTTACACATATTCCTTTAAAATCAATACAGTCCACTCCTCAACAACACCACACACACACACACACACATACAAACATACCCACACACATATACCTTAAAACACATATATACACCCACCTCACTCATGCAATCACGAAGAATTTTCAACAAAATCTAAAAATTAATAAATCATTCTAACATGTCACAAAACACCTGCTGTATTCCACGATCACAACTTTCTACATCCCCTTGATTTTCAATAGGATTTCCAATCCAATATCAAAGAAAAATGTCTCTCATGCGGGTAGTTGCTCTTTTTGTGCGCTTTAAAAATTTAGTTTGCAATGAAAACGCCTGAATACAGTATTTTTATTATTTTATGTGTATTAACAATAGTACGTGAGACAACATCTACATTTTTTTACTGGAATAAATGTTTGAAAATGATAAAATTAACAAATATAAGAAGAAGAATTTCTATCTATTGACTTTTGTCAGAGATACAAACACATTAGCCTCTCTTGCTTTAATGAAATATCATGACATGAACTGCCCAGCGAAGAAAAAAAAATGGTCTGATATTTGTCAGAGATCTGGTTAGAGCAGGGAACTGAGCTGTCAAAAAAAGATCCGTGTTTGTTTTTTAACTCGGAGCATTCTGAGCGCTCATCTTGTGTTTATTTTTTCAATCAGCACATCGAGTAAAAGGCTGAGCGCGGCCAACTTCAATCGTTTTTTGTGTTTTGACAAAAGACTTGTTTTTTTGGAAAGAAAGAACAAACAACAAACATTAAAATGGCGTAATTTTTTGTGATACGTCTTGAATGATTTACTTGAAAATCATCATCTTCCTCATCGGATACAAAAAATAAATTGTAAGCTTCTAGGAGAATAATTGCTTTATCCATTTTTTTTCAATTTCTTTTCTTAAACACTTAAAACTTCAACAACAAGTAAGCAAGTTAATTTCATTTGACATTCAACAAAATATGACAATTCATTGCTCAAGTGTGTTTCTTTTTTAGATCGGAAAGCTCTGATCATACTCTGCTCAGAGCGTAATCGATTTGCTCAGGCTCTACTCCGTGCTCTGCTCAGAGCTTAAAAATAGAAACCCCTAATACAGATATCAAGTGGAGTCGGCCTGATAAGACCTCAAGAGCTGCCATAATAGGATAGAATGTTGGTTTGCGAAACAGTGGACCAAAACAAATTACAAATGAAACATGAGATCGTACGATAAAACGAGATCGTGTGAGATATGGAATTACACATGTCAATTGTTCACCTTAGTTCTATGATCGATATTGTTTTTGAATTCATTTGAATGTACATAACATATGCAATAATCTCTTGTTTCTTTACATGTACCTGAGAATATTCTATTTTACCAACATTTTCAAAGAAGCAATAAGATGAGCAGTGAGATGTGGCCCGAGAACCGAGAAGGAAGGAAGCATGTAAGCTGAAACTTATTTCATCGTCGGGGGAGAATGTTGACGATCACGATCAACACTATATCGTAAGAATGGAATTCCATGAGGTGCATGGAATGCATGCACTACTTACTAAAATATTTAAAGTGAACAATATATTTACTACAAAATCCTGAATTCAAAATCATATGTTTAAGTTTATTAAATTTGTATACATTAAAACTTGGTCTTTTAAAGTACAGAAATTTATAAGGAAATATGAGTGAAATTACATTAACAATGAATTATATAAATAAATCAAAAAAAATTATTCTATTTAAAAAAAGTGTTTAAGAAATGTTGTTCATCATCAATGGAACGACTACGAAAAATAGATGCCTTCAAAGGAAAATAAAAATAGTATCCCAACTAAAGTAGTAGATGTATATAATATAAATACAATACATTTAAAATAAATTTTAATTTACATTATTGCACAATATTTTGTTGGCCAGTTCTGGAAACAAGAAAAAATATTATTTAGGCAATACATAATAAAAAAAGACATTACATATTACCTAATAATTAAGATTATTGTGTAAAAACTATAAACGGGCGGCTGGTTTGCAGTAGGTTAGATGTCAGTTGCTCAGATACAGTGTAGGAAACAACACCTCTGACAACTTTCGCTGTGTACAAGTGATTATTTTCAAGTGGTAGCTTTGATAGTTAATAAAGTAAATTATTTTGCTGAAAGGCAACTTATTTCATTTCTTCTTTTTTTTGTTAAAAAAAGCCAACATTAATTTGGTTACTGTTTCACAACAAAAAAAAGCCATTTATAAGAGCAACTTATAAGCAACATTTGTAGGTCTTTGGGCAAGCCAGCCCGAACTTTATACTACAAGAAAACTAAAGATTTCCATATAAGCGATTAGGTCATTGGAAGAGTGGCAGGGAGGTGTCGTACATGTCTGACGGAGGAGAGGGGCATTACACCACGTCAGACGACATCCGAAAACAACAAGACCTCATCTGAGACAGAAGATGAGGATGAAAAGATCAGTGCGCTGGAGGTGAAAATAAACAATCGGCCAGGAGAGCGATGGAGAAACTCGTTTTCCTTTAAGACAGCCGAAGGCTGGTACAGGATAGATCAGCGATCACGTTGATCTACCATGTCGGCCTAAAAACTGTGGATAAACGGCTTCTTTACGACCGAGACATTGTCGAAGGGAGCGAAATAGAGCTCCTCCGGTTCAGTAGGGTTGTGTTTGATCGGGACCGGAGAGAGTATTTTGATCAGGTACACAAGTTTTATGGCTTACAGGCTGATATAAGGTAGACTTAAGCTAGATAGTGAACAGTTAGGGGGGCATCAAAAAAATATAAAAAATCCTCTTGTGGCTGTTCTAGGTTTAAGTAGATTACGTTATTTTAAGTTTATTTTTAGTTTATTATAAGTTCCTATAGCTATTAAGTTAGTTTTAAGAAAAAATATGATCTGATGCCTAGTTTAATTTTTTTTTCGGGGAAAAATAAAACCTGTCAATAATAATTTTAATTTAAGTTATTTTTAGGCCGAAGGCCAATTAACTAAGATAGAGACTAATTTAGAGCGCCCGCATTGGGCCATTAAGTTATTTAAGTTAATATTTGAGATAGTTTTGAATTTTTTATTTCTAGCATTAAGGTAGTTATAGTTATAAGTTAATACAAATAAAAAATGTGCCTAATTACATTGGAAAGCGAGATCATTGACAGAAACAAGTAACATTTGCGTTGAAAAGAACACAGTCTTAACTTATAAAAAAGTATTAAAAACCACAATACTTAACGGTTTTTAGTAAAAATGAAGTGTGCCATCACACGTCTTAAATTAGAAGGAATTTATGAAAAAATTATTTCGAAAATTGTAGGATGGAAAATTTTGGTATGCAGTTTTTTTGAATTTATTAAAATACATGTAACTATAGAATATAAAATAATTTTTTTGATTAGTTTTAAAAATATTGATTTAAAAAAAAAATAAAAAAATTATTTTAATTAGAAACAAAGTTATTCAAAATTTTGATATGCAGAATTAATGTGGCTACCTGTCTTCTTAAAAATTAAGACAGAAATCCAAAGAGCCGTAACCGAGAAAGCCAAAAATTAAAAAATCGTTATATGAAAGGTTCTGTTAATAGACTTTTCTCGTATATGTGGTTCTAATCAAATGATGACCAATACCAACAAAAAAATTCTTATAAATTTTTCATGAAAATCGTTGGAATCGTCGATTTTCCTAAACGGTCATATGGCAGGTACCGTTATTTTTAGGGCTTAAAATTAAATTTCAATTTCCCCTCTGGGGAAATCACACACACCAAGTTTGAAGATAATCGCTTAAGCCGTTTAGGCTGCAGCTCGTTATAACATACTGACAGACAGACAGATCTATGATCGTATTGTCATGTTTGATTGTTATCTCATTTTTTTTAATATACACGTATCCTAAACTTGCCTTATAGTCCCTATAATCGCCAGTAAAAATTAATTAAAAAAAATAGCGACGAATTAATTTGTTGTCACAAGGATTCAAGAGTTTTGACCTGCAAAACTAAATACACCAAAATCTCTATAACTTCAGATTAAATTGCAAACACTTTTTGATAAAATTGTAGAAAAAAGTTAATGTGTGCTTATGATTTCCAGCTAGTAAATTTCAGCCTTAAGCACCAGAAAACAGATTGTATAATTTTTCTCATTTTCCAAGAGCACCGATAATTTGTTTTTTCAAGATCGCACCATACCACTCATTACTTCATGACTCAACAACTGATAACAAAATTTAATTTAATAAATACAAAACAACTATCAGCAAATCAATTATTTCAATCTGCATTAATAAAGCTAATTTAGAAGGTACTTCCCCTGACCACCAGCAATCAAACTTGTTATACTTTCTACTTCGTCTATAAATTAATTATAATTCAAATTGATAGTACAAAGCTAGATAGGGCAACAAAAAAATCCATGAAATGAGTGAAAAATCATCTCATATCAATCAAGCAAATTAATTTAAGGTTCAAGAGTCCAAATCTGACGAACGAAATTTCTTAGAAAAGGCAGCCAATTTCTGAGAAACAATTTGTAGCTATGCTGCGCTGTTGCTTATCAAAACACCTACACACCTTCTGGTTTATTAAAATTTAAGATTCATTTAAAGATTGTAATCAGTGTTAACTCAGGTTATTGTAACCTTTATAAAAGATTGCTTTTATCGTATTTTTTTTCTGATAGAGGTGAGTGAATTTTTTTTGGTTCATCCAAAATTTAATTACAATCGTTATATCGTTTTACATAACCATTTCCATTCAATTTTTACGCTTCCCCGACAGTTGCTCCTGGCGCCATAATCGGGGCGACAATAGCGTAAAATTGTTAAACGGGTCCTGCAAATTGAAAATTATTCTACGTGCGTCTATCTCTTCGCAAAAGGAGTATCTGCAATACCGCTACATTTAAAATCCAAATAAAAAAAATGTCCAAAAAAGTTTAAATCAAACAAAAAAGCACGAAAATGGCTTGAATTGTTTGGAACGGGTGAAATTTATTGCTAATTACAACAACAATTAAATATAATTAACATAATCAAATTTGTGATACAATTAACGTGATAAATTGTTCGCTTTTGTTTGGTGTACCATGTGTACCCAGACCGGGCCGGGGGAATCACTTGGTTTCATTAATTGTTGTTTTTTTTGGATTATTACACTTTTTTGTGTGTTTTTTGGCAAGGCAATTCAGTTAACGAGTTTGTTTTTTGGGAACCTACATATTTTATATGCTTTCGAAAAGTGAATATTCGCTTGATTAATTGCGATTACGATATGCTGCATCACAGGAACAATGGGAGAGTGTATGTTGGAAAATAAACTGCATGATGAGGCGACAGCTCTGGTTATTGTTTTAGTGCCGATGAATTGTTTTCGTTTGTTTTTTTTTATCGCCAGAATGAATCACTCACTTAACACGCAAATTTTACGGATGGTAATTTTGGGAAAATAATGACAAGGGAAAATGAAATAAATGAAGTTGACCGGCAGCGGCCAGCGGCCGGAATGGGACAGGATTGAAAATGCGGGTCAGTTCAGTATACAAGGTTTGGATATCCTTTTGTGCTTTTTTGTATGAAGTTTGTGGTAATTATGATAATGAAGTAATGAGTTTTGAGTAAATTGATTGTTAATTGCATTTTGGTTTTGTTAATTTAAAAAAAATGGCAGTAACAGCGGTTGGGATGGCATTTACATCGTTGAAAAAGACGAGGGGATTATAGGCATCTGGTCATAATAGGGTGAACGACGATTGGTGAATTAATGAATGTAGATCCTAGAGCACCGTTCTAAGTTGAGATTAATTGAACAATTGAGATTTCCATCTTGAAGACCGAAGACCCCAGGCACTGAGCAAAATTTAAAAGGCATCTCTCTTCCCAATATCGCCAACCTTTTGATGTTAAATGGATTTAGGCAATGCGCTCTCATGCAATTCTTTCATTCTTTAAAGAATTTCGCAGAGCTCTTACACAACACCATCAAAAGAACGTCTACTTACTCGCATATTCGACAGTAATGACATATAATCGGAAGAGACGAAAGGGGGACGATAGGTTTGGCAGTCAAAGAGGGCCAAACCAAGATAATAGTGCAATCACACTTAACATTGATGTCTTGGAGAGGTATAACTTTAAAGTAATTAAACACTATAGCTACAAAGGATCCACTATCAGCTCAGAGAACAACGCCAGTGCCGAGGACAAACGAAGAATGATTCTTGTTAATCCCTGTTTTTGGGGCTAAGGTAGAGTGTCCATAATTTAAATATGGTCCCCTCCCCTCTCCCCACAACTCTAGCTTTTAATGGAATTAAAAACAATGTAGCAATCAGGTATATTTTCAAAATAAGGGTTTGATTTTTTATCCTAAAAACTCTATACACGTGTTTATGTAGTTTTATAATGAAATACTAGCTAACCCACCCAGGGTTGCTCGGGTTTACCATACATTTTCTGCATCCGACGAATGCGCCACATATTGGGTGTTAATACACACACGTTTTTTTCAAAATCGGTAAAGTCTTTCAAATTTAATGTTGTATAGTAGGTACTTGGAAAACTATACTTTCACAAATATTGTGCGCCGCCTATCGGGTCCAAACTTTACAGCATCACCTACAGGGCTAATGTTACAATTGTCCATAGTCCAGTCGACAGGTAGGTTTGGGTCGACAAAGGTCGGAACTTTAATGAAACATTGGGAAAAATGGTAAGTGATGCTTAAATTTGTATTTTTTCAAGTTTTGGACCTCTTGGACCCTGTACAAAAATGTGGGAAGGGGGAAATGCAAAATGGTCGACCTTTCTATGGTTTTTCAAGAATAACGTTAAAAGTGTTCAGGTATATTTTGTAGAGCATAAAATTTCGTACAATGTTGACAATTCCAACATGTTTTTATGTCAATTCGTTATCAAGATATAGCTTTTCGAAAAAAAATTTAATTTTTCAAATTTCCCTAAAAATTTGTTACCTCATTTTTTCTGTTCTGTTCTGTTCTGAAATAATAATTCCTGAATAAAACCACAAACTATTGACATCATATAAAATTACCGTTCAAAATTTAAATGAGAAAACAAAATTGTTACTCTTGAAAACAGAAAAAGAGACTAAAAAGAGGATATATAAAAACGAGGACAAAAAAAGAATTTTATAAAAAAGAAAGTGTAAAATAGATCTGAGTTCAAAAAGAGAACGTGTTTTCTTTAAAAGAGATGCTCTGGAAACCCTAGGCTAAGGAGGCAATTGAGTAGCAAAGCCCTATCTCGGGTAAATATATTGTTTCTTTATAAGATCTTACGTTTTAAATGTCTGGGGCATATAAAAAGGATGGACACCAATGCAAAGGCCGAAAAATAGAGGTTTCCATTTCCAAACCGAAAGACAGCGCTGAAGAGAAAGACTGAGAACTAGGTGGTACAGGCAAGTGGAAAAGGGCCTGCTCTAAATTCAAGTGCAAAACTAGAGGCAGCTAGACCAAGCAGGCTGGAAAAGCTTGTTAGTGGAGGCTCAGATTTATACTGGGATTCAGTTCTACCTTAGGAAGAAGGAAAGTGTACTGAATTTCACATGCTAAGCGTTGACTTTTTATTTGCAATCGCTTGAGACGTGCAATGGCTAGGATAAAACACTAACGGATGTGAAAAAAATATTGTTCTAATTATAAAGGGACGGATCGATTGTATTGTCACCTAAGCCTAACACTAGTGATAATATATTGTTGTGAAGCTTCTTTGATTATAGAAAAACTTTTTCTTAGTTAATCGTTTGTTTTGGTTTTAATTTTTTTTTATTTTTTTGTTCTTATGATGGGTAGTTAATTAAAGGTGGATTATTCAAACATTCAAGGGCTAAGATCAAATTTTCTGGCTGCTTCCATTAGGAAAGATGTTGCATACCAATTCCAACCACAATATTTACCTTGCACGAACTCCTTTTTTAACTTCATTTGGTTTAAACTCACGGCTAATATATGCACATCTGGAGAGAATTTCAACTTCTCACTAATTCGATTCTCTGTCCGACTCCATTAAAAAAATTGTTTCCCTGATTTCTATATCTACAACTCCTCCTGGCTTCGCCATTCTGGCCCGACAACACCCGAAGGTATGTGTGCAGAGATCTTTGCCGAATTTAACTATCTTAATCAACTTGATAAAAAACCTAATTGTACATCGAAGTTGACGGCAAAGCCATAAACACTCTTGATTTGCTTCTTAACTTTGACACTGAAAAGTGTTATATTAGTGTATTATCGCCTCTAGGCAGTTCTTACTATTATGTCTTATCTGATTTATTATTTATTTCTTAAGAAGATGATACTGGAAAGAGAAATGGGACTTTCAAATGTGCTCGCTGTTATGTATGTTAAGCATACGTTAAGAAGAAAACAATGAACTTAATCTATTATACTTATGGGGTTTAGGTCGTAAACAGAGTATAGGTTGATACAATTATGTAACACCATCCCCTATAAGTATTTTGTATCTCCAAAAATATCTTCAATAATTAATACAAGTATAATATTTCGCTATTTTATAACATCTTTTTTATCTATAACAAACAGTAATCAGTAAGTCAGAAATTTTCATTAACTTTTGTATAATACTAAGGAATTTAATATTTTTTTGTTTATAAAAGTAATTTTGACCAATCAAATGTCTTAATAATTCATAATTTCTTATTTCAGTCTTTTAATTTTAATTTTTTTTTTTTTTTTTGAGTATACAGCTTGAACTTTAGTTTAGTTTTTGATTTGTTTTTAAATTTTTGTTTACATATTACAGATATTTTTTAATATTTTTATTTAATACTCTTACAATTTTAATACTACCATTATATTTTCTACTATTATTCTTTGTATGGTATAACAATTAACAATTAAAAAAGTACAATTAGTTTTATTTCAACTTAACGTATTTACATTTTTATAAAAAAATTAAAAAATTGTTTTGAAATATATTCCGTCACAATCAAAAAATTCAGTCTGCATTAGATGATGCCAGAATTTGTAATTTCGTGGTAATCACTTAACGCAGACTGACAATTTAATATGATCACATATGACTATCAGAAATGTGACTTTCACATAACATCTCAGCGGATTCCACCCCTGAATTTGTTGATTGTGACAATCACTAATCACATATCACCTTAGCTGATTCCACCCCAGGACTCAGCGTGTGGTGATCAAAGACGATTGGTCACATTCGAGTTTTTTTGAGAACTGGTGTTACGCAGGGTTTTATATTTGTCCCTATCCTCTTTTGTATGTTCATAAATGATCTTCCCTCTGTTTGTAAAAATGTCTCCTTTAATCTCTATGCGGGTGAAATCCAGATATATCTTTCAAGGAGAATTGGAGGATATCATATCGATATGCAAATGTACTAAGGAGAACGGTCTGTAAAATCAGTTACTAGTCTAGGTTTTAAACTAACGAGTAACTTATCCTGTTGGGAGCACATAAATTCTGTTGTGGGACGGATTTATGAAACTCTAAGGAAACTCTGGATTTCAAGTAGCTTTACACCACCTAAAACACGACTTCGATTAGTTAAAAGGCTTCTTGTGCCAACTATATCGTTTTCTGAAGTAGTTTATCCTAATTTTGATTCTATGTCCGAACACAAGCTAAATGTCGCTTTTAACGACATGACGAGGTATGTGTACACTGTACAGCCTAAGATGATACGACAATAAAAAAGCATTATTTTGGGTTGTACACTACAAGCCTATACTGACTATCAAAATTGTGTCTTTTTTGCATAAAAAGACTATCCCAAAAACACCCCAGTATCTCTATGAAAAAATAAGTTTTTCGGCCATTACCGTCTAGAACAGAAAATATATGAATGCCCTTCTTTCACTTTCTAAACTCATCATGATTATTCTTTGTAAATAGCATTCGCTATTTGAAAATGGAAAAAAAAATAATAGTTTATAATTATACATAAGCTAGCCGGAGCCGATGGCCTAGTTGCGTGGTCTTCAAAGGTGCAGGTGATGACTTGGCTATACGTATGCACCAACTCATAAGCAAGATGTGGTTAGAAGAAAACATGCCCGATGAATGGAATCTCAGCATAATTTGCCCGATCCTTAAAAAAGGAGACCCTCTGAACTGCACCAAATACAGGGGTATCAGTCTCCTCAACATCACCTACAAGATCTTTTCTACTGTATTGTTTAAACGCCTAAGGCCATTCGTTAACAACCTGATAGGTTCATATCAATGCGGTTTTAGGCCAGGAAAGTTCACTATCGATCAAACATTCACAATACGGCAAATCGTATAAAAAACACAAGAACTTCAAATCGATACCCACCATCTCTCCATCGATTTGAAAGCCGCGTACGATAGCATTTATAGAGGCAAGTTGTATAGAGCATTGTGCAGTTTTAACATCCCTGTCAAACTCGTCCGCCTGTGTAAAATGACGATTGAAAACGCTAGGTCGGTAAAGATCTCGCAGACACCTTTGAAGTCAAAAAAGGATTTTACTTGAAAGAATAGTGCAGAACGATCACACCAACACTAGAGGCACGATCTTTCACCACCTAAGATAAGATAAGCTGACCTATACATTTATAAATTATAAATTAAATTGGAAAATGTATTTTATTTTTAAATTGTAAGCTTTAATTTTAATATAACCTCTTCTGTAAAAATACTTTAGAAGACTTAGTTTTATTGTTTTGACAATAAAATAAAATTGAATTGAAATTGAATTCTTCCGACGGTGTAAGACATTTTTGCCTTTCCTGATCTGGCTACTATCTACAACACAAGACGTAAATTCGTCCAAGACCTGAATACGATTTCCATATCTAGGCGGGTTCTCCTTCAACTCTTCTGAGTCTTTTGGATGGTATTAAAAGGAGAGAATTCAAAATAGTGGAAGATGATGACATCATTAGAATATTTACCTGACTCAAGTATCAACGTAATGTTTCTTGCCTCTCTCTTTTCTACCGTTATTTTTCAAAAACTAGTTTGCTTCCTATTTATTCGGTCTTAGAGCAAATATTACTACAATATAATTTTTTTTGGGCGGAAACTTTCAGATCTTTACTATCATTAGTTCATAAAACACTGTGATTACAAAAAAAATTTCTAGGTGGGGTTAGAATTTAGATCGCCTATTACCATAAATGCCTGAGGTAGATAAATTAAAGCCAACCAGATTTTTGCCAAAAGGACATGAATAAATCCTTTATTTAACTCATAACTGCAACACTTTGTATTAACTATTAATCCAACATGTTTATCAAAATACAAGAAATCAAAATATATGAGATAATAAATATGATCAGGCAACCTCTAAGTCCATACCTTTAACCAGCCATAAACATTTCAATTAACTGTATAAATCATGATGCTCTAACTTTGATTTACAGTCCACTAACTCCATTATATGGATATTATTAAGAGATTCGAAACCATTAAAGCATAATAAGCCTCAAATATTTTATTATTCCACCCACAAAATACATAAGTCCATTCAATCTACCACAACCTGCCACATAATTGCATTCGAATTGGACCTTTTTTGTGGTCTGGCTCACCACCTAAAAGCACTTCCTTATTTACTTTAACTTATCCCCGAAAAAGGGTACGTGTAACAGATTGTGTTTTCCAACAATATAGTACCGGTACGCCCTGTCCTGCCACCAATTATTATTATTGTGTTTGTATTGTATGAACAAACAAATAAATACCAAATAAGGTTCGCCACTTGATTAGTTTTTGTGTTTCAATATTAAACAAAACCATATTTATTTATGCACAGTTAGAGGTCAAAAACCAAAAAGTATCTTTTTCTGATATCCGAAGGGGATTCACGTAGCGATAGTGTTCTGACGGTATGTTGATAATAAATTCGATATTGTCCGAGCGGCATGCTACTCCCACAAAAAGTATCTGTGAATATTGCTTATCAGTTTTAGTAAGCCATTTTAAAAATCGATGATTTGACTTTTTTCTGTTTTGATTATGGGTATGTAACTAAAATTTATAATTTTTTGGTAACCGCATTTGTTTAAGATTGCCGGTACTTTAAAGGGTAAGTAATGGTATCGTTGAAATAAAAACATTGGAATATTGGAAATATTGGATTGCGATGTTCAAAATTAGATAAGATGATTTGATAATACATAAATCTTGGAATAGAATTGTAAAGCAAAGATAAATTGGAAGATCTTCGAATGAAACCAAAAAAATAATAAAAAACAGTCGAACAGTCGATACATATGTTATGGTTACAGCCCAACGCTTAGTCTTACTTAGATTTGACTATTCAATGCGCGATTTTGACCAAAGTACTATCAAAGTCATATTAAATATTGCCATAGCTTAATCTTGAAATGAATAAAGTGCTAATTTTAAGTAGGCGGTAGGTATTATCAATGTAAAAATATAAAAAAAAAAAAAATGTGGCGCATACGCCACAGTGATTTTTGTTTTGAAAAAACTGTCTCTTAACCACTGCTTCTCCATGTGGGTTCCGGGTTAGAATAGACCCATGGTACAGATATGCGTTCAGTAGGAGGCAGCTAAAAGATTATCCCCTATAGGTAAAATTGGCCTATTGTAAGGGAAGCGCCCGCAGTAATAGTCTGCTTAAAGCTACCACCCCTGTAGTAACAGGTGAAGAGTTGTATTACGGTTGTGGGTGCCTGATGAGGTAAGAGTCCTCTAATCACACTTCTCTTTAAAATTGGGAGTAAAAATAGTTCAAGTCTAGTTAAGCGCTCAAGATGCGGATGCGATCCTAGCTTTCCATAGCTTTCTAGGCGAAAGTCGAGACTTTCTTGATACTAGGGATGCAGATAGCCCCTGCATCGCAGTAAGGAGGATAGTGTTTTCCATAACAAATCTATCGATTGCAACTAGAGTGGCTTGATCTACCACTCAAGAGGCTTTGTTGTACATCAATAAAACTCCAAGTGGGTGGGTCCACCGTGAGATTAAGCCGTAAAGGCAGGTGCTCAAGTAAAGCCTGTTCACGATCGGTTAACCACTACTTGCCAAGCTTAAACAACATTTTTTTAAAGTAAATTGAAAGGTACATATACAATCAGGACCTGGAATATATCTACTTGTCTTTAAAATCTAGGAGGCAATTAAGGACTGTTGAAGTATCGAAATTATGCACATTGGATAGGCCAGTATTAAAATGTGTTAGGTAGGAAAAGAATAAACGATCAGGGTACAAGGTTTTTGTACAAATAACTGTACAAAGTAAATAAATACATATATTGACCTGACAGCTCTTTAAGCATCCAAGGCCTAATGACCTATACTATTAAAAATTCCTGTGTGTGTGTTGTTAATCTACAAGAATGGAAGGGACCTATAGTTTACACCGCTGAGTCCAAACGGGTAGATTAAATGCACTTTTTCGAGCCAAATTTTACTCTCGGAGGTTTTGTCAGTTTCTCGCAAGAGGCAGTATTCCGGAAAAGAAGGTGGCTTTGAGCGAGATTCGAGCCCATTCTCTTCGCTTAGCAGTCCGAAACACTAATCACTAAGCCACGGGGCACTAAATTGATCATTGCCGTGTGGCAACCGTGATGAGCTCGGAATCCAGACTGAAATGGGGAAATTAACTTAAACCTGTTAAGGTAACTAGAGACCTATATTGCCAGAATCTTTTTAAAAACTTTTGACGGACAGGACAGGATACTGATAGGGCGAAACTGAGCGCAAGACCTAGAATTAGAGTTTTTTGGCACAGGGATAATTTTTATACAAAAATTTATCACATGAGTTTAGGCATTTAGACAATGACATATTATCATTTTTGCGTTAGATTTAATTCAATCAATCAAATCAAATACCTCGCGCTCCGAAACCACCTCAAATTCAAATTCGGTCTGACGACAGCCACTTGACCGATATTATTTTTTCCGCTCGATGAAAAAGTTCTTAAGTAAACATAACTCACAGTAGAACCAACATTTTTCTTTCTTGTATTTACGTATGAGATGCATAACCTTAACCACATACATAGAAAACTTTTAAATGTCTTGGACTATAACCAAATTGAAGTGTTCTTCTTCTTCTTTAACCATCGGTTACTACCAAATTATAGACCAGCAAGATTCGCGGGGTTTATTTTAGTAAGAGTTGCGTGGGTCACCCACCGGGTTTTCGATTATTTCATGCTAAAGGCTACCTTAATACAGGTATCGTCAAGTTTTTGCAACTGCCCTCCTTCCCTGATAGTATTATAACAAGTCATGCTATAGCCTTTATGGCTGATCCGTAAGTCAAGGAATGCAATAAGAAGCAAATTACTCAAGACGGTTCCTTGTGGCACACCAACTTTTATTGGGAACTCTTCACGGACTTTTGCGGAGCATAAGCACTAATGTATATAATCCTCAAAATATGTAAATTCTAACTAAATCAACTCATTAAGCAAGTCCATAAAACACAGTAATACACTTTATATTTAAGTGATATGACAATGCTTTCGGCAAACACGATAAAAACTTGTCAAATTAAAATCTTTTTTTTTAATGAAAGGAGCTAACGACTTTAATAATGGCTGCTTAAAGAACAAAAGTAGATTAAATGCTGTTGTCAGTTGAATTTCTAACGGTGAATCCCCATAGAAAACAACAACCGACACATAATTCTGTGGATGAGTAAAAGGGGCTATATGGTTGTACATTTGAACTTTGGTATTCGTTGTCGGCCTTCATTTATATTTATGAAATATCTTTGGCATTACCACTGGGAGAAGATTCTTTGGTAGATTTTATTAAATATGAAAGAGTGTGTTTAGAGCAAATTCATTTAACAATTCTGAAGGTGTTGATATTTAAAATTGAGGTATTTCTATTTTTGAATAATAATGACTTGGGATAGCAATCTAGATAAATATTTTACCGGTATGGCCTTAGACAATGTTGCGGAGAGTTTAAAAATTATTGAACAAAAGATATTTAATTCCACAACAACACCAGTTTGAGTATTGTTGGTATAAATATCCGAATATTGTCGAACAATATATTTAAATTATTGGTATTTGCATCAAAGATAGGAAATGAGTTGAAGGTAATAAGAGAGAAGGTGCTGAACTTGACATTCTATAGAAGAATCGAACAATTGAAAATAGAACGTTTTCGAATAGAATTCAAAGGGATTGATTATTATAAAGAAGGTTAAACAATCCATAAACAGAGTAATAGTTTTTGTTCCGAAATTTCATATAAAATCATGTTTCAAGATACAGCCATCTAAAATAGTTTGATCTTTTGTAGTTTTAATTGGAACGTTTGACTAGCTGTTTAGTTTTTTCTAACAATTACAATAGATCCGTTTATTAGTTCCCCGAAAACGTAAGTCAACTTCTTTTGCAACGAATAAATATCGATGATAGCAGAGGTTCTTTTATATCATAAGCTTTAGCATTTAGTAAAGGAAAGTTTTTTAAAAAAGATTTGGGTGTCTGTAAAGTCGGTTTACGGACGATAATTTTACGTGATAATGTCATAAGAAAACATGAATAGCTGCAACACCAACAAACAGCCCGGCGTATTTTTATCCGGTTTTGATAAACCTTTCTGCTGAAGGCTGTAGGAGAAAATATTTCTTTTTTAATGTTGCTTAAATCTACGTTGACGAAAAAATTTTGTTCTGGAGTCTAGAGTCAGTTAGTGGGTTAAGCTCCCACTCAACAATTTCAACTGTTTTCATTTTCTGTTAGCTGGTGCAAGCGTTTGGAAGTTTCGCTAGTCATATAAGAATTATGGACAATTTGTGATAATCCGAGAGCAATTTTTTTATTTAATGTTTATTTTGTGGAGCTGGCCAATTTAACACAACAAACTCTTGTTAAAGACTACAAGGCTTTTTAAACGATATGCAGGACCATGGATCCTCGCAATCTCGGTCAAAAACGCGTTGCTGTGTTCGAAAGAAAAGCCTTTTGAACGGAGAGAGATATTTGATCTTGTAAAGATAAATAATAACTACGAACTACATGCGACATGACATATGAATCTGGTCCAAATGCGTTTGAAGCGGTTAAGATGGTTTGGTCATTAAGAGCGAATTAACACCCGAAGCTCCAGCCTTCGGTGCCTAGAATATATAAAAAGTGAGCTAAAATTGGCAGAAATCTTACAACAGAAAGCTGCATTCTATGTTTATTTATAAAAATAAACATTATGGAGCAGAATAAAAACACTTCAACCCCCTTTGCTTCTTTTTTTTGAGAATTGAAAGAAACCATAACTTTAAAAATATAATCAATGTGTGCAAAGTTGAAGGAAGTTAATATTTTATATTATTCAAGAGAAGAGATTTGGGAATTTAATTTTCGCGAAATTGTACCTTACCACGATTGATCTATGCGCAGATTTGGGCAATAAGGATTTTCCAACTTTACCAAATTTGAGTAAATAAAAAACCATGTTGGGCGCTCAGCTATTCTCTTCAGGAGTAACATCAGCGTTCGGGGTTCAAGTTACACTAGTCAGAAATGATTATACTGTTACGGCAAATTTTTACCGTAACACTTGCCTTTACTAAGCTTGAGAATGACAATGAAAACCTTTAATTATGTTGATTCTTTGACAAAAATAGGCGTTACCAAGTTACAAGCGTAAGTTTAAGTTTATAGGAAAATATGCTTTAATTTCAAGTGATCTTAGCCGGATTAACCAATTTTTTGAAAATAAAGATTCATCCATAAATGACAGGAAAGAATTACAATTATCCCAACAAGCAAAAGGAAAAGAACTTATATATAAGGTTTGTCTCATCTTCATATACATAATTCCATCCCCAAGCGTAAAAATCCAAAGGAGTAATCTTTTGGTTATCTTGGTGGCAAGGAACTCATGCAACTCTTCCGTTATTGAAAGAACCAAATGTTTACATGACCAACAATTACGGCACAAAATTCGACAATGTCCCAAAGGCAGTAAAAATGTTTGGTCATTGGTTAAAAATATTAAAAACTCCTCAAAATCTTCTGTTTCAACGCTCATCGATTATAACAAATCAGTTGTTTATTCTTCAGAGAAGGCAAACTTGCAAGCTTGCTACAGCTGTGCTACGACTTATTTTGCTTCTTTTAACATTTGGATTGTTGTGACTCCAGTAACGCAGATCTGGAAATTGGTAACTCTATCTCTGGTAAACTGCGCTTCATCTGTACAGAATGTCATTTTAAATTAGTTGTGTTCTGTTTATTCTTTCAGCAATACAATCTACAGAATTCAGTCCTCAATATCTTGTCAATTGATATCAACTCTTGCACTGGCGTAAAGTGATATTGGTGAATCACTGTCCAAACTCTATTCTGTGCCAATCCAAGCTTAGTTGTTAATCCTTCTGTTGCTAAGGGTGGGAGTACACGTGCTTCGCGTCGTACCAAATCCAAAATCCGTTCCTCTATGTGTGTTGGCCCACCATAGGACCTTTCTCTCTTTCGAGTCTCCAGCACTCTATGTTCCTGAAGACAATTGTTATCGCACGTACTTGCTCTTATGTTCGGTCACAGCGTCGAATAAAATTTGAAAATATTAAGGGAACTTCAAAGTTTTTATTCGAATTTTCAGACTTTTAATTGTAGTACGTAAAACAGTTTTCAGCAAAAAAAAATCAACGCCATTTTTTATTTCTTTAAAAAACGTGTGTGATTTTTTTTTTTTAAATCGTAGTGACATTTTTATAGATTTACGATTTTTTTTTTGTCCAAACCTACTCGCTTTAGCTTTTTGGTGCACCTTATACCCTTCACCCTGTATATGTACAAAAAAAATTCCTGAAACTGCATTTACTTAACTGGATGTTTATTATTTCGCTGTGAAACCGAACGAGTTAAGACAAAAGTTTTCCTTGTTTTAAAAACTTATTACCGTTGAATCGAATCGGTGGCTATTTTAACTTGGGCTTTAATACACCTTTAATAGCCTTCTACACAGGCTATTTTCTGCAAATAGACCTGCACAGTGACAGTCGCCATAATTTGCATAACTGGCATTCTTCCTGCACTTCCTTACACTAATAACTCCATTATTTTTAAAGCCAGTATTAGAGAATATAGTTTTTGAAAAATCAATTTTCAAACTTAAAATTTGGAAAAAAATATTTTAATATTTTTTTTAAAAAGTAATTCGATGTCATGTTAAACAAAAAAAATATATAAGAAACAACAAACTAATAAAGCTTGTTCATTAAGAAATAAGCAACAAACTCGAATTGGTTAATATATTCCTATTGGTTGCTAAATGGGGTAAGTGGTTTATTAACAAAAAGTAAAAATATTAAAACAAACTTTTTCAATTTTAAATAAAGCATAGTTCAAGAAAAACATCAGCTATTTTAATATATTTTCTACTCATCATCAACAATAGAAAATAGTGTAAAGTTTAACAAAAGTGGATCAAAAGCCGTCCTTCGAAAACTTTAATGTACGCATATTCATCTTCTGATTACATTCTGAATGTTTGGATAGAAACATTAATTACGTATATAATGTACATAAATTTTATGAGACACAAAGTAAATCGATATTTTGCTTGTTCTGGTTAAACTTTTTTTATGTGAAAATACTGTAGAGAGCTCTTTCCGGCCATGGGTTATCTTTATTTTGATTTTCCAAAAGTAAATAGTCCCATCAAGAAAATTTAATGAAAACAAAAATTAAAATTACATTATGGATACACAAAACAGACACATTTAGCTTAAATGTCCCAGATTTTGAAGTGGATACTCCAAAAGTTTGTTTTTAAGGTCGGAGTATAAGAAAACAAAGGATGGTTTACATTGGACTAGGTCATGGCTGGGTAAAATGTATTAAAACAAAATTATGAAAACAATATGTTTTTTGTAGAACTTTTTTGAAAGGATTGAAAAAGCTTAGAGTATTCAATGGAAAAGCAAAAATTAAAATTAATAAGGAACATTAAAAAAGAAGATAATCATCATTTCATTATTTCATTACATATATTATATTTCTTTAAAAATTCTATTCATCAAAAGGTTGTTTATTTGACATTCGAATATTATGATTATGCTTCTGTCTTGCTTAATAATACTATTAAAATTTATAATTATCAAAGGGCTGATTTCATTGCGCTCAATTGCTTCATTAGTTCTGTTAATTAAAATGATTCTTCGCAGGGTAAATCCTTAGAAGATATTTATAGTCATTTCAAAAGAATTGTATTCGAAGGCATAGAACGTTTTGTTTCTACCACATCAATTAAGAAAAAAAAATGTAAGCTTCCTTGGCTTAACTCAAGGATTAAAAATTTAGAAAATGCCAAGAAGTTTTTACACAGGCAATACATATAATAGGTTGGGTCACTTTTGTATGGAGATTTTTTTCACTTCTAATAGCAATAAAAATGTGATACTTGGTTATAGAAACCAGTTTAGAAAGTTTCATAGAAGGATAGCAGGTGTCGATTAACATTGTAGATCAAAATGGCAAAGGGAAAATTTCGCGGGTAAACTGACCTCTCAACTGCTTGAGTATTTATTTATTTTATTTATTTATTTATTTATTTCAAGTAAATACTAACACTGTAAGATGGAGGTCTTATAAGCTGGTGATAGCAAATGTTATAACATAAACAATTTTAATAAAAAGATAAAATATGGCAAGGTAAACGCCAAAATGTTATTTAACTGTCTCCTCGGTGAGATATATGAGATTCAAGTTCTTTGTTAGATATTTGCTTCAGTATTGGTGGTTCTGTAACATAAGACTGCCAATTAATAAGTTCGTAATATACTTTTGCATTCATGTTTACGACTGGAACTTGAAATAGCCTCAATTTTTGTTTGTAGGTTCACCTCGTACTTTTAGAATTCGACGCAGACCCAATTCTCTGAGTCTGTCAACATTGCTAACAAAAGATTTTCAGGATGACCAAAGTAACTGTTGCGTTGAATTACCGGGTCAATAACAGCCTTCAGTTCTGTTGTAAGATAACGACTCCTCGATATTAATTGTCAAAAATGTCTTCCCTCATCTTTGCAACTTTAACATCAAACCAAGATGGTGCGTAAACTTTGACAACATAAGTTGCCAAACAAATAAGACTTATGCCTTCAGAAAATTGAATAGGGTGGATTCTTACTAGACTATAAGTTAAGGTGCTCTCTTATAAATCTAAACACTCTTAAATGTCGCAGGCAAGCTCAACGCATTTTATTTGTAAAAGATATTTTAGACAACCGAATATCTTCTAAGGAATTGCTTTCCTTAATTCTCTTTTATGTCCCTAAACGAATACTTCGAAATAAAAGTGAATTATCCTACATAGTTCCTTATAGGACTAACTAAGGGTTAAATGAACCGATAAGGCGTTCCTTAAAACTTGTTCACGAAGTAAGCAATGAAATCGACCTTTCTACGAAGAAAGAGCTTTTGAAAAAAAAGATTTTTTTTATGAATACGTCCTAAACTTGATTATAATGTAAGTAATACAAATGTTTGTATAGTTTGTAGGTAACCCAATTTATTGTAAATTGAAGAAATAAAAAAAAAATAAAATTGAAAAAAAATTCGGCCTGACAGCGCATCACACGAGAACGGCAAAACGAATTTCAACAAATCTTTTTTTAAATAGGTAATTTACATATAGGACACATTTTTTTAAATATATTAACTAAATCTTTGTAAATTGGCCAAAGAAAAAATTTGCTTACTACATCACGCAAAATGACAGTACGTATGTAAAATCTACGACGTACGTATGTATATTAGTTTTTAAACCATTTTTTTGTGTTAAATTTTTTATATATTTTTAATCGTTGTTGTCCTTTTTAGACAAAATAAAATAAATAGATAAAACTTTTTATTTTAAGCTTCGTTAATACTGTGTCTCAACGAGCTTAATTTTATAGAGAAATACAACGATACACAGAAATGCATAAAAATCGCCGTCTTAGTATATCTTGACGTCACTATCATCTTTTATTATTTTTTATTTCTTGAGTGAAGACTTCATTTCAAAATTGAAGATTAAATGAAAAGTACCTATGTCACATATGTTTAAAAAATTAAAATACGATTTTTGTTTCCGAGGCTAACGGAAACAGAGCTGCGGGTACAGCTAGTAATTAAATAATTATGAGAACACTCAAGTAACGATATCCTTAATATTGCACACAAATAACTTGAGACTAGTTAAAAAACTATGAGAATTGCTTATTTTACTTCCAAGTAAAAATACTATGTATTAGCCAGTTAGTACATTCTTGTAGATTGAACAACAATTAAAAATGAAAATACGATACTTGAGAAACATCAACATCAACATTGGTGAATAAGCCCTTCTCATAATACGGATGAAAAAGCACGCCTCGGGCGTTTAACAGACGTTTTATAAAAGAAGCAAAGAAAAATGTGGCCAATTTCTCTCAGAGATATCGGAAAGCAAGGGAGTGGGCGGACTTCCAGTAGCTGACGTAACATCGACATGTCAATTTATGGCAGGACGCAGGACACAACTTACCTTATCTTAGGTGGCGCTACAGCTTGGGGTGAACCTGGGAAGAAGAAAAAAAGCAGACATCGGGTGTATATGGCTCACAATTCTCATCTCCAAACTTATTTGCGGTGACCAAATTCCTTATCAGTGAAGGGTGGGTTACTTTCCCCAAAACCTACAGGGAAAAGTGGATATACACGAAATTACCGTTCAATCAAGCTGTTGTCGCACACCATCCAAATCGTTGGGCAGCTATGGCCATATAGCATATGCAATCTAGAATATAAAAATCAAAATGGAAGTACCTATATTGACATTCCTTAACATATTTGCACCTTGATTTGGTTGATTTTTAAGAAGCATTCGAAGGGCAAACTCGGGATCTGACATGGATTGTCCTAAATCTATATATGTGCTGATGATCATAGGCATGTCGACTGAATGAATCATAACAAACGTTAAATGCCCCAAAGGAGACACCAGAGTTCCCAATCTTATAATTTGGGGTTCACGGAGACAGAATTTTAAGTCTTTTGCTCTTTATTAGAGTCCTTGCTTTCTGCTAGACAATAGAGGATAAGGTGACAAACCTGAAACTGAATCATTTTTTTTTCTACAGCGAAAGATGAAATCTTCATAGACACCATAGGCCCGTACCTACGGTTTGTCTTACTTACTAAAAATAAACAACCTTATTTGTTCATTCGACCACAACTAAGTTGCCTTATCAAGTAGTTTAATTTTCATTTTCATTAATCACGTGTGGCAGGGAGGTCTCCATCGAGGGGACCTGCAATGCCGCATAATCATACGGTTATATGTCTTGCTACGCTAGATCGAACGGTCTCGTTCTCCGAAGTCGGCGTACAAGATTTGTCTCTTCAAAGGCCCGCTGTATGCTTCTATTACAATGGCCTCGTAAACGTGTTTTAAACTTGGTGGCAGATTATTTACGTCGTTGACAGTTTCCATACACAGGTCTCTGTGTAAATCGCTGTTTCGTATGTACCATGGAGCACCAACAATTGCTCTGAGGACTTTGAAATGTCGGCAGTGTTGTGTATGGCTTGGTTTGGCCCAACCCCAAAGATGTATTCCGTAAGTCCACATAGGTTTTAACACTTGCTTGTATGTAAGCAGGCTGTTATAAGTACTCAGACTGAAATATTTTCCAATTAGCCAGTTTAGTTTTCGTAACTTAATATCGAGTTCTTCTCTTTTCTTTTTGATGTGCGTTTTCCATTTAAGCTTAGTCAGTCATGTTTAGATACTTTGCTTCGTTTGCATACGGTATTTAAACCAAATTAATAAAGATGGGTAGATTGTTAACAATCTTGTAGTTAAAGTTAACATGTGTTGATTTGGACTCTTTTAGAACGATGCGCCATTTCTTCGTCCACTTTTTTATTTTATCAAGAGTTTTTTGTAACTTTTCGGTTGCTCTTTCAATTGAGCTGGATGATGCAAGTATGGACGTATCATCAGCAAATGTTGCTATCGTGACGTCTTCTTCTTGAGGTATATCTCGAGTATTAAGAACAATACCACTGGGCCAAGAAGGCTTCCTTGTGGGACACCAGCATTTATTTCTTTAAATCCTGAATATTCAGTGCCTTGTTTCACTCGGAAAAGTCTATTTTCCAGATAGGATTCCAGAATATAATATATTTGTTTCAGAAAAACCTGTCTTAATTTAAATCTTAAGCCTTCGTGCCCGACCTTATCGAAAACTTGGGAAACATCAAGAAACGCGCTTGAACATATCTTTCCCCCTCTAGGGATTTTTCAATTTTATTTGTTATTCTGTATACTGGATCAATTGTTGAGTGGTTATTTCTAAAACCATATTGGTGTTCGAGAATAAGCCGTTTCTCTTCTACAATTGGAAGTAGTCGCTTAAGTAATAACTTCCTCTAATAACTTAGAAATTATTGGTAATAACGATATTGGTCTGTAAGACTTCTTTTCATTAAGAGTTTTCCCTGGTTTTGGGACCATAATGACTTCGGCCACTTTCCATCGTCATGCAAGCCTAAACGTGGCATTAATCAGATGTTGGATTTTAGTGATTGCTTTTCTCGGCAACTCTTTAAGAATGGGTGCATTTATCAAGTCATATCCGGAAGCTTTTTGTTTTTTATAGCGTCGAAAAGTTCTGAAAATGTGACATCTTGAATTCGAAAATTTTGAGAGGTCCAAGGAGTATCACCGGGTTTATTCAACAACGCCTCACCTTCAAAAGGTTTGATAGTTTACTCGAGGTGATCGGCAACAGATCTGCCTTTTCTTTGTCTGTTTTAGCAAAATCTCCGTTGTTTTTTCGAATTGGTGCTGATTGTAACTCTGGTTTTTTAACACCTTTAATAGCCTTCCACAGAGAGTAATTCGTACTTTTTTCTGTGGTAAGACCTTCGAGATAAGTAGAAATCTCACGGTTTTTTGAATCCCTGATTGGATTTTTCAGTTTACTGCAGAGGTGATTCAAAATAGTTTTGTGTTGAGGACATCGGGATTGCTGCCATTTCTTACGTGCTTTTCTTTTTTCGATTGAAAAATTTTGCTTGTTAGGAATTGAATTTTTGCTATTTTGCGGAGTGTTTTTCCAGGCAGCACTTTGAAGGTTTTAATAAATCTGTCAACTTCTTCTTCTAATTCAAACGGAGTTTGCAATGATACTTTAAGAGTAATAGCCTCTTAGCAATCTACACGAAACGTTTTCCAATTGGTTTTGTTGTTTGTTAAAAATGACCCACTTTCCTTCATTATTAGGCATCCGCTTACTGTCAACATGACTGGTGAGTGATCAGTAGGAAGATCATAGCTATCCTCGATCTTGGTATAGTTTTAATTTAAGCCCTTTGCAATAAAAAAGTCAAGTAGATCAGTTTTGGCTAGGTCCGCTGGCCAGTAAGTTGGTTTTCCGGTTGATAAAAAGTCAGCACTAGTTTCCATGCAAGCTTTAAAAAATTGTCTCCCTCTATGTTTGAATTAAAGTCACCGCCTATAATAAACTTAGAATCGAGAGCTTCAAAAAGATTTATGAAATCTATACTGTCAACATGACTGGTGAGTGATCAGTAGGAAGATCATAGCTATCCTCGATCTTTACTTACTTACTTAGGTGGCGCTACAGTTCGGGACGAACCTGGGCCTCAACCAACATGCCTCTCCAGCCAACTCGGTCTTTGGCTAGCTGCCTCCAGTTTTGCACTCCAAGTTGGTTGAGGTCGTCCTCCACTTGAGCGCGCCACCTAAGGCGAGGTCTTCCTTGACTGCGTCTACCCTCTGGGATGGAATCGAAGATCCTGCGAGCCGGAGCATTGTTGTCCATTCGCTCTACATGACCTAGCCATCTTAAACGT
Organism: Platycheirus rosarum; assembly: GCA_963971375.1. NCBI lineage: Eukaryota > Metazoa > Arthropoda > Insecta > Diptera > Syrphidae > Platycheirus > Platycheirus rosarum. The sequence continues at coordinate 56,256,777 of OZ020509.1, read as the reverse complement.
GATATGCGTATTTTTTTGACCAGGTCAATGTCGCTGTACAGCTCGTATAGTTCTTGGTTGAACCTTCTCCTCCAAAGCCCGTTAACGCAGATAGGGCCAAAAATCTTCCGAAGAATCTTACGCTCAAAACGACTAAGGATATCTTCATCCGCTTTAGATAGAGTCCATGCCTCGGCGCCATAGAGCAGGACTGGGATGATTAGGGTCTTATACAGAGTCTCCTTTGTCTTTCGAGAGAGGGCTTTGCTACTCAATTGCCTTCCTAGGCCATAGAAACAGCGATTGGCAAGAGTAATTCTTCGCTTTATTTCTGACGAGATGTTGTTGTCAGATGTTATAGCGGATCCGAGGTACACAAAGTCCCTAACTACCTCAAAGTTGTACCTGTCTATTGTGATGTTTTGCCTAATCCGCCGGTGTTGTGTGTCCCTTTTTGTGGACAGCAGGTACTTCGTTTTGGCCTCATTGACTGCTAGTCCCATCTTAGCCGCTTCAGCTTCAATGCTAGCAAACGTTCCACTGACAGCTCGCCGAGTTCTGCCAATGATGTCTATGTCGTCAGCGTATGCTAGCAATTGCACAGACTTGAAAAAAATTGTCCCACTACAATTGACTTGCGAGTTTCTTATAATTTTTTCAAGTATTAAGTTGAAGAAATCGCACGATAGCGCATCACCTTGTCGGAATCCTTTTTTGACGTCAAAAGCTTCTGTGAGGTCAGAACCAACCTTGACGGAGCAGCGAGAGTTCTCCATCGTCATCCTGCACAGTCGGACGAGTTTTGTGGGAATGCCAAAACCTGACATGGCTCTGTATAGCTCGTCTCTATAAATGCTATCGTACGCGGCCTTAAAATCGATAAAGAGGTGGTGAGTATCGATTTGGAATTCTTGGGTGGTTTCCAGGATCTGCCGTAGCGTGAACATTTGATCGATTGTGGACTTTCCAGGTCTGAAACCACACTGATAGGGGCCAATCAGGTTGCTGACGAAAGGTTTCAGGCGTTCACATAGTACGGCAGAGAGGATCTTGTAGGCGATATTCAGGAGACTTATTCCTCTATAGTTGGCGCAGTTTAGAGGGTCTCCTTTCTTGTGGATCGGGCAAACGATGCTGAGGTTCCATTCATCAGGCATACTTTCTTCTGACCAAACTTTAGAGATGAGTTGGTGTATGCACTCCACCAGGTCATCTCCGGCCGCTTTAAAAAGTTCGGCGGGTAATCCGTCGGGTCCAGCAGCTTTGTTGTTTTTGAGTTTAGATATTGCTATCCTTACTTCATGTTGGTCAGGTGGACGGAAGTTTTGTCTGTCATCATCCATGTTGATTGGTTCATTCTGCCTGACAGCGGGATTTTGGCCTTCATCGCCGTTTAACAGTCTGCAGAAATGGTCCTTCCATGTACTCAGCACCGACTGTGACTCTACTACGAGGTTTCCATTCCTATCTCTACAGGCTTCTGTGCGGGATTTTTTTCCTTGGCATGTTCTTTTTACCTGTTGGTAAAACTTCCGCACGTTGTTCCTGGAGTAGCATCTCTCAATATCTTCGATCGCGCGCTTCTCATGCTCTCTCTTTTTCTTTTGGAGAAGCCGGTGTTCTTCCCGTCTTTTCTGCTCATAGAGCTCGCGAGCAGCTCTCGTCTTTCTTTGCAGCGTCGCTTTATATGCCTCTTGTTTGGCTGCATGGGCCTGCCTGCATTCGTCATCAAACCAGAGGTTTCGTGGTGGTGGTATGGTGAAACCTAGCACATCAGTTGCGGCATCTCTGATGGCTTGTTGGCAGTGTTGCCACTGATCTTCGGCACTTGATGCTGGCGGTACTGGATTTCTTGAGAGGTTACGGGATATTCGATCGGCATAGGTTCTGGCGGTTTCTTGCGATTGCAGCTTTCCGACGTCATACTTCCTCACAGTATTACTCCGTTGTTGTGGAGTTCGGGTTATTCGCATTCTTACCTTTGCTGCAACAAGGTAGTGATCCGAGTCGATGTTAGCTGCTCGGAAGGTGCGAACATCCAAGATACTGGAGGCGTGTCTTGCATCGATCGCAACGTGATCAATCTGATTGACGGTTCTTTGATCTGGGTGTCGCCAAGTCCCTTTGTGTATATCGAGATGAGGAAACCGTGTGCTTGCAATGGTGACGTTATGTGCCGCTGCGAAGTCAATTAGCCTAAGTCCGTTTTCAGACGTTGTGTCGTGTAGGCTATGTTTTCCGACAGTCCTACCAAAGATTTCCTCTTTACCTATTTTGGCATTAAAATCGCCTAGTACGATCTTAACGTCGTATTTAGGGCATTGCTCATAGGTTTTGTCGAGGAGCTCATAGAAGTCATCCTTGGTGGCGTCATCTTTGTCCTCTGTGGGGGCATGAGCGCATATTAGGCTAATGTTGGCGAATTTAGCCTTGATACGGATTGTCACAAGTCGCTCACTTACGTGTCGAAAGCCCAAGACTTCTTGCCTAAGTCTACCGCTTATGACGAATCCGCACCCAAATAAACGCTGTGGTCTTCTTGCGCAATCACCGTAGTACACGTCACAGTTTTTCATCCTCCTTTTGCCCGGCCCATTCCATCGCACTTCCTGGATGGCAGTAATTCCTGCTCTGTAGCAGTCTAGGGCCTCCGCTAGTTGTTTGGATGCACGTGGTCTGTTAAGAGTTCTAACATTCCACGTGCAGATCCGAAGGTCGTTGTCCTTGATTCGTTTTTCCGGGTCGTCAACAGTAAATCCGTCCTTTTCCGAGGCTATTGGTCGCTTCGTAACTTTTTCTTTTTTTCCGTGGCAGGGTTGTTAACCCCACGCACAACCCCCAACCTGGAGGGCCAGGTCCTTTGTTGGATTCCTTGGACAAAAGGAACCGGAGAATCCGGAGTCAGTAACCCACTTCGGGGATATGAGCGCTGCCGTTGGCCCATTAAGGGTTCATCCGCCACCATCCCTATTTCAATGCCCTGACTTGCATTGAATTGTCCTAATGACCTTATCTCCAAATACGTCGAAGTAGCTCATTAGGGCGTCTGCTTCGTTGACTGTTGACGCCACCGTTGGTCCAGTTGGTTGGGCTCATCCGCCGTACGTCCTCTTTCTAAGGGGCTCGTGCAAGACTTCTGCGAATCGATCAGAACAGTCATTAAAGCAGAGCATTATAGTGTTGCTATTTTTTCTGTGTTCAACACTCGCGCTTATAAGTTTAGCAGGAATGTCCGGATGGACAGACCAGTACCCGGTGGTTACCGCGGGGAGGTAAAATAAGCACAATTGATGTGTACGATATAGTTGCAGCGACTGTGCATCACCAGTTTGATGCCTTTCAGTGCCTACCCTATTCATACAGCAACCAACCACCATCCTCGATCTTTACATAGTTTTAATTTAAGCCTTTTGCAATAAAAAAGTCAAGTAGATCAGTTTTGGCTACGTCCGTTGGCCAGTAAATTGGTTTTCCGGTTGATAAAAAGTCAGCACTAGTTTCCATGCAAGCTTTAAAAAGTTGTCTCCCTCTGGTTGATATGCATTTTGATCCCCAAAACGTATGTTTTGAATTAAAGTCACCGCCTATAAAAAAACTTAGAATCGAGAGCTTCAAAAAGTTTTATGAAATCTGTTTTCTCTTTCTTGCACCTAGGAGAATAATATATTGATGCAATGCTATATGTCGAACGTCTATATTTTATATTCACTGCAAAAACTTGCATTTCTCCAGTTCGATTATTGACTTTAAGGAATTGTCAATGTTTTATCTTATAAATAGAGACGATCCACCTCTTGCTCTATCAGATGGGTGATACCTTTTATATTGATTATTGTTTCCTTTTTGAAGTGTGTTTAAAAAATCAGGCATATGACAATTTTTTTCGTTTGACAAATGTATTTCTAATTCGTCCATTTTCATAATTAATTACGTATTGTAATCAATGGTGATAGAGCCATTATAATCGAAGATCTTACATCCCTGTATCGAACACTTAATGTATAGATACATTTTTTAAAGCAATTGGAAACCATATATATTAGCGCGAAAAAAAAACTTAATAACTACTTTCTACTTTCTGCTGCACAGAAGGACTAATTCGGCGATTTTTTTAATGGAACAGTTCTCCCCAAGTGGAAAAAGCGTAAATGTCGTGGATCAGTCATCAGTTTCGAAGTCGACACAAAGCATTGCGGGAAAAATGTCTTCTAAGCTGAAAAGAATGTCAGATTTGAAAACTATTATTTCGTGACGCAATTATGTTGACAATATCTCGAGTTAAGTTTAAACTTGTGTCATTTGTGGAATGTCCATCTATAGGACTTTGGTCACTCAGCATTAATGGAATAAATAATTTTTTAACTTAAAAACACCAACATGCTAAGAAACACAGACACTGAGAGGAACATATAAATCATTAATCTAATTGATGTATACAGTCCAAGCAAACTAAGTCTAAAAATAATAAATAAACCAAAAAAATCCATGTAGTTTCAATTTTTGCAGGAATGTGTAGGGATGGGTCCCATCTACCCGCAATAAAACATCCCGTTAATCCGATGGACGCGCGGGGTGGGGGTGGTTTAAAGGGACCTTTTCACGGTTGCCCCCGCATATCTCGAAAACGGTTCGTCCTAGAAAAAAAAAACTATGAAAGAAAAATGAAGTTGATAAAATTTCCTACAACTTACTATGGCATTATTTTTAAAAATAAAGAACCGTTTTTGAGATATACTCTTTGAAAAATGGAATTTTTTTAAAGAAAAAAATTATTTTGCCAAACTTGTTGTTGTAACTCTTTACCAATTTTTTTATTCACAAAGTTGTGGAGCCGTAGAAATCTAATTTCCTACTAAAATATATGCATAAGTGTTAATTTATCTTTAACAGTTCAAAAGATACAGCGAATTGAAATGTTACGATAAATGTCAAAACTTAGTCATAAAATAACAAATCTTATATTTCGCAAAAATTCGAATCGATATTTTCAAAAATCTTTAATTTTTTTCTCAAATAGCTTTGTTAATAAACTCTTTATCATAAGAGTAGTGCATATAAAACTTGTAGAACTGAAGTCTGCGTCCTTGAAAATGAAAGCTAGATAGAAAGCGCGCCGTTAGTGGTGACTCCGGTGCTGATAGCACCAACGGCTGAGGAGCTATTAGCAATTAAAAAGGAGAGATTCAGGGCGAACTAAAAACCTTCCACGTCCAATCATTTCACTAGTGGAGGTGCAATAATTAATTGTTCTCGCCTTATTTCTGGTAAATAAAAGGCTAGTGTAGGTAGCTTGATTCAATACCTTTCTGACAGTGCAAGAATCACTCACGTAGGATGTCAATATTAGGAGATATAGGCGCGAAAGGATTGAGTGAAACAAATATTTTCTGGCACCTGACCTTTCATTGCACTCCTGGAGGCGCAGTTATTTTATCAAGAGAATTCTGATGTATGGATCAAATAGCTATATACCTATAGGATAATGCTAAACATACTCAGCTAAAATAACTACAAAACGAGATATAACTCACCAACGGAACCGCAGCTGACCTTAACGAGGTTTTATAATACTATTCCCTGGTGCTATTCACAAATTATCGTTTTAGAGGAACTTGGTCATGGCTCCCGGACTATTAGTTATGTGGTCGTCGTAGGTGAATGGTTCATGCAGTGTTAAATAGATATTCATTTTAGCTTCCCGATCCGTATATGACAAATAACTTGAAAAATTTACTGCGCCTTCAGGAGCGTATTGAAGGGCCGCGTTTTGTTTTAAAGAAGTTAATTAGAAAACCATTTAATTTAATAAATAAACAAGAATAAGAATAAAATACGTAATAAATATTACTATGGAAGAAAATTATTGAAGAAAATATAAAAAAAGCAATTAATATTTTATAAACATAAAAAGATCCGGGTAATTAAAAGAAAATTTTAAATTTGATTCTTAAACATCGCTCAGTGGCAACACTTGTAAGCTCTCCATGGTGTCTACTTCAGTGGCTTCTTTATCACTTGCATCTAGTTTGATTGTATACTCGCCCACGCATTGGAAACGACGGAGATTTGTTGGTGTTTTTTTCATACTGAGTGCAGCACACAAAATTTTCTGATTTGCTGTGGTCAAAACATTCCCTCAAGTAAATAAGAGCATCCGATTGAACCCCTACATCGCCTAAGCATAGTTGACGCTTGCATCCTAAAAAAGATGTGCATACTTGTTGGCATTTAAGTATTGTTGTATTAATGTCAAAATGCAGCGTTACTACTGGACATTTCTGAATCATTGCAACATTCCAACGAATCCGCCAGAAATTGTTTCAATTGAAGACTTAACACTTAGAAGCTAACATATTTTAATGATTTCAGTTTTCAGTTGATAGGGTACAATTATTTATCTGTGTATTTACTTTATTTTTATTAAGCTCCTGTTTAGGATGATTAATATTTTTCGACTTGTGTACGAAAAAAGGAAATTAAAAAAAAAGTAGCACAGAGAGAAAAGTGGTAGCAAAAGTGTCACAGCGGTAACGCTGATTGACAAGTTTGGTATATATCAGTATTGCCAGATATATTTTATTAACATTTTGTTCGTTTATTGTTGTGGCTGCAATGAAACTAGGCATCTAGGAGAGAGGACTGCATGCAGACCTTGGAATGGGGGTTCCAATTTAAAAAAGTTAATATCACTTTTTTGGCGTTTTGGGTCAACGGAGTAATAAGACTTTAACTGTAATTTCGATTGTAAGTGATCCAAACTAGTATGCTGGCGAATTGACACAAGGTAGGTACTTTTATAAGGACTAAAAACTTTTATTTAATTGCACCAGGTACAAACACGCGTTTTAACAAGAGCGTTTCATTTCCATTACTTGTTGTTAGTTACAATAAACTAAGAAATTGTGAAATTTCTTACTTGTTGTAAGAACCGACACAATTGTTATAGTTCTCCTAGACTTGTTATTCCGTTTTACACAAATTTTAAAAAGTTGATGAATTTCTCTTGTTCAACAAGCAATTTATGTATTGTGTTATAGGCCCCTGGGGCCGAAACAATAGTTTCGGCATCTTCCAACAAGTGGGAAATTTCAAAATTTCATAGTTTTTGAAAATGGAAACAACAAGTGTTAAGGAAAAAAGAGAATAATTGGAACAGAATTGTTGATAAGTTATGAATAAGTACTTGCAAAAGTGTTTCTCAAGTGATAGATTTGGAAAGATCATTCTGAATTTATTTAGTGGTTCAGTTTTGTTTAAAAAAATGTTTTTTTTATTCTGAAACGGACAGTGATGTTGAGGTCCAAAGATAGACAAAAGTGTTTAAAGGATTAGCTTTGTAACAGAACCCGATGTGTTTGTTGAAAAATTTCGTGTAGCCGTAGAAATTGCTGATTACCTTACCGAAAGGCTCTATGTACCACTAATTACGTTACCCTGCCAATAAAATAGAAGAAAAGCAGAAAATATTGATAGCCTTGCATTGGTGGGATACTGGATCTCAAGTCTTAATACCATGTATTGAGGTGCATTCAAATTGTTCATAAAATGATAATGGTTCCATGTGTAAAAGAAGTCACAGTTGCAACAAATCAATTTAAATTTCATATACAAGTTTGTTAGACTAAAACTGACATACATATTTGATCTTGCCATACAAGACTTATGTATATGAGAAAGGTGGAATGCCGGAAGTTTGCGGCGCTACGATGGTAATTTGATTAATATTGATGCACCTTCAAAAAATAAAGCAGCTTTTGTGGATCGCTTAACTGTATGGCAGTATGTGGACCAAACTTAAGATCTTACTATGCCATCTCTAATTTATGTCCAATTTTTTTCTGCAGGGTCTAAATATTTTTAAACTCTTTGGCATCGAAAATATCTCCTGCCATTTATCACTTTTTTTCTGTTTTAGTTAATGATTCAGAAGCGCCAAACAAATTATGTTTGTTTTTCTGATTTTGGACAAAATGATTATTTTTTTCTTTGGAAAACTTACAACTATTTTTTGTAACTTGACTTGCTAAACTATTCAACAAGTGAAGGGTTTTTTTTTTGTTGACAGTCTTTATGGTTTTTATTGTGTTACAGAAATTATTTTCACTTGTTAAACAAGCATTGTTAAACAAATGGTTGTTGACTAGTTTACTTGTTGTTCTGTGTTATAGGCCCCTGGTGGTCGAACTTTATTAGTGGATACCTGTCATAGCTTGGATTCAGCAATACTTCAACGACCAGCTTCAGCACAGTCATATTTAGGTTCTTATAACATATAAATTTTTTTTATTTCAATCTTTAAAATCATTTCTGCCTTTCATTTTGTTTTGTATTGTATATAAATTTGGCATACTAAATAAATTACTGTAGTTTGTTTTTAAAAAGAACGAAATTATTTATAATGAATTCAAACGTCATGGTACTCGGGGTCGAGAAAACATCACGCATTTGCTGGATACCCACGTGGATAATATATTCTCAAGGAGGAAAATTAATGCAAACAACAAACGATCTCTGCAAAAAGGGCTGCCTGGCAAAAAAAAATTACAGACATAGAATCTACAAACGTCCACATTGCTCCAGGTCCAGGTTACCTTAAGAGACCGGATAGTACCTGGACTGACTCCTTCACAGAAACCCTTTAGTTACTTATAAGCACACACTTCCCTGGATGAGTCTTCGATACACCCAATTTGGAAGGAGGCCCTAATATAAGAAAGAATTCAAACATAGGACACCCAAATAATAGATACGAAAAAAGTGGCTTGGGTCAAACTCTTTCTCAGCCTTTTTCTTTTTAAAAACTTTAGAAAGACTAATTGAAACCCACATCTGCTTAAAATTGGGGGACAATGCCCTCTCGCAGGGCCAACATGCTTACACGAAGGTCAAATCTGTTGAGACAGCTTTCCAAGAGGTGGTGGGTACTATTGAAAAATCAATCCAACTCAAAGAATTTACTTTAGGGCGATTTGCACTGGGCGGCCAGATCACCTGATTTGACCCTTCCAGACTTATTTTTTTATTGTGAGGTGACTCGTAGTACCGGGATTATGCAAGCAAACCTCAGAGCCCTACCATAGGATTGCGAGAATTTTTCGTGGGAAGTTCCGACACAAATAAAGGAATATGGCATAAAACGAACCCGTTTGATCATCGATTCAGACGGCGCGCGGGGGCCACTGACTGATATCATTTTGTCATTTAATTTTAATTCATTATAGGAAAACATAATTCGCAAGTTGAACAAACATTTTTCATTCCTAACAAAATATTAAAGGCAAGTCAACATGGGGGAAAGATGGAAAAGTCGAAAATCCAATTGCCGGTTTTGGACTGTTCGATGTCTGAGGCCAACTTTATGCAGGTGTCGATGCTTTTTGTTGGATCCAAGAGTTTGGGCGCCTGCCTTTGTCAATGAAAACAAATAACCCTTGTGATATTGACAGAATAGTTGGAAATAAGTCCCCAAAAACCCATTAAATAAATTTCCAATTTTGGAGGGTTATTTCATATGAAAAAAATCCCCACCTCCATAAAAATTTTGGGGGATTGTTGCACTTTCATTTTGGGAGTTTATTTCATTGGAGGGTTATTTCCTGGAGCCGAAGTTTTGCTTCACTGATGCATTGGGGTAAATCATTTATGAAAAATGTAGAAAGAAGTGGGCTTGAAATGGATACTTGAGGAAATCCGTTTAATATATCAAGAAACTGTGGTTTTGAATGCTCCCTCACTGACTGTTTTCTTCCGCAATTACTGAACCAATTTTGTAGCGTTATTGGAAATAAGACTGATTTTAAGCTTAGATACTAACAGCGTATGGTAAACCGTATATAATGCCTCCGAGAAATCCACCTGTGTTAAAAACGTTTTCAAATCATTACATACTAATTGCAACTTTTATGTCATCAGATACGTTTAACAACGCCCACACACAACTATGCTGAAGCATAAATCCAGACCGATTTTTACAAATAAGATTATGTACTTGTTTTCAAAAAAGAAGATAATTTTTGTCTATGGCTTTCGAAAGATATGGTAAAATTGATCTGTTTTCAGGCTAACACAGTCGAGTACTTGGCGTTTTAGGTATAGGAACTGCCTTTGTATTTTTCCATACTGCAAAAAACCTGATGTGAGGATTATTGAGTCGAAAACAAATATCATAAGATATTGTTACTGCAGAGAAAGATCTTTGAGGCTTTAAAAACCTAGCATTTAGTTCATCCGGATTGTAATAAAGTCCGCAAAAATGACAACATAGCTACCTTCCCCTTTCTTCGATGTCGTCTGGCCAGAAAAGTGAAGTCAATTAGAATTGAGTACATTCAAATGGCTTGTTATAACAATTCTTTGGATGGTATCTGACATAGCATCAAATTCATTGCTTGACACCCTCTTTCCATCCAACTTTGTTTAAAAATAAAACATAAAATATATACAATCGAAGTTTCTTTGAAGTTTTTAAACCAAAGAATATGACCTATTTACATATCTGTTGCCCTTTTTTTTTTGAAAAAAAGCGACATACCAACGAAAATATTTAGAGTACATTATTTTTAACGATGGCACTTTTCTCCAGTTAAGCATAAAAGACCTTCAGGTACGAATACTGAATTTCGTGAAGAGTATACAGTTTATTATATGTTTTCGCCCTCAATACACAACAAACAGCCTCGAAAACGTGTACTTTATTGGACAGGTCTTTCAAGGTGCCTCCCCAACCGAAAGGAAAATTCCAAAAATTCTGCAATGTTACCTAATAAAGTGGCTCTGTGCCGTATAATGGTGCAAACTGTTAACTTTCTTTTGTCACGTAACTCACTTGATGACATAGGCTGTTACAACTACACATTACAACATTTAAGAGAATAGAAAAGTCCCCTAGCTTTATATTCAGGGCCCAGGACGCATACAGAGCGTATCTTGCAAATTCATTGAATAGAGGCATTAAGGTTATCTTTCAGTTTATTTAATTTTCTTGCTGTGTTTATGTACGTATGAGTTTATTTTTTGAAAACAAATCACATACCTACATTTACGGTACAGTAAGTACTTGGGAACGTAAAAACTTGTCATAGACTTAAGGACTCATTTTTCCGAGGGGAACAACCAAGCAAACGCGCGTGTTTTTGCAAAACATTGATAAATGCGTCAGCAAGTTACATCGACGTTAAGTTCATGGCCTATCGACGACGTTATATCAGGAGGGTTGGAGATGGTTGGAACAACGCAACAAGTGGATGGCTAAAATGCTTATTGACTTGTTGTTTTGTTATGTTTTTTTTATATATAAAGGTATAAAAATGAAGGTAAAATAAAACACAAAATTTAAACACTCAATACGGTGTAGATATAAATTTACACTCTGTGGATTATTTGCAACCATTAGACTTAGATTGAAATGAACGGTTCAATGAGTGTCCCTAATGTGCAGGAGAGCGTGTTGAATGCGAAATTTTAAAAGAAGCTACTAAATTAATGTAAAGACTGTTTAAGTTAAAACCTTGTGTTCATATAAGATTTTCTTTTAAGGAAAAGGTTCTTTCGAAGAAAAAACATAACATAAATGATACAGTAGTCTCCGTGCAAATTGGCCAATTGTCATTTCGCGCTTAAACAGACGGATCTTCAAATAAAAGAAAAAAAGATAAAAAAGGGATTTCTTTTGTTGATATCTATTACTTCAATCGTAAGTTACCTCAAAGCACCGATCGAACACCCTTGGTGTTATTTACAAGGATTAGATTGATTGATTTTCAACAACTTGTATGTATAATGGAAACACCTCTTATGGCAAAAGGCAGAACTGTTCCTTATTTAAAAATAAAAGGAGGTACAGATTTTTAAAACCGAATAATTCGAAATAATTGATTAAATAAAATGTCAAGGACATTTGGTGCGGCTTTGAACTGGAAAATTAAGAATTAATTCTACTACAGAAAAGAAGTTCCCTAACCTTGTCCCAAAATCATAAAAGTTTTAGCCAAAAAACTTAAATTTGGTTCACCAAAGCATAAGCTACACCTACATCCTACAATATTGCATAAACTTTAAGGCTGTAGTCCAAAATACCTCCATACAAACAGACAGACAGACAGACAGACGGACAGAATTTTGCCAGCAACTCAAATATGTTTTTCTATAATTTTAATGTCCTGCTTGATTGTTATCTCAATTTTTACTTGCTAGGAACTATGAGGCAAGTTTAAGATTCGTGAATACCAGACAATTTGAGATAACAATCAAACATGGCATTGCGATTATAGAGAAGCCTAAACAAGTTAATGGCAACAAAGGTTTCTCTGTCTAAATAACTAACGGTACCTGCCATATAACCGTTAAGGAAAAGCTTAACCGCATACCGAAAATCACAAAAAAAAAATAAAAAAAAAATAAAAATAAAAAATCGGATTTTATCAAAATCCATCCTACAATTTTCGAAATACTTTTGTTCATAAATTAAATAATATCTAAGACGTGTGATGGTGTACTCCATTAAAAAAAACCGTTTATGGTTGTAGTTTTGGTACTTTTTATAGGTTTAGACCGTGTGATTTTTCTAGGTAAAGCAAATTGTTTCTGTTAAAAATCTTGCTTTCCAATGTCCTGAGGCACATAAGAGCAAGTACGTGCAACACAGTCGTGCCCATTTTCTTAAAATGCACAAAAGCATAACTTTCATTATAGGACCTATAATCGCAAGTTAAAATTGTGCATTAATAAATCAAAATAAATTTTAAAATCCTATATTAATTGAATTATAAATGACTTCCTGTGTGTAAAATTTTATTGAAATCGGGATAATGGTTTTTCATAAAACCGAATTTGAAAAAACCGGTTATATGAGAGGTACCGTTATAGAAAAAATTCCTAAAATTGTAAAAAAAAAAATAGCAACCTGAAAGTTTTATCATAATCGTTAGAGCCGTTTTCGAGAAAATCAAACTTTTTGTTAAAAATTGTATAACAGTTAACGTTATTTTTCGACCTAGAGCAAAAACGAAAAACACGCCCCGAAATACTACCAAATAAATACTAAATACTAATTTTGAAGCAAATCGATCCGTTTAGGCTGTAGAGGTGCGAACAGACAGACAGACAGACAGACAGACAGACAGACAGACAGACAGACAGACAGACGGATTGAATTTCTGGGCCCACTTTTTTCGACTTAATCGTAATGTCATGTTTGATTGTTAGAATTTTTTTGTTTGCACGAATCCATAACTTGCCTTATAGTACCTATAAAAGCAAGTTGTTAATTTCCCAATTGATTAATGTTTGATGTCCAATTGTTAAGATCCATGTTTAGTTGTAGCTTTGTGGTACACAAACTTTTGTAATTTTTTTAAAATATTATAATATTATAACATTATATTTTTTCTTTAAATTTTGTATAAAAGTTCTTATTTTAAATTTATTTTCACTACATTTTTAATTTTAGTGTTTTGATTTTCCATATTTGAAATTTCACCACAAAATTTATATAACTTTTATTTTGTTCGCTTTGTTGTTTTCTTAAAAAATAACCTTAAAATGTGTTTTATACTTTTACTTAAGTAATTCAATTTTCTAATCTCTTCAAGAAAAACTAAGATAAGCGGCAGACAGCTTAGTAGCCATGCTATAAAATCTTTATCTAAATTGTAATTAATAATTTTAAAGCCAAACTTGCTTGACAGTATATAAATAATAACTAACATTCGATCGTTGGGTCATTGTAGAAGCATTTTCCGAAATAAAGTTTTCTTTTGTTTTCGCCTGTTCTTCAACCATGCAACTTCTGCAGAAACAAAATTGATATTTGCCGCCATTTGTAAAAGTTATAGCATCTTCTTTTAGGGTGATCACTGTTGCTCGCCTTATTCTATTGGACCAGTTTGGCGGAGGGTCAAAAGTCCACAGGTCAAAAGTCCATAATGTATGTATGACCTACTTGGGTGGCTTTAAAGTCCAGAATTAAATTATGGATTGATTAATAACCAACCCAAATACCCGGCAGTCAGCAGAAGGAAATATTAAACTGTTCTGAAATCTTCATAAGAGACGATCAACATTGTTGTGATAGAGTTTAAAGAAATTGGTTTGAGGTATTTAAAATGGGTCTGTCTATCTGAGAAAATGCGGTCATCCATATTGGATATAACTTTTTCTCTTAGCCAAGACAGTGCTACATTTATCGCCTGAATTTTCGCTTGGAGGAATGAAAAACTAAAATTAAGTTTTTCGATGTGCAATATCTCATCAACACCTTCGCGTCGTTAGTTTCCGATAGATAGCTTTAAGAAATATTGAAATAGAATAATCGGTTTCCAACAAACTGTATGGATGTTTCATTGACGACTTCCGTTTGAAGGATAACTGGGCAAGTGTAGACGCCGTCGGTTCAAATGCAAATGAACTTACGGAGTTAGATGCGAAGTTGAACTTACACGTCATGGGTGGAGCCAAAACAAGTGTTAGAGCTGACAATAGAGTTTTAGATGCTCGCATAATAATATGCAATGATTCATCAACCTAATCTGACTGGAAATCTTCAGTTGCTTTATATGTTGTCTTTAAGCAATTTGGGAATTCCAAAACAATATAACACTCATACATACTTTAATCGTATTCGATGAAAATAAAGCCCTGATTGATAATTCTATTTAACTTTCTTTAAAAAAACACATTTAGAAGCAGGTTTAAATATTGATATATTGATTTTTGAAATATGTATTCATTTATAGTACCACAGCTGTTGGAACATTGAAAGATTGCCTCCGTTTCAATAGATTTTTGTACGTTTGACTGTTAAACTTTGGCACCACGGCATCATATTTGGCAATGACATCACATTTAACTCATAACTTTGACCATGCTATTTGTTGATATATTGTTTGGAAATGCTTGCCATCATTTCCCTTCTAAATATAATCAAAGTGGACATAAAACACGTAGTGTAAGGGAGCTCTAGTTCTGTTACCAAATTAGCCAAATTGAAAAGTGCAACTAGCGTGTCTCAGACAGATAATCTTCAGACGTGCCCTTTAAGTAACTAATCATGTTTTTGTACTAAATTAATTTCATTTAAGGCTTAGATCGCCTTATGTTCCCTTAACCTTTTCTAGAACCCTAAATCTTATGAATCCATTTCAATTTAAAAGTAAGAGTTTCAGATTTTTTTGACGGAAAATTATAAATCCACCTTTATATTCTGTTATTCATCTATATATATAAAAGAAAGTCGTGTAAGTTACACTATTTATAACTCAAAAACGGCTGAACCGATTTGGCTGAAAATTGGTGGGGAGGTATCCTATTCGATTGCGTTCCCGTGTGACGTGACATAATACTCGATTTTTTTTTTTTTTTTTTATAATTAGCCCGCACTAAAGGGATTTTGACTACCCTTATAATGTTAATTAAACACAGCGAGGGCTTTAGGAAAATAGGGAAGGATGTGAAAGGAGGTAACGATGCACATTTGTTTTAAAGTTCTGCACTTCAAAGTGGGAGGGAAAAACAGAGTCTGGCAAGGCATTCCACATTCGCGTGGTACGCCTAAAGAAAGAATCCCTGTACTTGACAGTACGTCCAAAGTTGGGCTCAAGGGTATAATGATGGGCATTCCTTGCAGTGCGAGTATTACGGTTAAAGCGTTTCAGGGGAGGAATGCAACTGGCTATTTCGCTAGAGCATTGTTTATGGAAGTAGCGATAGAATAATGAAAGGCAGGAAACATTACGTCTGTGCTCCAGAGATGTAAATGTTTCTGTTATTGTTCGATCGCCTATCATTTTTAAAGCTCTTTTTTGTATTCTATCTAGAAAACTCAAGTGGGTTACAGGAGCATCTGCCCAAATGTGGGAGTTATACTCAAGTTTAGGGCGAATATATGCTTTATATACTGTAGCCAGATCAGACGGGGTGAAGAACTTCTTGCATCTTCGAAGGAAACCTAAACATCTCGCGGCATTTTTGGCAACGTCAAATATGTGGTCATTCCACAGAAGGTGGTCTGTAATGCACATACCGAGAACTGAGAGGTGGTTGGTTTCCTCTATGCAAGTGCCACTCATGGATAGTGGCATAAGGGGTATATTTCGCTTTAAAGACAAAAGACAACATTGTGTTTTCGAAGCATTAAATTCTACGCGATTTCTTATTCCCCATTGTACAATGCTGTCAAGATCAGAATTTAATGAACTTATCATACGCTGCCGTTGCAGTTCCACATCCGAAGAACGAGGATGTGAATCTGGAAACGAATATGAGAAGCTGAGAGTACTGTCGTCTGAGAAACAATTGATAGGATTAGTTGTTTCAGATAATAAGTCGTTGATAAAAATAAGGAAGAGAGTCGGAGACAAAACAGAGCCCTGGGGCACGCCAGCGTTTATTTTGTGAGAATCAGACTTGAATCCGTCCAATACAACTTGTATTGAGCGTTTCGAAAGGTAATTACTAATCCAACGAAGAAGAGATTTGTCGAGTCCAAATGCACGCATTTTCGATAAAAGAGCTTGATGCCAAACTCTATCAAATGCTTTGAAATATCAAGTGCAATAAATTTGCTTTCCCCAAAATGATGGAGAGATTGGTTCCACTTTTCGGTGAGATATTTCATCAAATCACCAGTGGACCTGTTGCTACGAAAGCCGTACTGCCGGTCATTAAGAAGCTTTCGGTCCGCAAGATATTTCTTAGGCTGAAAAATTAATCAACGTTTCCATGACCTTGGAAAGAAGGGACGTAAGTGCAATTGGTCGATAGTTTGAGGGAGAAATGTAAACAAAAATATAGAAAACAAATTACAACAACTGTCAAATCCATTTATCTCAATGGGAAAGTTTAAGGCGTACACTGACTTTTAGTAAACTAACTTTTTGTCAAAGTGAAATCATTGAACGACAAGCATGAACCCATTAATAAGGTCAACTGCGGGTTGAAAGTTTTTTGAATAACTTTTTGACTAAATGTAAACTAAATCATTTAACTCTAAGCGCCAATTGATCAATCAGAGGCACGTTGACTGACTATTAGTAGACACATTGAGCGCCAGAAATCATTTTCCAAAATCGCGAAAGTGTTATTTGTTTATGTTTGTCATTTGTTTAAAAAAACATATGAATCGATACATATTTGTGCGAGTGTAATTAGTAAACCTTACTGTGCGAGTTTATTGATAAAAATGTTCAGAAGATCTAATCTTTCCCAGCAAAGATGAAATGCAATGAAACTTCGTAACAGTGGCTACTCAATTCATTGAAGAAGAACGACAAATCAGAGGACCATTGCGTTTATATGGCCTGACTTCGTGCTTCTCAAACAATAGAACAAACGCAGAGAAATGTTGAAATATTCAGAAATTTTTAAATTGGCCCGATAGGTAGCGTTGGAGTGGAGATATTTACGAAATTTAGTTTTCCCTCTATGAAGTATGAAAATGCTGCTCTTGGTTGTTTTAAGGCATAGGTGGACCCGATAAGTGAAGCTGTTGTCGGGATCCAGAAAATATGTTGCGTTTCAAGTAAGGCTGGGGGGAGTCATTATATTCTTGATATTTCTGAGATTTTTAGGTAATCCTAACGTTAGCTCAGCTGTTGAGTAATTCTTTGTAATTCGGCAGCTATCAACAAACAATTTTTTTTAAGGCAATTTCGATTCATATTTTTAATATGAGTAAAAAGGACTGATGTTCAACTACATATCGTCCAGAATATTTAGATACAAATAATATGTGCTTCCTGTCTAAAGCCCTTTGTGATCCTTTAAGATTTGGAGCCAATAAGTGACGCTCGGGTGGAGTATTACCGGAAATATAGTTTTCCCTATATGTATACATTTTCTTATCAACAACATTTAGGATTAACCGATTTTGAAAACATTTTGTGTGCATGCTAACATGATTACTTTTGTGGTTTTTTGCTATAATTGGATCCAATATGAGGCACTTTCATTGGTATTCAGAAAACCTATGGTAAACACGAGCAACGCCGGGTGGGTCAGCTAGTATTATTATATTTTCCAGTTCATTTGTATTAACACAAGGAAAAAGGTACATACATGAGTATAAGCAGGTATAAATTTCTCTTCTTAAGCCTCTTAAAATGCTTAAATTACAAATTCGCTTTATCTGTACTCAACTTCTGTATATTGTATATTGTATAGAATCTCCTAACCTCCATTTGAGTATAAAATGAAGCACACCAAAATGAATAATTCGTTCTGTAATTACTTTTTTAAATAAATTGAATAATGCTATAGAAATCTGCCCCTAATCCGTTAAAAAAAGTATATTTAAGTATACAAATTACAAAATAAGTTTGTGAATGAAATCGTATTCCACATAAATCATGTAAGAGGTGCAGCGGGAACGAATTTAATTTGCTATTTGAGCGCTTTCGGGATTTTGTTTATTTTCTTTTTTTTTTTTTCTTTACACTGATTATCGTGTATCTAAAAGAGGCGAGTTAAACAAAAACAACAAAAAAAAAATCACACGACAGATAAATGGTATATCAATTAAGTTGGTATAAACGTAAAAGTATCTGCCAAATACTTGCCACTCGATTTCCAAACCTGATGGTTGTTGGAATAGTATTGTTTGCATTTAATAACAAATCATAAGTTAATTAAAAATTATTTACCAAATAAACTAAAGTTAATTTATACATTTTATTCCCTCGCCGTGCCACTTCGTTAAATTATGTATCAGTGTCTAAAGCATTTATTCAAATGGATTAGTTTAAAATCGGAAGCGTGAAAAATTCTGTGAAGTGATTAACTAACCACAAAATTATGGTTTTGACTGTCAAATATCTATTGAAAATGAGTTGTCGCACATAATTGGCGGCTAAATGGTTTAATTTAATACGTGTTTATTAAATCTATTCGATATTTGCTATAAAATGAGCGCGTATTTGTAATTTTCTATTTTTAGAATGTAACAATGAAATAGACAATATTTATTAAAATAAACATTTAAGTTCAAAGAATTTACACTGTCTTGCCATAACAGTTCCTTACTGCATAGTTCCTAGAAAATAACAAAATTTTATTAATAAACAATTTTAATTTATTGCTTTAATTATTATAATATTTAAAAAAAAAACTTAAAATGTTGTATCGCGTTCTAATGATTTGCTTTTCTATAGCCGGTAAGTTTTGTATCTGTGTTTACCTACAGAATAAGAAATATATGGTATAAATGTACATAGACGATTCGTACATACTCTGAGCAAGTATGTATTACATATGTAATTATAATTATGTATTTATAATTATGTACCTTACTGAGTTCGAATCAATGTGCCTCACAGTTACCAACAACGAATTGATGAATTTTGTCCGCATTTTAAAATTATTCAAGCTTAGCACAATCATATGACTTAAAAATAAATTAAACCTGGCTTATCCTTTTTGGTAAGTTTAATTAAGGTTAGGCTCACTTAAAAACTACACTAAAACTAAACTTGATTATATAAAAAAAATGGACACGACTAGGTTGAACTAACTTGCTTTTATGTGTTTAATCACATTAAAAGTCAAGATTTTTGACAGAAACAATTTACATTTACGTAGAAAAATAATACGGTATCAACTAAGTATTTAAATCTATCAAAACCACTAGACAGAACAGATTTTATAAATTTTTGCAGTACGCCAAAACACGTCTTATATAATAATGAATTTATGATGAAAGTATTTCGAAAATTGTATGATAAATTTTTTTTTTTTGAATTTATTTTGCTTGAGATTTGGTGTGCATTTTTCTGCAGTTTATTAATATACCGCAGATTTTAAAATTTAAAATGAGATTTATTGATAAAATTTAAAAAAATATTGAAAATAAAAAAAATTCAAATTTATCATAAATTGAAAAAAAAAACATCAAAGAGTTAATATGCCGAATTAATTTGGCTACTTATATCTTTTCAAACACACAATTTGACAGAAATTCAATGAACCGTTACCGAGAAAGTCGAAAATTAAAAAAAAAACTATTTATAAAAGATACCTTTACTAGACCTTTTCCGCTAAATTTCTTTTTGATAAAATCATAGCTAATATCTACCAAAATATTATGAAAAATGTTCATCAAAATCGTTAGAACCATTTTCGAGAAAAATAAACTTTTCCATAACGGTTATATGGAAGGTACCGTATTAGACTTAAAAATAAAAATTCGAAAACCATTGTGAGGAATGCTAAACGAACCATACATAAATACCAAATTTGAAGGTAATCACTTTACCTTCTTATAGGCTGCACATTGTTGTATAACAGACATTTTTTGTTTTATTTATTACTAGCTTACCCCCCCCCGGCGTTGCCCGGTAATACTAAACGTTTTCGAAAAAAAACGAACTGGCGTGGCGCCACCTAGTAATCAGAATAGCCTTAGCAACTTCTTCCAAGCCTAGATATCTGTTTGTAAAACGACTCCAGCGGCACCAAGGGGTGATTGAAATAGCCTTAGTTACTCCCTACAACGTCAGCTATCTACCTGTAAAAGTATAATAGGGGCATAAATACGAATTTTCAAAAAAAAAAATAAGACGCCAGCGCCACCAAGGGATAATTCAAATCGCCTTACTTATAATATTATAAAAATCGGTCCATTAATAAAAAAAATTGGAAAAGAACGACCCCACGGCCATCTAGTGGGCAATTTAAAAAAGCCTAAGCTACTCCCTAGAGCAACAGCAATCTGCCAGTGAAAACCCCATCAAAATCGGTGCAGCCGTTCCCGAGATTAGCCGGAACAAACAGACAGAAAGAGCAGACAAACATTCTAGAAATTGTGTA
This sequence comes from Platycheirus rosarum, assembly GCA_963971375.1. NCBI lineage: Eukaryota > Metazoa > Arthropoda > Insecta > Diptera > Syrphidae > Platycheirus > Platycheirus rosarum. The sequence goes on along the minus strand of OZ020509.1, from coordinate 56,236,002 downwards.
ACGGAATCGCGAATCTATCCTGAATCCACATTCGACTATCAAGGTAAAGGAAAGCCTCGGGCGGGATAAAACAACTCGAACGTGTACTTTTGAAATATTCATCTTGGGGATACTAAGCCCCGATCTGTCCAGATTCTTCATTTTTTATTTATGTATATATGTAGGTAGATGCATAGATTAAAGTCAAAGAGGAGAATTGCATTGTGGCAGGTTCTTTGCACTCGAGAAGTGAGTTTGAAGTGACATAGTTGCTTATATGACGAAACAGATAAAATAAGGTGATGGAACAGTGATTGCGGGGCGGGGGTTTGTGTTAAGATTAACTTCACGAAAGAGAAGTGATTTTGTGATATATAGGAGTTATTAAAATCTTTGGACAAACGCTTATATAAACCAAGGGTATTGTTGGCTTTGTTTATAATTTGATCTATGTGAGAGTTAAAATTCAGCCCTCTATCACATACTACACCTAGGTCCCGAATAGAATATAGAATTAACAATGGGAATGGGTTTGAATCACGTGCTGAATCTTTTTAGGATTAGCAAAAGAACTAAATCCAGAGATTAAAAATTCTCTTTAAAATAAATCATATCGTCCGTGATACATTGAAAGAGGGGATTTTTTTTAAATAAGGTCGACCTCATTTAACTTAAGAACGAAAATCAGGTGTCTAAGGTGACACCTCTAGATTAGGATAAGATAGAGTTGGAGATAGAACAACGAAACAGAACTCTATACTAATATATATATTCGGATTTCAAGGTAAGATTTCAACCATTTTACTCTGAAAGCAGTCTTCATATACTTTTAATAATGTACTTCTCTGCACCATACAGCAAGAATGGGGTCTTGAAAAGATAAGCTTTCTTTTTTGAAATAGCCTTTTTAGTTCGAAAAGAAGCTATTCTTCGTTCTATCTCAGCTCTACTATTGCCCACTGGGTTTATAGCGGAGCGGGTTGCTAATATGTTTCCTTGATGTTTCCCTCGGTTTGATCTCTGAAGCCTTGATAGTTTCTTTTAAGCTTTTGGCGCAGTAACAGCTCTCAATTTCTTCAATTGTCCGCTTCTCATGCTCTCTTTTTTCTTTCTAATCTGCTTGTAGCGCAGTAAGCAGTTTTGCTATTTGTGATGTTCAGTGCCCAATTTCACATATCACTGTTCACTTTGCACTTTGCAACTTTTCACTTTTATTTTGCCAATTTTCTTTCACCAAACGCCAATTTGCAAAGAGGAAATTATTTTTTTGAAAACTAAAAATATATACTTCTTTGCAAATTTTGTTTCACCAACCAGAAATCTGCAAAATGAAAAGTACTTTTCTGAGAAGTGCAGTTTTTTGTAGTTTGCAAGCAATTATTTCATTTCGTTTTATCAAACAAAAAAACTTTGCACTTTGCAATTGAAGTTTTGCAAAGCTTTTCAATAATATTCTAAGAGAACATTTCATTTGCGGTCGATTATTTGTCGTGTTAATTCCGTGAATATTAAATAATAAATTAAAATGTCTCGAACGACTTTTGAAGACTAAGAGTATAATAAGAGGGATGTAAGAAATAAACAAATAAAATTGAAGTGTTTTGTTTTAATATCAAAATAACAGCTTTTTACAAGATGCATATGAAAGTATTTACGGTAATTAACGAAAACACAATTTTTACAATTTTTAAAATTTTTGTTTTGCCCAGATCGTTACTTCTACGATGTTAACGTTAGTTGGCCAGGAATATCATGACAGGGTGTTTAGGAATTCCCGTTTGGCATTTGTATTTTAATACAGGTTATTGTAGAAAAAACTATAGACCTATATATACATAAGTTGACTTTTCTTTTGAAATAAATCTAATTTCATCTAATTTTATTAAAAAAAGAGTAGCGGGAAGTTCCAGGGATGGCCTGTATAGTCAAACGTTTTTCTAATATTTGAATTTTGTCATAATAGTTGAAAACATTTAAATTGTTTTACTTTGCAGCTCTTCAAAGTACGACTGAAAATGAAAAGTTACGTTTGTAGTTGGTAAAACACGAACACTTTTACTTTGCAGAAAATAATTATTTTGAAAAGTTGCAAAGTGCAAAATCGTTGGTGAAATTGGACATAGGTCTATACACCGCCTTCCGCTTTATTGAATTCCTATTAAGCCGCATGTGCTTGCTTGGATTTCTCGACAGATCAGGAGTTTCGTTGTGGTGGCCGTGTTAAGCCCAGCACCTCAGAGGCGTCCACTCTAATTTTGGCAATGTTGCACTAATTCTTATTTCTAGATGCTGGTTATAAATGAATTTCTGTTGATGTCATTAGTGATTGGTTCAGAAAAGGAAATCAAGATTTCTTCCGATTTTAATCGTCCGAAATCAAACTTTCAAATAGTGAAAGCATTTCTTAGAGTTTGTTTTTGATATAAGCAGCGGTACCTTGGGTGCAATAAGGAAAATCAGGGTCTTAAGTAGATAGCAATGTAAGTAATCTCTATATCCCTTTTTAATTTTTTTAAGCGTGGTTTGAGAGCATCAGACGGTTTTCAAAATTCTGTATGACCAGAATTCTGTTTTTTTTTTTTTTTTTTTTTGAAAATACTGTACGTACAAAATTCTGTATTTCATAATTCTGTTTTTTTAGAATTCTGTATGCCCAAATGTCTGGTTATCCAAAATGCTGTATGTAATAATTCTGTCTTTCAAAATTTTGCTTATGCCCGCTCCCTCCAAACAAAATGAATAACCCTCGACAATTAATTTTTGTTTTCCTTTATTATATATAAATATAAATAAAATATCTAAACAATAGATTTATTACAAATATTTCAATGCTTAGTACGTGCGAGAGCAAGAAGAATTTTTTGTAATTAATTTTGCAATGGCTGATTTACGAATGATTACTGATGTGGCTATGTAAAGAACAAGTAAACAATATTTATGAGAGAAAGAGACGTATTTGTAAGCTAACTTGGTTTTGACTATTTATCCATATCGAAATATGATAAAATCAAATATGATATATATTAGGGTTAAAGTTCAGTAAAAATGTTGTGAACATGTAGCTGTGACTGTTGTTTTTGTTGTTGTTGATTTTGTTCATATTAATTTTTAAGTTCTGTTTTCAAAATTCTGTATTTTGACCATACAGAATTTTCTACATACAGAATTTTGAAATACAGTATTTCGACCCCAACCCGCATCAGACTTAATTAGCCCGAATCCATTATTGGTGGTCTCGTGCAGACTGTGTTTTCCGAGTGTACCAAACATACAACTCTAGCAATAGGTTTAAGTCGCTTTCGACAATTTTAATGTCGTAACTAGGACGTCATAACAAGGACACTAATCATATGTAATACGTTATAAGAAATTGTCCTACGGAAACATAAAAGGGATAAAATATAATCATTATTGTAATATATATTGGAATATCTATCCAATAAATTGCACGACTGGATCACCTTGCTTGCTCTTATGTGCGGTCACAGCTTCGATTAAAAATTGAAAAATATTAAGGGAACTTCAAAGTTTTTTTTTCCGATTTTCTAAAATTTGGTAAAATAGTTTTCAGCGAAAAAAATTGAACGCCATTTTATGGCTTTAAAATATGTGAAAGAGGTTGATTTTTTCCAAAATCGTAGCAGCGGTTTTTAAATGAAACGATTTTATTTTATCAACTTTTTTCAAAAATAAAAAAAGAAATAACTTCAGAATGCAAACTTAAGTAAATAAATAATCTATATGTATTTAAAAAAAAAATTTAAAAAAAACCATCGACCCTTTTTTAACAATTGATTTTTGAAAAAAAAAATAAGAAAATTATTAAAAATTAAAAAAAAAGTTTTCGAAAATATTTTAAAATAAAATTACTAAGGCTACCAACATCTTCTTGAATATCAATTTTGATTGAAATGGGATGACCAATTTTCGAGAAAGTCGAAGAAAAAAAACGTTCTATGGGAGGACCGTTTTTAGCCCACCATGTTGTTTTTTTTAACAAAACATAACCTACACCTACACCTACAATAGTACACCGATTTTTTTCATAAGAATTCTTGGAGCCGTTTCCCAGAAAAATAAGCTTTTACTTAACGGTTATATAAAAGGTAACGTTAATTTTTGAGCTAAAAAAAATATTTAAAAAAGTCCTCTGTAGATTGTCAAAATAATCGTATGTTCCAAATATGAAGACGATCCGCCTCTGTTTAGGCTGTAGTTATACTTTCGTATAGACGGACAGACAGACAGAATTTCGCCAGTAACTCAAATATGTTTCTCTATCATCGTAATGTCATGTCTGGATGTTAGATATTGTTTAGGAATGCATACCTTGTCTTATAGTCCCGATAAATTGCAAGTAAAAAAGGAGCCTTTATCCTGTTCAAGAAGAAAATTTCGCAGTTCACTTATTTTTGTTTAATTTTATTTAGTTTTTTTAATCAAATTTTATGTATTTTTTTTTTTATTTACGAAAATCAGTCCTTTTCGGGGAATCCCTTATAAATACATGAAACAAACTTTGCTTTCGTAAAAAACAGACAGACTGTGGAAGATTGTTTTAAATACCTTTCTATCTTGATACTTGAATTAAATTAATTAATTAATTAACACATATAATCCAAGTTTCACTCTGTATGTCGTGCCCCTAGGCAACAAGATTGTTGTGTATATGGGTACTACTCTTTGGATTTATTAAACAAGCTAGACACATTGCTTCAAGTATTAACACCATTCATCTATAAATACTTCTTATTTATGGTTCGATCTTCGATAAACCGGTCATCACAAGCCCCAACAGCATTGGCGCAACTGAGGAACCCCCTTCTTCAAATCAATAACCTTTGGATCATTTCCTGTTTTGAGCTCATGAATCAATTTTTTTTTTTTTTGACGAATTAAGTTGTTCAGCAGTCTACGATGCGTGTCAAGTGCTAACAATTAAATACAAATGCAAAAAAAAGGAGAAAACCTCACACAAAATTATTTGCCATAAATTAATGAAACAAACAGAACTAAAAATCTTTAAACTCTATGGAGAGAGCACTTGTGATTTTGAGTGGATTTGTAACTTTTAATTTTTTTAATTTGTTTGCAAAGTGTTTAGTTACATTTAAGGTGGACTAAAAAAAAAGAAGTACCACCAACAAAAATTAAACTTGAGGTTGAAAAGGCTAAACTGCCGGCTAGGGAGTTCATAACTATTTTTGTTTGCAGAATTAGGTTTTTAACTTGGTTGTTGTTTTTAGACGAAGCAAATTGAAATATATACTTGATAATGGCTTGGGCCCAGTTACAGTTAGTAGGAATTATGCAAATTAAAACGATTCGTAGTTGCTCTTTCAAAGTTTGTTTTGATTCTCATTATTAGATAGTATAGATTTCTTTGGTTATATTTTAAGATATTGCATTTATAAATTTCTAGAGTGTTATGAATTCGGAAAAATAATGAAAATTACGGTCAAAAGCTTCTTTTTGAAAATGTACTTATATTGATACCCGAACTTCATTATTAGGTCATCTTTGTGTTGCCAATCCAAATCTATTCGGAGGAAAATCAGAAGAAAAAAGTTTTATGTTTCAAACATCCAAAAACACGGTTCAATAAGTTGATATTTCTTCTTCCCTTTTTCTCTTCTTGAATCAAAAATTGTTATGATCTCGACTGGGACCATAACGCTCCTCTTCTTTGCTTCGTCATATGGCCCACCTATTGGTTTCGCCTGCTTAACCTCAGAAAACGTTGAAAGGCCTCCCGGTTTTTGATTGTTCCACATCTGAGGTCAAATAATTGAATCAGGTGTCATTGCATTTCTTTGATGCAGGAGTTTTGTGCCTGTTTTTCTTCTGCGATAAATTGTTTCGATAAGTTAATGCTCCATTTGTGTGGGTGATATGCTAGAGATTCGCATCCACACATATGTGGGACAGTTTTTAGATGTTTAAGTGTCGCTAGGCTTACTTTGACGTTCATTGCTTAGATGCGATTACTGCTTTGGTCGTCCTTATATAGAAGCGGAGTAACGCTATAGGAATATTCCATCCCTTATCGAACATTTTTTAAAGTCAGAAATCGTGGAAAAATCGTCAAATTTTGTAGAAATTATGAAATTTCTAGCGGAAACATCTACTTTGAAACTAAGAAACTTCTTTTCGAAAAAAGAAAGCAGGCACAACATTGCAGCAATTCCTCGTTCTTCAGCACGAAACTGTTTTAAATAGCCTCTGCCCTAAACTCAAAAATAAAATCATCATCACCGGCTCAACAAGCGGTATCCGGTGTGGGCCTTGTTCAACAAGTTCTTCCATACATCCCGATTGCTGGCCAACGCCATTCATTTGCGCACCCCAAGGTTTAGGGGGTCCAGTTCTACGTCATCCTTCCAACGTAAGCAAGGTTTCCTACTTTGTCTTTTACCATAAAAAAGAACTGCAAAAGAAAAAGCGAGGGTAATCAAACCCAACAGGGTCTATAAGTACGAAGCTTTATTTTTTCCACAACATTTACTTCGAGGTAGATTTCATGCTTCCATCTTCTTCCTCGAACACGGGGCCAACAATTCTCTGTATAGTACAAGAATTTTGTGCAAAAGTTGTAAATAATTCTAATGGAAACTAAATTTTAGTGGATTGTAGTACTACTCAACCTCTAGTGGTTAAGCAAACCGCGCAATCAGGGTGGGAAACTTCCGAACGGTACACAGCAAAACTCAAAAAATTACTCAAACGACGGAGAATTTATTAGTTTACAGTATTGTAAAACAAATTTGAGCTAAATACATTTTTGTAGAACATTTTTGAAGTTTGACTGTAAAATAGAACAGTTGCAGGACTTTAAAAAACAGTACTCTATATGACATTAATTTATCGTCGTTTGAGCTATTTTGCAGGCTTCTGCGATATGCCGTTTACGAAATTTATTTAAGAAACCAACCTTAAAAAAATCCATGATACAAAAATCAAAAAAAATATGTCAATATTTAAGAAGAATTAACAACAGCTCTTGCGCAAATAGAAGCGATCCTTATCTCTAGACCATTGACTCCTTATCTAATGATCCCAATGATCTTGAAGCTATCACACCTGCACATTTTTTGATTGGAGCGTCTTTGATTTCAATGGTTGATCCCGAAGCAGCGAAGGCACCTCAACTTACTCATGTTGCTAGATGGAATTTAGTTACGTCCATTCATCGGGAGTTCTGGCGCAGATGGACAAGCGAATACTTACAAGAACTTCAACAGAGGTAAAAATGAAAAAATCATCAAGCTGATATCCACCCGGGCACCTTAGTTCTTATTACAGAAGACAATCTGCCCCCTCTCAAATGGTTAATGGGAAGAGTCTTACGAACCATTTCCGGACCAGACAAACTCGCCAGAGTAGTAGATATTAAAACTGCTTCAGGGGAGCTAAGACGATCAATTGCTAAGGTGTGTCCCCTTCCTGCTGAGGTACAACCAAACAAACCAACGGAAAATTCATGTCAGGATTTCACTAATACAGACCAAATAAAGGAAACAGCTCTAGCGTCTACCAGCGTTCAACTGACAGCACTCCCTGAAACTAGTAGTTGGCCGTCTCGTCTAAGAACTAAAGGTAAGGTGAAACACCCACTTAAAGGTCGTTTTATTCCAATATAAGAACCCTGCAATAGAAAGCGAAGGAATCAAGAGCCATCTTCTGTACCATCTCAAAAATTGAAAATAAGTCCAATTAAAACATTATTGGTGTGCTTATTTTTACTTGCACACGCATTAGGACAAACCACCAAACAAAATGCAGTAGATGTTCAGCACTTTGAAAGCAGCCCTGGGTTATATTTTGAAGATATTGGCGAAGCAAGACTCATAAATGATGAATGGAACCTGTTAATTCACTTCAACATGACAGGTTATTGGAAAGAGTTCCAAGAAATACAAAAGGGCGTCACCCAACTTAAGGCCAGATGCGAGGAACAACGCATTCAGAAGACGAATAATCTCTGCAAGGCCATCATAGATCATCTAGAAATGCGTCTCCTGGAATCAGAAAACTTAAATGACATTTTAAACTACAGAAATGGTATCGCAGTAAGAAATAGAAGATCTCCATTTGACATCATAGGTACGGTCGCAAACAAATTATTCGGTATACTTGACCAAGAGTATGCACAATTTATTGAAGATAATATCAAGATGGCTCAAAATAATGAAAAACATTTACTTGAATTGAGCAAAAACCAAACATCGATTATAGAATCTACAACCAATATTCTAAACAAATCATTATCCTCAATAAAGGAACAGTTTAGTGAAGTGAAGGAACAATTAACAATCGCCTATGATTCCATCGAGACTCTTAATAAAACTGCACAGAGAAGAGAAATTCTAAACTACGTAACCATCTATGTCACCAAAATAATGGATAGTTTTCAACGAACTCAAATAGTAATTCTCGAAGCTATTTCAGACACTCATCAAGGAAGACTAAATGCTTTACTTCTTTCTCCAAGACAGCTTTTAATAGTTCATTAACTCTTCCTGGATATGATGAACATAATCTTCCAAAACTATACGAACTGCTTCGAATCAAAGCACGAGTTACAACCTCAGCAATCGTTTTCCTTGTAAAATTGCCTTTAATAAATACACAAATGTTCCAGGTATTCAAACAAATACCATTACCACTTCAGAAAAATATTTCCTTCATCTTCATACAACCATCAACATCGTTCTTAGCAGTAACTCAATTCAGAGATCAGCATTTCACACTTTCACAAGCTGAATATCAGGAATGCATACATATCGATGACAAAAAAATATCTATGTAAACAACGACATCCAATATTCAATACACACTCGGTGGAAAACCAATGCGAAATGTACATGCTCAATCATAATAAGCAGCTCTCATAATATTGCGAACTTAAATCTACGAAGGTTGAAAGGATGTGGATTCAACTTCATAATCCTAATTACTGGATTTTCGCCTTTCATCATGAAGAAATACTTTCAATAGTATGCGGTTCAGAGATAAAACTTACAAAACTACAAGGGGTATGACTTTTGAAGCTGGCAACCGACTGTATCATTAAACAACCAACGATGACTATCAATGCTCATAATTTCTATACGTCCAAGTCAACTATGCCTTTTCTTCCGACACATAACTTAAGTCTAGTTTTCGAAAAATTTCCCATCGAACCACTACAATACGAAATCCAGAAGAAGAAGGAAATTATCATTCGAGGAGAAGACGACTTAACATTACTTAAGAAGCGAATATCCTATCAAAAAACACAGGAGACATTGCCTAACAAAATATCTTATCACGATATTCATCAATATACTATTGGGTACATATCACTATTAACTGGTTTGATCCTAAGCGTCCTATTTCTAGTAAACCGAAGAAAGAAGAAGACAGCACGATCTCCTAACAATATACAATTTGAGCTCAAGGATCTTAAAGCCGGGGAGAATGTTTAAACTTTAAACCACAACTTATATTAAAACACCCTATCAAAATCTTAAACACCCTTTCTCCAACCAAATTCACATTCCATTCCCTATTTTATTTTTCCCATCAAAACTGTAATGTTTGCACTTTATTTGCACTCGCCTTAAAGTATCTATCCTATTACAATTATTTTCTCACCAAAATTATTATTTATTTTCTCACATTGTAAATAAATGCATTTTATTTAGTATAAATAAGCATACATTTTAAGAATAAACTGCACTTTTCATTCAGAAGTCAAATAATTGTTTCTTTTATGATTACTACCCCCCACCCGAGGTAAGGAGTAATTAATAACTAAAAGATACAATCTTGGAACCATACGTCGAAACCAAAAGAGGTTTAGACTTTAAACAACAAGATATGAAATGTGAAGGCTTGAGTTAAAACAAATTCTGACACGTGACCCTTTAATCTGCTCCTGGAGACGAAGTTATATTTTCAAGAAATTTGTAGTATATGGAAGCTGGATTCAATATCTATCTGAAAATGCAAAGTATACTCAGCTCGGATCTCTACACAACGAGATATAGGTATGTGAAGGATTGAGTGAAAAGAAAATATTTTCGGACAAGCGACCTTTCAACCCGATCCTGTAGGCGCAATTATTTTTTGAGAGATTCTTAGTATATGCAACGGGTAGCTTAATTTACATATCCAATAGTGCATAAAGCACTTACCTATGACCTTTAATTAACTAAATATAGGCATGCGAAGGCGTGATTGAACACACAAAATTTCTGACACACGAACCTTTAATCCGCTCCTGGCGACTCAGTTATATTTTTAAAAATTTTTGAGTCAGATAGGTGAACTTAATACCTATCTAACAATGCAAAACATAATCAGCTAGAGCCTTTTAATAACGAGATAAAGGCGTGTAAGGGCTTGAGTGAAAAATTCATTTTCTGACCCGCTCCTCTAGGCGCAGTTATTCTTTCGGGAAATCTGTGGTATATTGGCCCAATAGGTAGAATCAATACCTATCTGACAGTGTAAGAATCACTCACCTAGCACCTGTAAATAACGAGATAAAGGCTTATACCTCAGGTAATTAGCATGAATCATTACTTAAAATGATACATAGGGCAGATTTAAAATGGAGTCCTGTTTTTATTTCCTGTGCTAGTAAGTCTTTCCTCTTGAACGCGGATAAGAGATCAGATTGCCTTTTAGTAAGCACCCATAGTCTATATTCTTGTACAGCAGCAGCTTAGTTTTTATGATAAGGTTTCTGAATTTGAAGAGCCTCGACAGACAGACTAAAGTAAGTTCTGTTAAATTTAAGCCGCCCGCGTATTTCTTCTCCCATACTCAATTTCTCTGATTGTTGGAAGAACATATCTCGCAGAAAGCAGCCAACGCCCAACACGTACTTGGTTTTTACCTTCATTAAAATGCAACCAAATGTTTAGTGCCGCCTGCGCCTGCTCGATTTGGACGAAGGAGTATTGCAGCACTGCTTGATAAATTTTGCTGATAATGTCGATGTCGTCTGCGTAAGTCAATATTTGGTTGGACTTGATGAACATAGTCGTGCAATAATAACAGATTGCTTTTTCCAACACCAGGTTGAAGAGGATGCAAATCAGACCTTGTCGGAGCCCATTTAAGATGTTGATTTCTGTTGATCGGTCTAGCCTAGCAAACCGGCTACTTTTACTTAGGATCAGCTTTCAACGTGACGTTTAAAGGTGCTGTTTTGGGGTCTTTTTCCATTACATCCCTCCTCTTTTGCCTGATAATAGAGGTTAATTCTTCAAGTGCTCTTCATTTGTATTGGTATCAAGACTTTTGTGCCTTAAATATAATTTCATCTTCTACAGTTTGGTCTTCTCTGATGTTCCAATACGGCCTTATGCTCTTTGGGAGCAAGTAAATGGTAGATGGTCAGCCTTTATTTGCATTTCGATTTGTTTAATTTTAATCCATTTTCTTTTAAGATGCTTATTACCTGCTCTGTGGTTCGTCTCAAGCTGTTTATTGACTTGGCTTGGATTAGGATGTCGTCCATTAATACTTTCACGTTTGCGAACTTGTGAAACAACGTTTCCATTATACGCTGAAACACCTCGGGAGCTGAGCAAATTCCAACAGGTAGCCTCTTACAACTATACCCTCTTACGGTGTGCAGCAAAGTTTAGGATTTTTGTGTGCGTTCTGATACTCTCACCTGCCAAAAATCACTATATTTGAGCAGCGATTTCCTCAATAGTTTGCATTGGATGATGACGACCCATTGTGTTGCGATTAACGTTAGTTCGTTAACCAATTTTTTTTGTTTTTAAATACTACCACCATTGGCGACACTGACTCTGTGGCTTCTTTTATCGGCTCAATGACACCTAAATTGACCATGTAGTCGAGTTGATTCTTTACCTCGTCACGAATCTTATAATCTATGTCACACCCATAGTTTCTTGGGCAACCTAAGCCTTCGAAAATGTTGTAGTATTGGGTAACTTCACGTATACGGCTTATTAAACCAAGCTCCTCGCATGTGTTTGCAGCTGAATAAGCTCAATATTTTAAATGTGACGTTACTTTGCCGGTTAGCAGTTACTCAAGGAATTATTGATTCGCCGAGAGGAAGGATATGATATTCTTTGTTTTACATGCCATAATTTTAGATTCTCAGCTCTCGACAATTTTTTGTGTTTTTGTGACATTGCATTGAGCACCAATGTCGGGCTTTATTTTGAGACTTTGTCCGTTAATCTTTATTGTTTCTGTGCAACATGGTTACTATTCCACACCGGATCTCAATCAAAATGATTAAATTTTGTAGACTTATACAAGCTACCCAGCTGAAATCTATGCAAACATTACATAACACGATACCGTAATTCCATTAACGCAAACATAATTAGCATGCAATTATCAACTTTCAAAACCGTCAATTTTAGAAAGAAACATATTTTTCCCTCCCAAAGACCCCACAAAAACGTAAACAAAAATTAACTCAAAACAAACACAAAGTCTATTCATCATAAAATTTCAATCAAGAAACTTTTTTTTGCATCCATTTCATTCAAACGTGCCTCTTTCTCCCTCCCGCGCATCCCTAAGCACCATCACATCGACACTGATTTATCTTCTCTTCGGCGGGATACAATTTCACCCAAGGGGACCTCAATGAAATTCAATTTTCAAATTTGTAAATTTTAATTATATTATTACTTGCTAATTGCAAAATTAAAAGCAAGCGCCACTCCATAAAACCAACCACACACAAGGCTATAATGCCAAACGAACTTGTTCTATTGCCATATCACATCTTTGAGATCTTCAAACTTTGCTATATATATGATGAGAACGAATTCCAGAATATATCTACGAGTGCTCCTCCTTCGCTTATATAGGTGGAAGTGGTACTTAACTAAAAAGTCCTGTGGCATAGTGGCATCACACGTTCGTTCTTCAACTATAAAATAGTGAAGAGCGAGGAAATTCCTGATTAGTATTCGGTTATTAATTTCAATTTTAGTTCTGTTTGTTTATTTATGCCAACCATGTCGAGTCGATGCGAATATTAAAGGGAGGAAGAAAGGTATAGGTTAGTGAGTAAATTGGTAATCATTTTTCAAAGGTGACACCCGACAGGGCTGTCACGAAAACGTTATCAAGTGTGTGTACATCAAAAAGCTCAATCAAACTTTGTCACAAATTGATTGAAGTGGAATATTTCCACTAGTTTGGTATAAAGATACATATATTTGTATTGACATCGACTTCGTGCTTGTAAATATTCGGAACCATAAAATTACAAAATGATGACACTCTTAAGCACGCAAAGGAAAACATTTCAGCCCAGAGTCGTATTTAGGGTTATTGGGGTTGCGTGATAGCAAGGCCTGGAAGACTTTTATTTTATTACCGGATTTTGAAGAATTGTTGTTTGAACTGTCAACATGATTGAGCATTTCTTAAATATTACTTTTTTTCACCCTGATAAGTATACCATTAATGTAACTTCTAGCTTTGTCACTTGGGACATTTCAGCAAATTTCTCATCCTCTACTTATCCAGTTAAAGAAAATATCAACAACAGGACCGTTTCGAAATACGATAAATCCCACTGGAATGGCCTGAATACATTTTTCCGCAACTTGATGTTTTCTCGATAGTGGCGTTGGTGACACTAATGAAATGATTACAAAATGTGATTCTTCCAGGGTTGCGTGCTTACTCTTTATCATTTTCGGTTCTAGTTCCAACGCTTATCGCCAATGACAAACTATTTGTTGACTTTTTCGTAGTCCATTTCTCTGCTAGCTCTACCTTGCCACACAGCAACTACTCTCCTGTTTTTCAGAATTTAAATTTTTCCATGGGACCGATTTATTTCCCGAGCTCATAAAGTAGCAAGAGTTATCAAAGATCTTGATATAAACAAATCCGCCGGCCTGGATGGTATAGCCCCATTCTTCTGCAGATGACCTTTTCTTCCGCGCTGGAAAATCCATTGCGTAAGCTTTTCCATTGCTACTAAACTTCTCGATTTTTTCCAGATGATGGAAAGCATCATTTGTCCAGCCTGTCTCTATAAGAAAGTTGACCTTACCTCCATTACCTCATCCCCATCGCTCTTCACCTCTCTTGCTTATCCATAGCACTTACGTGTTTACGTCCCTTTTCCTTAGTTCAAAGAAAGGCCAATTAACAATCGGCTAAACAAATATTTCGAAGACCGAAAGCTTCTTCTTGACCGGCAGTATGGCTTTCGCAGCAATCTTTCCACTGGTGATTCGACGGCATATCTCACCGAATAGTGGAACAAATCTTAATATATTGCTTTGGCGAAAGTAAGATTATTGCGCTTAATATTTTCAAGGCATTCGATAGCCTTTGGCATCAAGGCTTTTTATTGAAAATGTGTGCTTTTGGCATCGATGATTCTCTTGTTCGTTGAATTAGAAGCTATATTTTGGATTCTTCAATAGAACTTGTATTGGTAATGCTCTTTATGGCTCACAAGTTTGATAACCCTGATAACCCAGACATTGTAATTTGGATTTTTCAAACTCTAGTATTTACAAGTGATGTCGTCCGTAAGTTTTCTAGAACTTTGTCTGTAGTGAAATTTATTTTGGGTTTGCCAATATTTAGATCTGTGCGGCAGCAAAACTAAATATTATAATTTTTGGGTAAAAATGGACAATTTTCAAGGAGCCATAGCTTGGTGTGTATAGGGTTTATAGAGCTGCGGTTTAGCTTAAATTGTTGGAAATTTCATGGACTTAAAAAAGTTCTAATTTTGTTTATTTTTTTAAAACCATAGTTAACGACTTCTAGAGCAAACAGTGAAAAACATCCCAAAATCGTACAATTTTTGGCGTGCTGCACAGCAAGCACGAGTTTTCGAAGTTGCAAATTTGGATTAACACTACTCTAACTAATCCATACAACATACCAAAAATTCAGAACTACATCAAGTTTTGCGATTTTAATGTCGATTTCTACTAGGCTAAAGGGTCACATAAATAAATTGAAATAGCACAAAATAAGGTTTTGAAAATGATGGTTGATCTTCCTTGGCACACAGAAAAAATATCGATTTTCATATTGACAATCGCTAATTGTTAAATGAAAATTGTAATATTGAGAAATAAAATCATCAATATGATAACTTGTTTTTCGCATTTGATGATCGTAAACTACATTTTTGATTGTCAATTTGCGACTGTCGATATGATCATCGTGATTGTCAATATGATGATCGCTTTTTTAGAAGTTGTCTTATTAACAATCATGATTGCCAATATGAAAGCTAAGATAAATTAAAATAATAAGGAAAAATGGTAAATCTACATATACTTATTCATATATTTACTACTTGTAATTTTTTTTTATTTGGTATTATTTGCATTTTTTTCTTATTGTATTTATTTATTTGGTTTAATATTAATTTATAAATTTATATAATCAAATGTTTCGTCGGGAGCAGCATTCAGTTGCTTCTAAAAGGCAATATGCCTTAGGTATGTTTTTAGTCAACTTTAATGCGGAAAGGTACATTAATATTCTATTTTTTTATGATCTCGATTGCGACCAGATTTTCCAACTTCCTTGCTTTGGCATTAGGATCTACTTGTGAAGTTGACCGAGTTAATAACAAAAATCATTGACAGGCCTCCCGGCTTTAGATTGTTCTATTCGTGAACCCAACTAAACGTATCTGTAGATCCAGGAGTTTTTGCTCCTGCTCTTCCTCCACGATATTGTTTGCGATGTATTCTTTGACGAAACCGGTGATCTTCAGTCGTGTCAACCTAGAGATAAGCATGATATCTTAAAGATATCGATTTCAAATCGAATGACATTGACAACAAACTAAAAATAATTCGGCTAACATGCCTCTTTAACAGGAACTATTGTAGATTACCGTGTTTCGTACCTAATAAAAAAAGAAATACGGTCCAATGATGCCGCCATGTCAAAAAAACTTCACCAAACGGCCAAAGGTTGTGAAAGCACTAATGCTTAGTCAAACACTTGTGGGTTATGTTCGCCCTTACAACATCAAACTCGATTCAAATATTTACCATGCCATCAAACACGTCTTAAATGAATACATTTTAACAAAAGTATTTCTAAAAATTGAAGGACCGATGTCGATAAAATCATGTTTCTATTTTCAGTTTTTTTTTTCATGAATGAATCTTGGAATCTAGCATACGAAACGCAAGTTTTGGCAGACTGACTTGACAATTTAATTGGCACCGACGTCATCAAAATCTACCGGCCCGCCTCTGAAACGCAATTGCACGTCTCTGTTTTAACTGCACCAAACAAGGGTTTACAACTAAAGGACCTTAGTAGTAATTGGCTCTGATAGAAAGTATGTCTAGGTACTAAGTTCCAGGCTCCTAGGGAAGCATCACGCACAGAAGGCCATGGACTTTTAATTGATAAATAAACTCTGTTTGCATGTTTGTTTAAATTTAATTACAAACTGTCATGCATCTAATAGCTTAATGTTTAAGAGCATAACAAATCCATTTTAAAAAACAACTTAGAGCTGTTGCTCTGAAGAGAAAAAGTATCAAAAAAAAACATTATGTACATCCAATCCCAGTAAAAGAATTACCCTCCATGGAGATATTAAGGATTTTAAGGGAAAGTTCCGCCCGAAAAATATAGAAAAAGACAGCCAAAAGCTGCCAGTCAAGCAGAGTACGTAATAAAGAACAGCCGCAGGGACGAATAATTTCATTTAAGAGTACTCAAAAGTTATACTTAACGACACTTAACGGTGCGCATAAAATGTAACAGTGCCAAATATTGTTAAGTGAAATTTCATTTTTATTAAAACAGCTTTTAAACTTTATAGAGTATTTTAAAAACATTAAATTTCGTTTTTTTCTCGTTTCTATTTTCTACTTTTTTTTTCTCCTTTGAATCTCAGAGGAGGCGAATTATACCTACATTATTGTTATAGCATACGATTTTGAATAAATTTCAGGATATTTTGCTGGGAGTTTATGACTATTTGAAACGTCCTTGGAATATAAAATTTTCAATTGGGCCAATGAAAGATGAAAACATTAGAAATCGGCTATTTTTTTGGTTAATTGAAGAGGTATTGAAATTGGATTTGAATTTTTGTTAAAAAAGGATTTATTTGGAAATTTTTTAAAAATGTGTTTATGCACTTTAAAGATGTAACGAGTGAAGCTTCAAATATATTAGGAAAAGAACAAAAAGGCTAAATTAATGATGATTTTATTCGGATTACGTTGAGATCAAGATCACACTGCAACGAAAGCAGTGTCCACCCGAGCAATTTGTTAGAAAACAAAACCTGTCTGGAGTTTTTAGAAAGGAGCGTTATGAAAAAATCATTCTTAGAAGTTTGATAATTTGATGTTAAAGCTCAGGAGCTTCGTTCTTTTTATAAGACGGCTCCCAACACATGAAAGGTCTCAGACAGAGATGCTGCGGCCTTTTTTTGGGTGCTGTCTCTCGGAATCGCTCTTCAATCGTTGGGACCAAGTGCTTTTGCAGCCGTAACTGCCTCGTGCCTAAAGCTAAGGTTTGATCTTTCTGGTAGCTTTGAACCTGGGACATGGCCCGATTTAGGCTGATTTGCCCCTGGCGGCAAATTTCAAGGGCGGCAAAATTTGGAAATTGAGGACAAAAATATAGCTATGGCTTAATTAAAACTATTCAGAATGAGTTCATTCAATTTCAAACAGTATAAAAAGACAAATTTTGAAAGCTACTATTAAATCGAAATATTATTCAATAATTTTAGACTGTAAAACTGAGCAGATGACCCTTATAATCAGGGGTATTTGTATTATTCAAACTAAAGAGGATCACAGAACGTCAGAAATTGTAATAAATGCAAGTTTTTTATACCAATCGAAAAATCTACAGGTCCCAAACTAACAAAAGTTATTTTAGAAAAATTATCAGAATTTGGATTATCTTTATAAAATATAAGGGGGCAAAGGTACGATAATGGATCAAATATGAAAGGTATTCAAAGTGGGGTTCAAGCCAGGAAGAAACTTAAATCCGCTAGCATTTTATGTTCCATGCAGTAGTCATTCTTTAAACTTAGTAGTTAACGACATGGCAAAGTCTTCACTGGAAGTTAAATTTTTTTTTTCAATATCGTGCAAAAAGATATACGTTTTCTTTTCCTCTTCAAGTTTAAGGTGGTACATTCTTTTAAATAATGTAAGGACATGAGATGGGAATAATAGCACTTAGACATCAAATAGGGCAAGTTTACGATGCATTGTTCAGTGTTTACCAAAATACAGATATGGAGAATAAGCTTCGGGTTTGTCGAATCAAATCAAAACATTTAAATTTGTATGCTCTGTAGTAATTTGGTACGAACCTTTGAATCGAATAAATTCTGTCAGTAGGTAAATTAATGCAAAGTAAAGATTTTGATTTAGTTTCTGTCATTAAATTTATAAAAAATAAAAACAAAGATTAGCTTTTAAGCTGTCGTTCAGCTGCTGAAATCGACAAAAAAGAGGCAGTTTGGTTACGAGTGTGATGATGAACCAATCATTTATCCCCGTCAAAGTCGAAGTATTTTTCCACATAATGGATACAGCTAGAAATTTCTTGGAGCTAAGGTTTTCCTAGATAACTGATCATAGTAAATATTTTGCTTTTTTGTATAATATATATGCCCTAAGAGAATTGACGAAAGATGAATTGTTTGAAAACTGTAAGAACCCACGAAGACTTATCTGACATAAATGAACAAGAGTTTTCAGAGGAGTTGTTGGTCTTATGGATGATTTAAGATAGAAGTTTGTCGCCTCAAGACGTTTTAAAATTTATTACAGAATTAAGATTTGGTCCAAATATCAGTATTGTTCTTAGAATTCTTTTGACTATTCCTGTTACAGTTGCAAGTGGTGAAAGGAGTTTTTCTAAATTAAAAATATTAAAAAAATTATCTTCGGTCTACCATGACACAACAAAGTTTGTCTGGATTGGCTATGGTTTCTATAGAAAACAAGGTTTGACACATGACAGTCTGAATTTAAGAAAAATTATTAAAAAAATTCAGAACAGAAAGCCCACAAAAATTATTTTAATTACTAAGATTTATTTACTTCTCAGAAAAAAATGTATTCATTTATTTATTATGTTTTAGTATTTATGTAATTATTTTGAAAGACTGAACATTACTATATAACCTACTTACTATTTATCGTTTAAGAATAGTTAAAAAAAAGTATGAATTAAATATTATAAAGTTCCTAGTAATTTATTATTTTTTTTAAAGTCACTTACTTTTGGCTTTACATAATCTTAATTATCTACTTTTAATGTGTATTTCAATTTGGATAAAATAAAACAAAAAAAATCATTTCTTGTTTTTTTTTAATGCAAAATGCTTAAGAAAATCTTTAAACTACTGAACCGATGTTTATAAATTTGTACGTCAATGAAAAAAGGTTAGATATTTAAATCCTATCAGTAGCTTTTCAGAAATTTGTAAACAAATATGTACACCTAATACATAAATGACACATGCCCTCATGTATTTTTATATACTCTCTATCAGACTAACATATGGATGTGAATGTACTACAACTCCAGCAATTAAATCATCGGCATACGCAATTGCATGAGGTTGACTCCCAATGAGATCACTGGTGTAAGACTCTGCTCCCTGTTGCAGACCGTTTTTAATATCAAAAGTTGTGGTAGATGTGATATTGCCACTCTTGACAACAAATTTTCTACCATTAAGCATTTCGTAAAGCATATATATAACAATGGTTTACTTATGCTTCATTTGGTTAGCTTTAGATAAGGACGCTCTTACCATATGGTGTCGAAAGCATTCTCAAAATCAACCAGACAGGCACCCGTGCAGATACTAGCTTAGACGGGGTATGACTTGTGTCATATCGACCGGAGATTTGCCGGATTGGAATTATTCTTTCCCTTTTTGGGGAGAGGATGTACAACAGCTCTCTTCCAACTCACTGGATAATATGCATTATTCAGCGCGTTTTTGAACAGTGTTGTGTATATGTGTATTGCATCCTCAGAGAGATGGGTATACCATCGACTCCGGCTGACTTCTTTTTCTTTAATGATGCGAAATCATTTGGAGTTCAACCTTCGAAATGAGCAAGGAACTTGACCCATTTTGCTCGGCGATTGTGGCGTTTGCCAGATTGTCTTCATTGAACCCGGTAAATCCAAGATTCTTAAATTGCCATTACGTGATGCTATTTTGAAGGCAGAGCTATGTTCTCCAGGTCGTGATTTGGGTGAATGGACTGATTCACCTTATAAGCTGAAAAGCAGAACCCACTGTCTGAACCTTCTCCAATGGATCTCTGATCACAAAAAAATCGTCGTCCAAGACGGAGTTTGTCAGATCTACTTCTGCGGTCATGAGTATGTTTTCGTTGTCTATCGTTCTCTGAAGTTTAAGACACGGAAGATCATTTTGATCATTCTTTCTGAAAATTTTATTAATCTCAGGAAACACACTAGGAGTCACTAGAGTTAACGGCTGGAATTCTGTTATCCCAGTATGAGTTAATAGACAATTTGTAATTTTGCTTTATGAGCGAGTTGACGTTTATGATTGAAGATTTCAGTGTCCTAATCTCCAGATCGTTTCTGTCAGTAAACCGCCTGCACAAGAATTTTAATCTTTACAGAAGGTCACTTTTTACTTGCGATTATAGGGAATATAAGGCAAGTTTAGGATTCGTGAATATTAAAAAATTGAGATAACAATCAAACATGACATAACGATCATAGAGAAGTCTAAAAAAGTGTTCGAGAAAAAATGTCTGTCTGTCTGTCTGTTTGTCAGTATGTGTAACGAGCTGCAGCCTAAACGGTTTAAGCGATTATCTTCAAACTTGGTGTGTGTGATTCTTTTGGCATTCCCCAGAGGGGAAATTGAAATTTTATATAACCTTTTTTTAATTTTTGGCTTTCTCCGTTACGGCTCTTTGAATTTCTGTCAAATTTTATATTTAAGAAGATCTGGGTAGCCGAATTAATTCTGCATATCAAAATTTTGAATAACTTTTTTTCTAATTAAAATTAATTTATGATTTTTTTTTCAAAAATCAATATTTTGAAAACTTATGAAAAAAAAATATTTTTAATTTTATAAACACATGTATTTTAATAAATTCTAAAAAACTGCATACCAAAATTTAAAAATAATTTTTTTTCAAAAAACTAAAAATAAAAAACAGGATTTTATCAAAACCGGTCCTACAATTTTCGAAATACATTTTTCATAAATTCCTTGTTATTTAAGACGTTTGATGGCATACTTCATTTTTACTAAAAACCGTTAAGTATTGTAGTTTTTAATACTTTTTATAAGTTCAAACTGTGTTATTTTCAACGCAAATGTTTATTATTTCTGCCAAAGATCTTGTTTCCAATGTAATTAGGCACAAAAGAGCAAGTACAGGCGACCCATTCGTGCCCATTTTTTGTTTATGCGCGTGATTATTTATCGGATGGACACTGTCCGAAAATCAACTGGGTGCTGTTTTTCTGTTTTCTTTGTTCCATCCATTTTAGGACATTTTCTCTTTGCTTGAAAATTTCCGCAGATAGGCCACCGGAGAGAGCCGGTTTAAACAACACCCGTTGGAAAAATTCCACCAAAAATGGTGGGGAATTTTATTTTCCGAAAGACAAAAGAAACCACCGATACCTACGGATATATTTTGCCCTCGACAAAAAGGTTATCAACAAATAAATATAATTAATGCAAGACTTCTTGATGACTTAAACATTTTAAGTGCTTTAAGTTCAAATACGAATTAAGTATGCCTAAAACCCTTAAGCCCATATTATTAAAATTATATGAAAGGAAAGGGTGCTTTAAGGTGCTTAAGTGTTTTTAGTTCATAGATGCAGAAACTCTATTAAAAAGGTTTGAAGTATGTGTTAATAGCCACAAGAAATTAAAATTGTAATTTCAAAAGCATCTCAATTGAAAAATTAAATTTCAAGCACTCATTTCAAATATGTGGCTTGTTAACACTCATTTGTTAATGGCATGCATCCTAAGCGAATGTGTTTAAAACTTTCAATACCATGTTTTTAAGTACATAATTGTTTATCAAAAATTGCATTTTTTATATTTAAACAAATTATATTTTTTTTTTAGAATTGATAACAATAGATTAATTCTATCGAATAACGAGTTTTTTTTAAATCATTTTCGATTAGTTGATAGCAGCTGGTTTATTCTTCGTTTGCACTAATTTAAAGCATTGGCTTAAATAATTAATTTTGGCTCTTAAAAAAAATATATAAAATAGCTTGATATGTGTCATCTTTCGATGAAATAACTTTAAATTTTTTGACTAAATGCTTTAGCTCTGCTGTTTTGCGTCATGTCTGCTAAATAAAAGTGGTTAGTAAAGGGTGTTTTTTTAGAGGTATAGAACTTTAAGTTGGCAACACTATTTTAACTGGAGACCATTTTTGGTCAGCTGTCAAGTGATTTATTTTTAGTTGGGTTTGGCATTTGAACATAAAGTAAGTTTCGAAGAAGTAAATATGTGTAAAAAAAATTAAAATAAAAAGTACATGAATATTACATTTTAGTTTTTATTTATCATGGATGCGCCAAGAAGTCCACTTATTCGGAAATAGAATAAAAAGTTCGAGGAGACCGTAGAGAGTAAAAATCGTCCATGACGATTCGAGCCTATATAAAACGCCTTCGAAACACGAAATAAATAGTTAAACAATTTATAAATGAGTGCGGTGGACGTGATTTAGATTTAAAGGGATCTTCCCACGGTTGCCCGCACATATCTCAAAAACAGTGCGTCGCAGAAAAAAAAATCTGAAGGAAAAGTGAAGTTATACACTCTTTAAAAAATGAAACATTTTTCAAAAAAAAAATTCGCTAAGCTTGTTGTTCTAACTTCTTATCTATTTCTTTTATCACAAAGTTTTGAAGGCCTAAGTTGTAGAGAATCTAATTTCCTTCAAAAATATATATTTCAATATTAATTTATCTTCAACAAGTCATAAGATACAGCGAATTGAAATGTTGCGGTAAATGTCAAAACTTATTTTTCACAAAATAGGGCAGTGACGGTAAACATACAATTCGGAAATAATTCAGACAAAATTATTTCCTGTTGCAAAAAAAAATAAGTAAGTTATACAGCATTCCATTCCGCGTCAAATAGCATCATAATAATGTTTTTTCGACCACCCACCACCATACTACATTAGGTCAAAAATGGACCAATTTTCCAAATTTTGCATTTTTCCTTAAATATCTTTTTAAATAAACTCTTTATCATAGGAGTAGTGCATATAAAAGTTGCAGAATTGAATTCCTTATCCTTGAAGATGAAATCTAGGCAGAAGGCGCACCTTCAGGAGCAACCCCCGAGCCGATAGCACCAACGGCTGAGGCGCTATTAGAAATTAAAGGGCAGAGAGTCGGGGCAAATCCAGAATCTTCCACTCATTTCACTCCTGAAGTTGCAATAATTATTTTTACTCACCTTATTTCTGGTGTGAGGATAGCTAGTTTACCGGGTAGCTGGATTCAACACCTATCTGACAGTACCAGAACAACTCACCTAGTACCTCAAAATAACGGGACACGACCCGTTTTTACTCACCTTATTTCTGGTGTGAGGATGCTAGTTTCCCGGGTATCTAGATTCAACACCTATCTGACAGTACCAGAACCACTCACCTAGGACCTCAAAATAACGGGACACGACCCTTCAACCCGCTACTTGAAGGAAAGCAAATAAGGAGAATTTATATCACCGTTTAAAAGTTTAAATATGAATGCAGCATTGAGTGATGACCTTCTGTCCTCGAGCGTATTAAGACCAATCAGTAAAAGTCGCGAACGATATGGTGGAAGATGGTGATGATTATCCCAGTTAAGATGACGAAGAGCAAATAATAGAAATTGTTTTTAATGGATTCAATGCGGGCAATGTGACAGGAGTAATATGGGCAACAAACTTGGCAACCATATTCTAAGATCGAACGAACCAGTCCAACAAACAGGCTCTTTGTCACATAAGGGTCGTTGAATTCTTTTGACCATCGTTTAATCATTCTTAGACGAACAGAAGCTTTTGCAGTTATAGAATCGATGTGCATTCTGAAGTCTAATTTTGAATCAAATATTACTCCCAAGTCTATAAAATAATTAACTCTTTCAAGTTTTGAATTATTTCTAGAGTATTCATTAAAGAAAACATTTTTAACTCTAGCGAAGGCCATTACTTTGCATTTCATAGTGTTCAGTGTGAGATCATTCTTATTACACCATTCCTGCAAATGATCAATATCAGATTGCAGTTGAAGGTAATCAGCATTATTTTTATATGAATATGAAATTTTCGCATCGTCAGCATAGAGATGTATATCACAGTATTTTATCACAGAGGGTAAATCATTTATAAAAATTACGAATGACAGTGGTCCCAGGTGGCTTCCTTGAGGCACGCCAAATTTGACATCTATTGCGTTGGATAAATGAAACTTGAACTTAACATATTGAGTACGAGATGATAAATAACTTGCAATCCATTGCACAGGTTTTGGGGACCAGCCGAAAAGTGAAAGTTTTCTAACAAGCAGCTGGTGATTAAGTTGATCGAAGGCTTTGGAGAAGTCAGTGTATATTACAATCGTTTGATGACCATTCATGAACCCTTTTGTTATGCATGATGTAATTTCCAACAGATTTGTAATGGTAGATTTGCTCTTGACGAATCCATGCTGTCTGTCCGATAGATGCGATTTTACACCATGTATCAACTCATGGACATTATAGATTCCATCATCTTGGGAATAACGCTGAGTTTTGCTATACCTCGGTAGTCACGCATGTTGCATCGGCTTCCTAATTTAAAGAGTGGAATTAGAAATGAAGACTTCCAAGCAAGCGGGAAAACGGAAGACAACAAAGATAGGTTAAACAAATAACATAAAGCACTAGCCAAGGAATGACAGCAGTTTATTAAAACACAGGAAGGAACATTATCAGGTCAAGTAGAAAATGAATATGTTAGCTTCTTTATTGAACTTGTCACATCGTTTTCTTGAATAAATGGCAAGTCATTTGTAATGCTCATGTTAGAGGTAATTTGATGCAGCCCAGTCAACCCATTATTACATTTCTGCAAACATATCACAGATCATTACCCCATCATTTGAAGATATTTCATCCAAATTCATATAGGACGGGAATTCAGCTATTTTTCTCTTATTTTTAACAAATTTCCGAAAAGATGAAGGATTTCGTAATAGGTTAGCTTTCATAGATATGTAGTTTTTAAACTTGAATTTGAGCTTGTTGTGGAGTTTGTTTTGTTTTTTTTTTTAAGCCTTTTAAGGAAAGGTGTGAGCCAAGGAATAGAATTATCAACAATTTTGATGCGGCGAACAGGTGTTGTTTTCAAAAAGCTGTTGTACAATATTTCATAGAAAGTATCAGTTGCTTTACTAGCATCCATATTAAAAAAGACACTATTCCAGTGAAATTGAGAAAGTTCCATATTGAGTTTTTCAAAATCAGTTTTCTTGAAGTCAAATTCATAGCCATGATCGTATTGACTAACACAAACGGAGGTCGGCATTTCCAGTTGCTAGTTAAGGAAGACCGATCTGACCGAAATATTTGGTACGAACTACATAGTATTTCATTGTCCAAAATAGACTTATCTAACCATGTTTCAGTAAAAAGTATTGCATCATAGTTAAATGAGAAACAACTCATTGAGTATTTCGTTCATTTGACCTCTTTTTGGCTACAGTAGGTCGCTTCCGAAAATAGTGAACTATTGAGTTTACCGGCCAGAATTTCTCATCATTTAATAATTTAGAAATATCATAATAATGATATTTCTAAATTATTACATCAATACATCAATAATGAAGGAGGAGTAGTTCCGATCTGCATTCAGCTTCATTTTGCGAATGTTAAGACAAGATGAGTCTAAATTTGGTGATTTTTTTAGTAAACAAGGCCATATAATTGACTACCTAGTTGTTTGTGGAAAATTTGAAATAAAAATTGGCAAAGATCTTTCCATAGCAACGAGATCAAATTCCTCTGCGGTTCTTTCTCCCCCCACTGCGGAAGTTGAGGGCAACAGTTCAATACCATCAGATAAGGATCCTGTCGGGTCAGAAATCCTCTCACCCGTAATGGAAGCTATTGAGGAAACCGGTGGGCTGCCAGTCACCTCATCATTGGATTGAACTGTTGGTTGCTTCTGAGGTTTTTTTGATACGGCTACCAATTTATCGTTCTCAGCTTGGGGTTTCTGACCTGAACGGAGAGTTGGTGACGACGAAGATTTCTCCAAGACTTGAGGTTCCAGGTGATTATTTTGTTGCTGAAGAATTTTTTCCGTTGGGTTCTTACATCGATCCGATCGACTTTCATTTGAAAGCGGTGAAGGTGTCAGCAAAATCAATGGTACTTGAACTTCAGGATTTATTTGCGGACTTTCAATGGCCTTAAAACCTTCACTCATTCTTTCTGACAATAAAAGATCGAAATCGAATAACTTATGAATATCCGAAAATATTGTGGAGACATTGTTGAATAATTTTTGGAGTTTAAGGACTTTCCAATGTAATTTATCCACCGAGATTTTGTCATGCTTAGTACAAAAGTACCGTAAGCCAGTGAATTTATCAGCATCCTTACCTTTAATACCTATGCATTTAGCATGAACTAGCATACGGCACAAGAAACTGTTACATCACTAGAAGTTTTTTTACAGACTAGACGGCTAAAGGAATCCATATTTAAAATACGAAGGGCGTTTTACGTGAGCTACACAAAAAAAAAAGTTGGCAATCCTTTAAATTGGTATTCCACGGGTCCAATTAAATGGATTTTTCACAAAAATTACTATAACTTAGGATTGTTAGTTACAGCAACAATAGCTGGTCTCGAACGTAAACATGCTACTACAAGCGCTTAGAATCGTTAGTGGAATCAGTGCCTTCCTTAAATTCGCGGAAAAAATGCTCAAACGAAAAGATAACTTTTTTATAAAATAAAATGATTTCTTTTGAAAAATTACTTTTTTTGTGCAGACAAACAAAACTGCGGTATCTGTGGCTTAGGCCCGGAAATTCCTCACAAGATTATCATAAAAATATGTACATATACGTATACGTACTTTTCGACGTGGCCTCACAAGCTGGCCGCATAATTGGGCCTTTTTCGAAAAATAAGATATCCTAAAATAACATATAGGCAGGTGTTGACCGACTTATTCTTCTCAAAACCCCCGAATTCGATGACTTTATTATTCATAATATAACTTAAGGGGAGACAAAACATAATTCTTTGATTTTCGAGATTCATAACCTATTGCAGGGCAATAACTTTGTCTGAATCAGCACTTAAATCCCATCGCCCTTAGCTAAAGACTATGTGCTAACAGAGCTTATGCCATTTTACATTCATATAACATTTTCCATGAACTGCATCTTAATTTTTTTGAAATATACAATAATAATATGACTTTTCATAAAAAAAACTTATGCATTCTACCATTTCTTCCAAGTCAATGATTGTCATTCAAATCAGCAAAAGTCACACACAAAAATTCGCCTTTCATCCACTTGACCTAAATCTCAATCACGACCAGTTTCGAACTCTCTCATAAATCCCAATACAATCGACTATACGTAAAACATAATATTTTATATATTTTTGCTTCTAATACATAAAATAAGTCCAACTACTCAAGCTCAAGTATCTACACGTAGGTTTACAACATGTCCCGAGCCAATAGACTTGAAACACCATAGTCATTGAGCAAAAAAAAAGAACCAAAAAACAAATAAAAAAACATACAAGTTGTGAGGTTCTGAATCATAAACCCTTACCCGTAGCCAAGTCACAAAAGGTATTTGTACTTGACACGATTTGAAACGTGCCACTACACATTTTCGTGAGATACACGTCACAGATGCAATCCAGAGATTCGTTATGAACTCCTCGTCCACATACAGAGATACCGCTCGGGGGCATACAAAAATTGTGATTTTATCGATTATCACGAATGTTTTAAAACTTGTATTCTCGTTTCCAATCGAAAGCGTTAGGGGCAAGTATTTGGTTTACTAAAAGAAAAGGATTTTAACAGTTAGTTAAAGGCTTCAGTTTAGAAATGCTTAAATTGTGTTTCTTCTAAAATCGTGGATTAATCAGTAGTCTTATGCCTTTCCCCAGTCAGACTATGTAGATATTATAGTCTTTTCAACAACAAATATCAGTACAGGGACATTTGCCTCTCAGCCTGGTTGCATTGGCCTGCATATTTCTGTTTCAAGTAAAAGCTCTAACAGGATTTCCATACTTATCATTATAAATCGTTGCAAATCGGAAAGCGATGTGCATAGGGTTACAATTTATTCAATTTATTACTATTAATATAAAAAAATATATACATTTACTTTTTATTATTGAACATTAGCACTTCACAGTTTAAAAACAATTTAAACCAATTTTTAATTCACTGTATTTAATAATACTATACATATTTATTTTTATTAATCACAATACCACATTATTCTTATTAAAACACAATATCACGTCACAATACTTTTCCGAATTAATATGATCACCTCTGGAGATCTTCGTTAAGGTGTGTCCACACCAAAGAAACATTTATTTTAAACATTTCAGAAACATTTAAAAAACATTTCAGAAATGTTTCTTTCTCTCTGAAATGTTTTTGAAATGTTTATTTAGGTCTGAACGCTTTGCGAAACATTTCTGAAATAATTATGAAATGTCTCTTTATTCCTCTTCCGAACGGAAGTCTTTCTTTATTTTTAAAGAATTTTGGTCTAGTTGACTAGTTTTTTGTTTTTATTTTTTTGTATTTTATTCATGATGACAAAAAGCGTTGCTATGTTTACTTCTTTTTTACAATCTATCTTGGAGTACAAAACTGAATACACATAATGGAAAACAAATAAACATTTAAGAAATGTTTCAGAAATTTCAGAAACATTTCTGTTTGCAGCTTCTTCGTGACAGTTGATGTAACTTTCCAAGTGATGTATTCATAAGCAATACGGATTCAACATTGGAGCAAAAATGTTGTAGCTTGATCCTTAAACTCAAAGAATTATTCATTCACATATTTTTTTAACATACCGAATGCAACCTTTGCTTTCCCGATATGGCTGTTGATGACTTGTTCGGTTCCGCCTTCAGTAGATATGATATTCCCAATGTATTTAAGGCTATTGAGAAATATTTATTAGATGATGACTGGATCCTGAGTAAAATCATCTTTGTTTTGCCGGTATTGATTTCCAAACCTACGATTTTAGATTCTCTCCCAACCCTTGCCTTTGCAATTTGATGGAGATCTATAACCCTATGAGCGAGTAAGCAAGTATACGTCATCCGCACAATCAAGAGCTTTCAGGTAGGTTGTCAGAGTCCATCGAATACCTCCGTTTCCGATCAAAGCTCGTAGAACATCGCGGAACAAAAACAGTATTGGCGACAATATGCAGCCCTGTCTGACTCAACTTTAGACTTTAAACTTATCCGATAACCTATATTCGTTCAGAACGTGACGTTTGCATCGTTCATATGTTGCTTTAATTATAGTAATTAATTTATCCGGCCCTCCTGAATAAATTAAGCCATATTAATTCTCTGTTGACGCTTTCGAAAGCCTTTTCAAAATCGATGAACAGCAGGCGTAGGGATGAAAACCATTTGATACTTTAAAATAACTTCATAAAAACCATAATGCTAGCACCCAGAAAAGATAACTACTATTTCAAAATTGATCAGAACACCACATTTAAGAAGTCAAAATGCAAAATGCAAGCTTAATTCAAGGTTGATATGGAGCAGAAGAGAGGATTGAAAACGGATATCTATATACATATGTAAGCCTAATAAGACTAAACCGGTTTGAGCACTTGCTTGTAGATAAGCGGTTTGTTACATCTAGATGCTTAAATTGTAATATTGCTCAAGAAGTCAGCTTGTTTGTCGTGGTATACAATCGAATCGAGCCCATGTCGTGCGTGCAGAAGAAGTCATGCCACTGAAGACAAGAGTGTGACAAAGGACCCGAATTTATTGATCCGACGGCGTTGCCAGCAACTCGATCTCTGCCCATTCATATAAGATCCAACTAGTGCAAGAATTAAAGCCATAATCATCATCAGCATCGGCGCAACGACCGGAATCCGGTCCGGGCCACCTTCTACAAGTTCTTCCATACATCCCAATTTCTGGCCGACGCGACACCATCCCGTTGCATATCCCGATGTTTCGGGCGCACTAGTATACGCCATCCTTGCAACGCAAGCAAGGACTGCAACGTTGTCTTATACCATAAAAAGAACTGCAAAACGACTTTTTGAGCTGGTTCCTCTTGGCTCATGCGAGCTAGGTGCCCAGCCCACCGGAGTCTACCGAGCTTTATTTTTTCCGCAACATCTGCTTCGAGGTAGATTTTATACAATTCGTGATTGTATCTTCTCCGGAATAGTCCGGAGAAAATAGGCGGAGTTTTGTTAAAGTAGAAAGTAGATGTAGATATTGGGGTGTGTGAGCGTGGATTTAACGAGAGGGCTTGTAGATCGGTGCAAACTTGCGTCATATTGACACAGCGGTGACACTTTTGCGTCTTACATTACACATAAATGATAAGGCAGCATTTGACGAGTGTGTGCACCACTCTATTTACTTGTGAGTACTGTAAGATGCAAAAGCGTCACCGCTGCGGCGCCGCCACGTCAAAATGTTGCAAATGTGCAGCGGCCTTAATTGTAACAAAAATCGATCGCAAACGTATTCTGAGCACCAGGTCAACATCAGATGTATGTACGTGTGTATGTATGTCAGGTATGTGCTCCTAAACCGCCCAACGGATTTTAATGAAATTTACAGGGTAAATAAAGTTTTGTCCAGTTCCTGTAAATGTTTGGTCTCGCTGGAATTATTTTCGCATTTCACATTAAAACATGTTTTTTCTAGGGCGTAGTAACGCGCACCGGGTACCGCTAGTTAGTAGTAGTTGGTACAATAGTATGTTTGGTACTAGATTTTTAGTACTTAGTACTAGATTTTAGTACTATTAAATTTTTGGTACTGGGTTTTATGCTAGTCTTAATACTAGGTTTAGTATTTAGTAGTCGATTTATTACTAGATTTTTTTGGACGTTATGAGTGGAATTGTGTATGGTGTTCACGGGCTGTATGTTGGTGTTACTTCCATCAATGTTTTCTTATGACGTCATCACGTAAAATTATCGTCCATAAACCGACTTTACAGAAAACCAACTCTTTTTTTTTTAGTCTGCCTACTTTGATCTCATTTTGATCGAGCGTTTGTAATTCTTGATTGTCAACTAGATTGACTATTCCAGGTTGTCAATGGTAGGATATGGGCCGTCATCGCCATTCACGAACTGGTTGAAGTATTCTATTAACATGGTTAATTAATATCGACTGCGTATTAAGGTGTTTCCATCTTCATCTTTGCAGGTCTCTGGGCAGTTAGTGTGTGGTTGCATGTTGTTTTGTTGTTGCGACGAACAACATTCAGTAATTTAGTCACTTTTTATTAAAACATTAATTAATTACATTAAATATTATTAATTACAGCTCGTATTAAGCTTAATAATAAAAGAAAAAAAATCTATAAGCTTGACGAGCTTAACGAAGCAGAGCACAACTGTTCATATTAAAAATGACTTACTTGCGCACGCGTTCTGAATGCAATAAATGAATTTGTTCAGTTCTTAATTCTTTTTAAATTACTTCCGCTTTTTTAAAACGAACGATTTTTTGAGTTTGTTTAGTCACTACAGGTGAAACCTGATGTTGACTGGCTTACTCTTCTGTAGAAGTTTCGTTCGTCTTTCCTGGTTAAACACCTCTGCGTCTTCTTGACTTCACGTTGCTGGTGATATTTTTTTTCTTTCTCATTATTCAACGTAGAGATTATAATTATAAGATGATCTAGTTATTTTGCGGAGCCACGACCTGTATGCTTTCTTTATGGCTTTGTTTGCCTGCCTGAGAACATTTGGAGTCAAGCCAAGGGTTTATTACATTACATTAAATATTATTAATTACAGCTCGTATTAAGCTTAATAATAAAAGAAAAAAAATCTATAAGCTTGACGAGCTTAACGAAGCAGAGCACAACTGTTCATATTAAAAATGACTTACTTGCGCACGCGTTCTGAATGCAATAAATGAATTTGTTCAGTTCTTAATTCTTTTTAAATTACTTCCGCTTTTTTAAAACGAACGATTTTTTGAGTTTGTTTAGTCACTACAGGTGAAACCTGATGTTGACTGGCTTACTCTTCTGTAGAAGTTTCGTTCGTCTTTCCTGGTTAAACACCTCTGCGTCTTCTTGACTTCACGTTGCTGGTGATATTTTTTTTCTTTCTCATTATTCAACGTAGAGATTATAATTATAAGATGATCTAGTTATTTTGCGGAGCCACGACGTGTATGCTTTCTTTATGGCTTTGTTTGCCTGCCTGAGAACATTTGGAGTCAAGCCAAGGGTTTATTACATTACATTACAATCTACGAAGTAGACACATTTACGAGCACTGGCTACTGAGGCCATCGGCTCAGACAATTACAAAGACAACACACAAGACGACATTGATACAGGACAGAAGAGAAAACAGAAGGAGAACGGAAAACAGAAAACACATAACACATGTCAACAGCACGCAGTTGGTTTTCAGACGGTCCCCCATCTTTCTACTAACCACGCGCAACGATGCTTGATTTCGCTGATCTCACGGGAAGCGATGCTTTATCGGAGCCAAGGCCGTTGACGCCAAGGGTTTATATGAGGTGGTTTTGAGAAAGCCAACCCTTCTGACACTGCGTTTCGTATGGGTTGTTGACATAGATACCAGTGGTCTTCTAAGTTCATACAACCTGTCCGTATCGTGCGATTTGTCGCTAACTTAACAGACACGTGACCCTAGTCAATGTTTGCTCCTCGAAACGTGCGTCGTATTTTTCTCGCTTACTTCGTGATAGCTCGAGACCGTTTGTCGAATTTTTCCTGTTTCTTTTTTTAATTAAATCCAGTAAAGTATAAAGAACGAACAATACAGGGCCAAGAATACTTCTTTGTGGGATTCCAATAATTTTCAAAAATGCGTTTTCTTTGTTTAACTGAAAAATACCACTCTTCTAGTTTTGAAGGAGAAAATATCATTTCTGATTAATAAAAATCCAAAAAAAAAAAATTTAAATACTTACGGAATCTTATAAACATGAAAACAAGAGGCCTAGAGTGTATGCGACTTGAGTTTTTCAATCCACAGATTCACACATCATTTTAAAACCGTAAATTTGTTAACGTACAGTTCAAAGTTCATAGGTACTTTATTACGATTGTATCTATTAAAACAAGTTCGAAACTTATTTTAGTTTGTTGCTACTGCTCACCGAACACGTTCGCGCGACCAAACTGTAATTTTTAATCCAGTCTTTCGGGGATTTTTGTTGAATTCTTTTTTTTTTTTTTTTGCTTTCAATTTAAACGATTTGTTTTGAATTCAGTCGTTTCACATGCTAAACGTGAATTTAGTTGAACACTAGCGCATCCGTTGGGTCAGGAGAAAACTTTAATATTTGCTGCTGTCTAGTTTTTGTGTTAGACATTTTGCATTCAATGAACTAATGTGAGCCTTTTATATTTGTTTGCATTGTGAAAACTTTTAACGGAATAAAAACATAAATTGTGGGTATTCATGTATTAACTATGTTATTTTTTTAGAAAAAAAAAATATTACAACAGATAAATGAGTGGTTCCGATTAATAATTTATAGTCTCCTTAGTATTTTCATATTCATGAATTTCAATAGCTACTTGCAACACTTTCAGATTTGCTTAAATATATAATTTTAGTATATTTCCGATTAAACTTTAATACTTTTTGAAATAGAAAGGTTTTCGTTCAAAATTCAATTAATTACATATACGGTTAATTCATTTTGGCAGTTTGATTGTTTATTTTTTCGCGCCAATAATTCGCATTCGGATTTAAATGTTTGATTATTTGGAAATGAAAATTTAATTGACACGTGAAATACGAGTTTATTGATTTTATGTTTTAATCTTTTTTTGTGAAGATAAAACTTTTGAGTGAGAGGCTGTTATACATAAAAAAAACTCATTCAGCAATACCTTATTTGTATATACAAAAAAAAAAACCTATGTGAACATCAAAGCAACTAGGGCAAAGGTTTTTTATTTAATGTTGGTAACCACGACTTCATCAATGATTGTTTTCAGTCTAATTTTGATGATTTTTTTTAATTGCTTCGCTTTTTAATTTTCAGATTTGTTTTGAAATTTTAAATAATCCATTTTCCTTTGTAGGTGACGACGTGTTTTTGTCAGTTCTTAATAACTTGCCAAATAATAGTAAAGTAATATGTAAACTGGAAAAATATGAAATACGTTCTCTGCAAAAGTGTTGATTAGTTTGTTTTACGATTCATTTATACATATTTTGAATATTGTTTAGAAAAATGAAATATGTCTAATTTTTATGTGAAACTAATTTTTTTATTCAACGGAGCGGGAATTCCCTATGGCAGATGAAAAGTTATGAGCATAGTTCAAATATAGAAACGGTTGAATACCTTTTTTTATGGGCCGTAGTTAGCTTAGAGCAAGCTTTAATTATTTAGTCCAAGTGTAAGTATCACTGTTACGAACTAACAGATGCAAAATATTACATTAACATGCGTGGTTTAAACACATTAGATCAAAACTTACCCAATATACAGTATACGAGTACATATGGATATATACGAGTGGGGTACAATACATGGATTTAAATTTTACTTTACTAATATTAAAGTAAAAAATCGACAAATTACTCATTCGTGTGAGGAGTTCATGTGCAAGTGATGACAATCACCGGACGTGTAATTCCAACGGTACCGGATGTCAGACTCATTAAACTCTGATTTATACAGCATTGTCAAATGGGCTAAACACTCCCCCTATGCCATTGTCCATGAATGGCACTTGCATTGAAGAAACCGAAAAGCTTTTAGTACTCGGTGTGTGTTAACGACGACCTCCGTTGGAACAACCATATATTTGAGACCGCCAAAAATGCTGATAAGTGCTTAGGTTTTCTGTATCGATGAAAGAATTTAAAGGTAATCCCTTAAGCCGTTTAGGCTGCAGGTCGTTATACATACAGACAGACAGACTGACATACTGACAGACTAACAGACTGACAGACTGACAGACTGACAGACTGACAGACTAACAGACTGACAAACTGACAGACTGACAGACAGACAGACATTTTTGCCACTAACTGCTTTAGACTTCTCCATGATCGTAATGTCATGTTTGATTGTTTTCTCATTTTTTTTATATTCACGAATCCTAAACCGGCGATAACCGCAAGTAAAAATTATCACTCGAAGTAGCCAACCACATTCCTCCCTTATTTGGATGAAGTCTGACAAAGCATCCAATTCCTTGGTATTTGCAATAATTCTGTGGACATTTTAGAAAGCGGACGAGGATATTTTAGTCGGCTTCGAAAAAACTATTTTTCGGCTAGTTTATTTTAATTCTTAAAGGAACTGCACGTGCTGTACAGAATAATTGAAGGTTTTTGTAGGAAAATCTTAAGGAACAAAAAAACGATAACTAAATAACAAATGATATGATAAAATATATATCATAAATGATATGGAATATAAATTGTTTGAAATAATTTTTGTTCTGTTTTTAATTTTGTTTTTCAATGCATGAACTTATTTAATTTAGTCTAACCAAAAACATATTTTTGGTAGGGGCACCACCTACAAGCTACAAAACTTAATCTAACTTAAGACTAGGTTACGAGTATATAAATTTAAATGGGAAGGTTGGGACAGTTATTGAGGCGTAACTTTAGAACTGAAAATGGACATTTTTTCTCAAAAAATTAATCTGAAAGTATGTTTTAAAAGTTTTATGATTTAGGCTTTTTAAATCCTATATTTTTAGGTTTTTTTGTTGAAATTTAGTTAATTGAAAATTAAACTTACCAAAACAACGTCACAAAAGTCAATCGGGCTGAAAAGAGAAATTTTGTGATTTAATTATTTTTTTTAAGAATCTCGTAATTCTAAGTCTTGTCTATAAGGAGATACTAATATATATTTATAAACGCATACTATATCTAAGTGGACATAATTATATTGGTCTCGAGGAAATTTACAAATTTGTTGATGGGCAAGAGATGTTGTGTGACCGCAGTGATATGCAATGGATATCAGAAAACTCCCGACTTCGGAATGTCAAATTT
This sequence comes from Platycheirus rosarum, assembly GCA_963971375.1. Classification (NCBI taxonomy): domain Eukaryota; kingdom Metazoa; phylum Arthropoda; class Insecta; order Diptera; family Syrphidae; genus Platycheirus; species Platycheirus rosarum. The sequence continues at coordinate 56,199,675 of OZ020509.1, read as the reverse complement.
CCAGAAGTTTCCCACGCATTAAGAAAGGCTTATGATTTGAAATAAGAAATGTTTAAATCTGGAATCCTAATCTTAAATGAAGCTTTTCCGATTAAACAAGAAACGTGATGTTCTGAATTAAAATAAAATAAATGCTGGGGTCCACAAGAAAGTGTTCTTGGCATGGTGTTGTTCGTATCTTATACTCGAGAAGAAAAAAAGAAGACTCCATATTTGATGATGATACCGTCGGGGCAGGGAAATAAGTACCAGGGAACTAACTCCACCGACGTAATTAGTTCCTACTTAATGGGAATTAAGTCCACTTTTGACAAATGAATTTAGTTCCCATGTAAGGTAGGAATTTCTTATGAGAGCTAAGAACACACTTCGAAGCATGAAGAGGGAACTATCTTCAAACAACAATAGTTACACTAAGAGCTGTACATTACAGTTAGTTACCACACCTCTTGATCTTGAATCGCGGTGATTTTTTTTGATCATTTTCAGAATCTTGTAAACCCCCATACCTATCTTACTCTTCATCCACTGTAAACCTTAATACACTATATGACGTTAGTTTAAATGTAAATGATTAGATTTTAAGAGTTATGTCCCATCAAGGTATAAGGTTTCCTAAACAAAATATATTTTTATTTCATCAATAAAATGCAAAAATTGACTTATTTTATCACTTATTCTTGGTGAAAGTGGGAATTTATTTATTTATTAGCGGGAATTAAGACTACAAGACTTTTTTGGGAGTAAATTCCACCTTATATGGGAACTTAGTCCATTTTTTTAAAAGTGGACTTAATTCCCACTAAGTGGGAACAAAACTTTACAATGAAATGGCACTGAGTTACAAAAGCGACGCCAGTTAAAAAACAAAGAAAAGAACTCAATTACGAGAACTGGACTGGCTTTGTGGAAATTCATAGTACCTAAGTATAACAAACTGCTTCTCTACAAGCAAGTACTTAAAACGGCATGGAAGTTTATCTAGCCATTTATTTGCTTACAATGCTTCCTCTTTATTCTTCTCAATTAAAGAAAACAAATGCAAAGATAGGAATGCCCCATTTAATTCTCATTACCTCTATTGACCAGCAATCACCCTTAAGAATATATTTTAACTAATGCAAGCTGTCTTACGTTTAGAATATTGGTCCTTCCGGAGAACCGCTCCATACTCTGGAGATGAATATTAATTATTCCTTTCATTAATCTAATAGATTTCTCCATTCAATAGATAACTCCATCTCTCAAACAAAGTAAAACACAATCACAACCACAAATAAACTGCAATTCCTTTATAATTCATCTCAATTTGTCCCACAAAACACCCCGCGTTTCTAACACCTCTGGGACATATTAACTTGATTTGCCAAGCCTAGCCAAAGGTAGCATTGACACATATCCAGATGAATCATTTGAATGACAATAAAGTTCGTACGTAATTCGGTTTGTTCCATCTCATCATCATGTCTATCATTCATCTCATAATCAGCAATCAATATGCATGCAGAAATATTTTTTTTAACTGCAACCAAACATATGACTGAAGCTTCCAGGACAATGCTACCATAACAATAAAGCATTTGCATAGTATATGAACAATTAAATTGGTCAATAACCAATTAGCCAAGGGTAGGCAATAGACTGTGTGTCGTCCTGCCAACAGGAATCAAATCACGCACATAAACTGATTGGCGGTTTCAATGACATAAAATATGCAAATTACAGGGCTTTACATACACCAACACGGTTTTGATATAATTTCAATTAATGACATATGTCAACTTTCAATTAATTAGGAAAATGATAAAATATCATCCGACACAGGATTGAAGTGGTCCAGGATATTGGGACATAAATTTCCTCTAATTGAATAGGTCCATGCGGACAGATGACACTTTAGATGTCGTAATTTTGAGCCATTAAGTTCTAAACATTAACAAAATAACAAAAATTGTATATTGTATCTATACATATACATATGTATCATTCTCATTATATTTATTATTCTATTTAAAAATATAGGATTCATGCCAAGAATGCCAGCCATCACTCATATGGTCAGCCGTGAGGAGTGGGGCGCCAGACCGCCAAAACTGGTTGAGAAATTTAATGGCCCAGCACCGTTTGTCATCATCCATCATTCGTATCTGCCGCCTGCATGCTTTACGACGCCCGAATGCATGCAGGCAATGCGCACAATGCAGGACTTCCATCAAATCGGACGTGGCTGGAATGATATTGGTTATAGCTTTGCAATTGGTGGCGATGGACAGATTTATTGTGGCCGTGGATTTAACGTGGTCGGAGCCCATGCACCCAGATACAATGACAAGAGTGTCGGAATATGCCTGATTGGCGACTGGAGGAGTAAGTTGAAAAGGCGAACGTTGTTCTTTTTTTTTGTGTCTTAAACTAAAGTCAATTTTTTTTTATTCTCACAGCCAAACTTCCGCCGATAGATATGCTGCGAGCAGCTAGAGACTTAATTGGTTTTGGTATAGAAAAAGGATACATCGAGAAAAGTTTTAAATTGCTCGGTCATCGGCAAGTACGTGATACAGAATGTCCTGGTGATAGACTTTTTGCGGAGATTTCATCTTGGCCAAACTTTACGCCAAATCCGAATGCGACGGAGAACGATATACCTGTTTGAGAATTGAGATTAAATTTGAAGATAGTTTGTAGTTATTAAAAAGAACATTATTTATTAAAATGAAATACCTTTATACATTGTTTTATTGAAAGTTTGGAGCCAACTTGAAATAGTTATACAGGTGAACAATATGGTCGAATAATATGGATTGCTATTTTTTTAACAATGAAGAAATGAATTCAAATGAACTTAAATTAAAAGTTCCGAGAGTATATTTCTTTATTTATTTTATTAGAAGTACATGCAATTGACCTAGAAAGAGAGTTATCAATGATAACTTTTTTGAGACCTGCCACCTTCCCGTGAAGTAAGATGAAATGCAACTAAGGATCTTGAAGTGGAAAACAAGTTTCTATTTTTTGCAACAAAGTACTATGATTCACAGAAGCAAAATCAAAATCAAATCGGTATCCGTGTAAATCGAATCCACCTGACACTTCTCCTCTAAAGAATTTATAATAAATCTAGAAAAAAGAGTCATATTGGTAGTAGTGGATCGTCCAGATATAAAGCCATGTTGCAATTCTGATATAGATCCAATAGTCAAAAATTAAATTTTATTTTTTATTATACTCTCGAACCATTTAGAAATTGCTGAAAGCTTAGAGATATGTACCTCTACAATTTTCTACCATAATCTTAGACCCAGATTTATGAATTGGCACAAGATAATAAAGCTTCCATGTATTAACAAAGACTCCTTTGGACAAAGACTTATTTTTTATTTGTTTTTTACATTTTTATTTTATTTATTTATTATCTTAATAAGAATTTAATATCATACTTAAAGATTAGTCTTACAGTTAAGTATCAAAATTATAATTACAATTGTTATTTATTACAATAAATGCGGTAAAATAGTTGATAATATTAAAGTGATATTGTAACAAAGAACATTTACGTTGAAAGTAGCACAGTTTGAACTTATAAAAACAATCAAAACCACAATACTTAACGGTTTTTAGTAAAAATGAAGTATGCCACCACACGTCATAAGTAACAAAGAATTTATGAAGAGTATTTCGAAAATTATAGGAGTGATTTTGATAAAATCATGTTTTTATTTTTAGTATTTTTTTATTTTTTTTTTAATTTTGGTATGCAGTTTTTTAGAATTTATTAATATACATGTGATTATAAAATTTAAAATAAAATAAATTTATTTTAAATATATTTTTTTATTAAATTTAAAAATATTGATTTTTTCAAAAAAAAAATTCAAAAATTATTTTTTGTTGTTATGTTTTGATAAGCAAAATTAATTTCGCTATCTAGATCTTTTCATATGAAAAATTTGACAGAAATCAATAGAGCCGTTACCGAGAAAGCCAAAAATTAAAAAAACCGTTATTTTAAAGGACCCTTTAATAGACTTTTCCCGTATATATGGTTCTTATCAAATGATCAAAAAATTTCATCAAAATCGTTGAAGCTGTTTTCGAGAAAAATAAGCTTTTCCTAAACGGTATGGTGAGTACCGTTATTTTTAGCCCTACAAATTTCCCCTCTGAGGAATTCCAAAAGAATCACACATACCAAATTTGAAGGCAATCGCTTAACCCGTTTAGGCTGCAGCTCGATTTACTCCCGGGCAGACAGACAGACGGATATTTTTTGCCAATTACTTTTTTAAGCTTCTCTATGATCGTAAAGTCATGTTTGATTGTTATCTCAATTTTTTTATATTCACGAATTCTAAACTTGCCTTATAGTCCCTATAATCGCAGGTACAAAAATTAAAATATATGTGTATAATTAAATTTCCGGATCGCACTTCTTGCTCATAATGTGCGGCCGCATCGTGGAATAAAATTTAAAATAAATTGCACGACTGCATCGCACGTACTTGCTCATATGTGCGGTCACATTGTAGAATAAAATTTAAGAAAATTAAAGTGAACATCAAAGCATTTCGATTTTTGTGACTTTTGATTGTTCGAATAAAGTACGTTAAATTGTATTGAGTGAAATAATTTAAACGCCATTTAATTTCTTTAAGAAATGTAAAAAAGTGCGATTTTTTTCAAAATCGTAGGAGCGGTTTTTAAATAAAACGGTTTTTTAACAACTTTTTTTTGAAAAATTAAAAAAAAATAATTCAGGAATAAAAACTTTAGCCCAAAAATAACGTTCATTTAAACACAAAATTTCAAAAAAATTCATTTACCCGTTTTTTTTTAAATATTGATTTTTTTTAAAAAAATTATTAAAAATACAAAAAAAAAAGTTTTCAAAAAAAATTAATGCGAAATTACTTAGGCTATCTACATTTTCTTGAATGTCAATTTTGATAGTAAATATTAATAGTAATAGAAAAAATTGAAAAAAAAACTCCTCTGTAGAATGTCAAAATAACTTTAAGTTCTAAATTTGAAGACGAATGGCCCAACCGTTTAGGCTACAGTCCAAAATACATCCGTACAGACAGACAGACAGACAAACGGACAGAATTTTGCAGGGACTTACATATGTTTCTCTATCATCGTAATGTCATGTTTGACTGTTATCTAAAAATGTTTAATCTTCACGAATGCATAACCTGCATTATGGAACCTATAATCGCAAGTAAAAATAAGTAACATTAACGTAGAAAAATTACACTATCTGAACTTATCAAAAGTGTCAAAACCACAACACTTAACGGTTTTTAGTAAAAATGGAATACACACGTCTTGTATAATAACGAATTTAAGAAAAAAGTATTTCGAAAATGTTGCTTTTCTGAATTTGAAAAATCAGGCTGAATATGAATTTAAAAAATGGGCACGACTGGGGTCGCACGTACTTGCTCTTATGTGCTCAATTGCATCTTTGACAGAAACAATTAACATTTACATTGTATATAACATAGTTTGAACTTATAAAAAGTATTAAAAACCACAACACTTAGCGGTTTTTAGTAAAACTGAAGAACGCCATCACACGTCTTAAACAATAAAGAATTTATGAAAAATGTATTTCGAAAATTGTAGGACCAGTTTAATTTTTAGCTTTTGTAAATAAATTTTTTTGAAATTTTGTGTTAAAAAAAATTTAAATAATTTTTTTTGATTAGTTTTAAAAATATTGATTTTTCAAGAAAAAAAATTCAAAAATAAATTTTTATTAGAAAAAAAAGTTAATAAAAAAATATGATATGCAGAATTAATTTAGTTCCCAGAACTTCTTATATATAAAATTTGACAGAAATCCAGGGAGCCGTTACCGAAAAAGCCAAACATTAAAAAAAATATTCTATGAAATGTACCGTTAATAGACTTTTCCCGTAAATTTGGTTCTAATCAAATGATAGCCATTAGCAACAAAAAAATTCTCAAAAATGTTCATCAAAATCGTTGGAGCCATTTTCGAGAAAAATAGGCTTTTCCTAAACGGTCATATGGCAGGTACCTTTATTTTTAGGCCTAAAGTAAAATTTCAATTTTCCCTCTGCGGAATGCCAAAAGAATCACACACACCAAATTTGAAAAAAAAAATCGCTTGTTTAAGCCATTTAGGCTGCAGCTCGTTATACATATTGACAGACAGACAGACATTGTTTTGTCTATCACTTTTTTAGACTTTTCTATGATCGTAATGTTATGTTTCAATCTTATCTAATTTTTTTTAAAATCACGACTCCTAAACTTGCCTTACAGGCCCTATACTCGCAAGTAAAAATATAAATTTCAATTTCAATAAATAATTCGACATAAGGAATTGATTCTTTTAAGAGTGGGCATTTAAAAAATCGTTATAAATAAAGACTTAATCTAATGTGTTATTTAAACAATTATGAATTCCATTGATTTGAATAATATTTAAGGCGTAGAGAATCAAAAAACTAAATTCATAATCATTAAGTTAAGAAGCGTAATGAAAGACCCTCTAAAATCTAAATAGAAGAATAAAGTGAGGATGCACCACAGCATGCGATGGGGCTTATGTAGATTGAACTAAGAGATCTTGCAGATCTTAATACGTACTACAAAAATGCGCTCAAAGAACAGTTTTATTGCAATGTATATGAACTCAACATGTATATCTTTTACATCCTTCAGAACATTACTTGAATACTAAATTCTAAATTAAACTAGCTAGCTCGTCAATATTGATAAAATCTGCCCATCCTTGTTTGTTGCACTTTAATCGAGTTGCACAAAAAAATTGCCTACTGGACGTTAATCGAAAAGATGAAAATGTCTTTATTCAACGAACTAAAAAATAAGTGCAAGCGCAGAAAAAACGATTTCATCTTTTTAGAACGTGTTCCAATAACAGAAAGACATTGCGTTTTTGCTGATTGCGAGAATGACCGGTTTCAAATCCCAGAAAAAAATGAAAGAAAGAATTTTAATCGTCAAAATACCTGTATACCTATATGTAGCAGAAAACATCCGAACTCCCATTGGACAAATTTGGTATAGAACATTAAAATTCAAATCCAAGATGGAGACCAAAAGGTGAATTTTACAAGTGCAAATATTCAACACAAATTTGGTGATGGTATAAATAAACTGATGTGTCTCTTTAAATGCAGACGACTATAGAATAAATTTTGTGTTGAAAAACTGCATCTCATTATTTGTTTTTAAACGTATTTACCTTACCTTACTTTAGGTGGCTTTACTGTCCGGGGTGGACCTGGGCTCAACAAACAAGCTTTTCCAGTTGGCACGTGGATTCGGTTGAGGTCCTCTTCCACTTGTAAGCGCCACCTGAGTCTCAGTCTTTCTCTCTTGCGCCGCCCTTCTGGGGTGGATACGAAGATTTTCCGTGCCGGAGCATTAATGTCCATTCGCCCTATATAACCCAGCCCTCTGAGACGTTGAATTTTTACTCTTTTGGATAGGTCTGTGTCGCTGTCCAGCCGGTACAGTTCTTTTTTGTATCTTCTTCTCCACTCTCCGTTAATGCATACGGGAGCAAAAATACCTATTGAGCAGGAATGGGATGATGAAGGTCTTATAAATGGACAATTTATTTGCCGGAGAGAGATGATGTTTAAAAAGTCGCATAACAACGCATTTAAACTTATTTGCCCTAAATTTAAAGACTAACAGTCTTTATTGATTATTACGGTAATTAATGATTATCATTGCATATTTTTGGTCATTTAATTTGGTTTTGTTACACATTTTGTGCTTTTAGATTATTGAAACCTTAAAGTATTCAATGATCGTGATGGAGTAGTTTAAATTCTTAATATTTTTATACTATTATGCTAGTTTAAAAACACACTTTCAGGGGCAATGTAAATAGTGTGTTCGATCTTAAAAGCCCGCATTAATGGGACAAATAAAATAAATTTATTGGATATTTAAGGTGCCAAGGCCTAGTGACTTATCTCTCAACTATTCCTTGGTGTGTGTTGTGAATCTGCAAGAATGCAAGGGACCTACAATTTATAACCGAATCCGAACGGCTACATGAAATGCACTTTTTTATGACAAATTTTAATCTCGGAGGTTTTTTCAATTCCTCGCAAGAGGCAGTGGGTATATCCCGGTGATTGTGGTGGGGAGATTAATGGGCTATTAGGCTTTCAATGTTTGATTCGTAAGGCTGAACCAATGAAGACAGATTTTATAAAAATAATGTTTACATCGTGGCAAGGTTGAAGAAAAAAGAACGTTTACAAATTTTTATAGTAGTGCCCCGTGGCTTAGTGGTTAGTGTGTCGGACTGCTAAGCGAAAGAACCTGGGTTCAAATCCAGCTCATAGCCACCTTTTTTTCTGGGATACTGCCTCTTGCGAGGAACTGACAAAACCTCCAAATTTTTCTAGATCGATGTTCTCTCATTTTTACTTGCGATTATAGCTACTATCGTGCAGATGAAAAAAATACAGATAAGAATCAACCATGACATTACGATGATAGAGAAACATATTTGAGTTACTGGCAAAATTCTGTCCGTCTCTCTGTCTGTCTGTACGGATGTATTTTGGACTGCAGCCTAAACGGTTGGGCCAATCGTCTTCAAATTTAGAACTTAAGGTTATTTTGGCATTCTACAGAGGAATTTTTTCAATTTTTTTTAGCTCAAAAATGAACGGTTCCATGTCATATAGCCGTAATGTAATAGCTTATTTTTCTCGAAAACGTCTCCAACAATTTGTATGAAAATAAATCAGTGTACTAACGGGTGATTTTTTTGAGGTTAGGATTTTCATGCATTAGTATTTGACAGATCACGCGGGATTTCAGACATGGTGTCAAAGAGAAAGATGCTCAGTATGCTTTGACATTTCATCATGAATAGACTTACTAACGAGCAACGCTTGCAAATCATTGAATTTTATTACCAAAATCAGCGTTCGGTTTTTATCGACAAATTTTGTTCAGCGATGAGGCTCATTTCTGGTTGAATGGCTACGTAAATAAGCAAAATTGCCGCATTTGGAGTGAAGAGCAACCAGAAGCCGTTCAAGAACTGCCCATGCATCCCGAAAAATGCACTGTTTGGTGTGGTTTGTACGCTGGTGGAATCATTGGACCGTATTTTTTCAAAGATGCTGTTGGACGCAACGTTACGGTGAATGGCGATCGCTATCGTTCGATGCTAACAAACTTTTTGTTGCCAAAAATGGAAGAACTGAACTTGGTTGACATGTGGTTTCAACAAGATGGCGGAGAACAATTCATCTCAAGAAATGGACCGGTAAGTTGGCCACCAAGATCATGCGATTTGACGCCTTTAGATTATATTTTGGTGACAAAAAAAATTTATGTGGTGGGCTAAAAACGACTTTGTCGAAAACTGGTGATCCGATTACTATCAAAATTGATTTTCAAAAATATGTACGTTGCCTAAGTAATTTTGTATTAATTCTTATTCAAAACCTTTTTTGTATTTAATTTTTTTTTTTTTGAAAAATCAATATTTTGAAAACGGGTGAATAAATTTTTTTTTAATTTTGTTTTTAAATGTATGTTATTTTTGTGCTTAAGTTTGTATTCTTGAATTATTTTTTTTTTATTTTTTAAAGAAAGTTGTTAAAAAACCGGTTATTTGAAAACCACTCCTACTATTTTGAAAAAAAGTTCACACTTTTTTACATTTCTTAAAGATATAAAATGGCGTTTAAATAATTTAACTTAATACAATTTAACGGATTTTTATGAAATTTACAGGGCAAATATAATTTTGTAAAATTATCGTCCGTAAACCGACTTTACAGACAGGCAACTCTTTTTTTATTTTCTCATTTCTTTTGTTGTATATTCTCATAAAAATTATACCAAATAAAAAAGCAACGGTCGAAAACTGATCTAAAAATCAGCAATACTTATAAAAAAGCCCTTAAAACGCTATGAAGAACCTAAGTTTATTAATGAAAACATGCAAGGAACAACAATTAGTATTGGTATAAAAAAGAAAGACTTTAAAATAGCAGCTATATACTGCCTTCCGAGGCACTTTTCAACTGAAGAAGACTTTGCAGAACTCCTAAACTTGTTAGGACATAACTTTCTTCTTGGTAGCGACTTCAATGCTAAGCACACCAACTGGGGAACTAGGCTTATAACCACAAAAAGGAAACGGCGTTACCAAGCCGTCCGCAAATGCAACTGGGAATTCTATTCCTCTGGTTCGGCAACATATTCATGGCCATCTTTGCTGATGATACTGCAATATTGGTGCAATCAAAATGCAGTCGATAAAGTTAATGATTGGACGCGAAAATGGCGTATCAAATTAAACGAAACAAAATCGACACATATGAACCTTACAAGCAAAAACATAAGCAATGTTCCAATTTTTATAAACAGTATAGGAGTACCTTGCTCCAATTCCGCCAAATACCTTGGAATGATTTTGGATGCAAATCTTAAATGGAAAGAACACATCAAAAAGAAAAAAGAAGAACTAAACTTGAAGTACAGAAAAATGTATTGGTTACTAAGAAAGAACTCTGACCTATCTATCCAGAAGATACTAATGTTATATAAGCAAGTACTGAAACCCGTATGGACATATGGCACCCAACTATGGGGTTGTACAAAGAAAACAAATATTGAACCCATCCAAAAATTTCAAAGCAAGGTCCTTCGTGGAATAATTATTGCCTCTTGGTATTTAAGAAATAGCGAACTGCATCGTGACCTTCAAATAAAAATGGTTACAGAAGTCGTCAAAAAACAGCCTGTATCACATAATCATCGACTGCAGTCATACCAACTCCAAGAAGGAGATCGTCTTAAATGTACGAAACAATGTTCGGAGATTAAGAAGAACCAAGCCTCATGAGCTGATGGTCTAAAAGCTATGGGAAAGTGTTATAACTATATATATATATTTATAAAAATAAATAAAGAAAAATCATTTGTCAATCTTTTATAGATAGGTCCTGATTCACCAGTGGTTTTAGTGCGGTAAAAGTCCCACACTACTCGGAACCGATTATTACCGATTGCCTTTTGAAGACTTCCATGTTGATCGAGCCCTAGGCTCAAAGTTGCTCAATTTTTCAAATATAATTTACTTATAATATATATACCTATATAATATATAATAAATATAGTTTAATTGTCCACCTTTGGTTTTCAAGTCAAAAATCAAAGTTGAACTTTCCCTTATAAGGTTGTGTGTGATTAAAACCTTAACAGCGTTTGCTTTGAGGAATCAGTCGTGAGCTTCTCCGCAGGGGCTCAACTTTAATGAGAATATTTATGATTGAGCTGTTAGTGAAGAGGACTATTAAATGCAATAATTGGCGAACACTTCCAAAGAAGGTAAATTTTCCATGAACTTCGTCTGGCCTATCATCATATATAGGCTTTGAGTGCTGTTTCAACATTTTTTTAAAGCACTAAATTTAAGAATTCTAAATTGTACTTTCAAATATTCAAAAAAAAAATCCGAAAAAAGCTTCAGGCTTGCAAAATTTTATTCCAAATCAATTCACCATAACCTACATATTTCCTAAGTTCAAATAAATTTCAAACCTTTTAACAACCAACATAACGTTCCTGCAACTTCAAAACAACAAAAACGTTTTTCCCAAAAAAAAAAAACACTCGTTGAATAAAAAGTTGCAAAACATCCCGTTTTAAGGAGAAAATGAATATTCATTTGTCAAATGCTACAACAAGCTGCAGGCACAAAACAACCTTCCTTCTACCTCTGGAATGTTAACTGCAATATTCTCTCATTCTAGAATTGCAAAACTAAATATGTTTGATTAAATTTTGAACATCATTGTCAACATGCAGCAGCACTGGGAAGTAGCACGCTGACGCTCCCTGGACCCACATCGCAACCGGCATATATGTATACCTCAGGGGCTTTGCGAGGTCCGTACGCGCTAAATTAAAACTTTTTTTTATTTCACCACTGCCACTAACTGCGGAACTATATTCCCATTACATGCCACATACGGTGGCATAAATCATACCACATAATACTTCTTCACCCTGTGGAACATGGTATTATTATGTGTGCTTGTGTGGCACCACACCGCCCGTGAGGCCTCCAAAAGCGAAGGCAACCGCAACCGTAGTGAACCTGCGAAGAATATACATATAATCATAATAATAATACGAACGCAACACTGCCTCCGGAATACCGTAACCCTGGCTAGGTTTGGAAGTAAAGGTTCCCTTAAAATTACTTCACTACTATGCTTTATTTGAAGAACTTATCTCCTTTCCCCATGGCTATGCGATATGCCACATCTAGGACCTTGGCAACTTGTGATATACCTTTAGTTTTAGATTGTTCCATTTAGACTACTTGCTCGGCTCGGAAGGAGTATCTAAGCGATTACGCTTTTGACATACGGTCGGTGCGGTGGAGCCACATGTTGAGGAGCACCTGAAAGGTATGGTTTTTGCAATGGGTTGCCTGCTGGCAGGGTGTTGTGCATAAATAATTTTAGTTGATCTTTTTTGTTCAGTTGTGGTTGGGTGAAATATTTCAATTCAAGGATTTTTTTTGCAATCGCATTCTTGAGATACAACTTTGAATGATTATACATATATAGGTGATTGAAGATTTTAATTACTATCGAAATAAAGTGCACGACTGGGTCGCACGAAGTTGCTCTAATGTGCGACAGTGGTGGGGGGCTTGAGATTTTTGAAAAATAAATTTCACGACTGGATCGCACGTACTTGCTCATATGTGCGGTCACATTGTCGAATAAAATTTAGTAAAATTACTACTACAGAAAATCAAGTGCACAAGATATATCGTGTATTTTAAGTTTGTATTGAATTTTTAATATTCTCGCAAAAGGCTTACAAGCTTTTGTTCTTTGGCTTTGGTTTGATGTTGACAGCCACAGCTTAAGTAGTAAGTACAAATGTATTGAGTACTATATAAAAGTAATACAGTTTTGTTGCATAATATTAATGGACACCTAAAAGTATGCAACGAACACAGAAAAAAACAGTAGGGGCTACTATTAATGCTACATCAAGACAATTGCCAAAACGAAAATCTGACGAACTATCACCAGAAACTATTTCCTCAAATTCATCAAATTTGGTTGCAAATCTTGGGGTCGAAGATTTAATGACTAACTTTGCAACTTTGCTGGACCAGAAACTGAAAAACTGCCAACAAAAGATGATTTAGAGAGCATAAACTCACAAATAAGTGCTCTATCGTCTCAAATAAAGCAACTTGCGAACGAAAATCAGATCTTGAAGGAGCAACTTAAAGATTTGGTAACAGAAAAAGAGAAAGACAGACAGACAATAAATTAGTTAGAAGATCAAATAAAAAACAAAAACATTATTTTTAAGGGTATCGATTGACAAAGATGTCCTCGAGAGTAGGTTAAAAGAATTAGCGAGCAGGTCATCAAAATGCCCACACATTAACATCAATGTGTGTTCGATTAAAAATATAAATGAAAGAGATGGAAAGGTTTCAGTCATTGCTGAATTTGAATCGGCAAATTTTGTTGAGGAAGTGTTTAAGCGAACTAGAAACTTGTCTGGAACAACATTTTACCTAGAAAGAGACCTGAATTCAAAAAAAAAAAAAAAACAAAATCAAAAAAGTCCATGTTGCAGCTAAGGAGAAATATTCTAGAAAAGAGCAGAAAACATAGAATCAACTTGCTTAACGAAAAAATGAGAATTGGTGCCAAATGGTTTAAATGGAACAACCAAAATTAACTTATGTGTGGGACATTAAAAGGAGAAGACGTGCTTAAAGAAATGTATCAAGATGAAATCGAACATCTTAATTTTAGCACTTTCATAGAAAAATCTCACCAAAAAAACTAAAACCTGTCTGTCGATGTAAACAAAATAAATTTAATCCACTATTAGATTTAAGTAAAAAAAAATGAAAATAAACTACATGAAGAAATAAGAATAATAATAGTATCATATAATGTACATGGCCTGGAAAACAAAAAAAAATACTGCATAGTCCCTTTTTAATTATATATCATCCCATGAGGTTTTCATTCTTATATAAACGCATCTTCAAGAAGAAAAATAAACCACTTCCAAAAATACTTTTAGGACTTTAATACATACTGGAGACCTGCGATACGTAATAGCCGATTCGGTAGAGTAATCGGAGGAATGGTATATAGTATTAAAAAGAACTTATGCAAAACCAGAATCGAGCATGAATACATTAAATGCAGATGTCTTACGAATTAAAAAATGGCGGCAAAGTTATCTCAGTTATTCCATTGTATTTGAGAAGCACGAATTGGCAAAATGATTTGGAAAAAGTTAAAACCCTATTTGCTGAATATAACATACAGAATCCCATATTATTGGGTGATATGAATGCGCGATTGGGCAACCTACAACAAGATTTGGACGAGATCTATCAATCAACATGTACTGCAAGTCTCGAGATACGATGTTCAAAAGATGAAATTGTTAATGCAAAAGGGAAGAAATAAGTAATAATGGAAAATCGGTTAATGATATATGTGCGTTATCACAGGAAATATTACTAAATGTTGAAAGATTTAACGTCGAAGAAGCAATTTGGTCGGATCACCTGCCAATTAAGCTGAGCTTAAAACAATATACTGTTATTTCTGAAATCGGATTTAAAAATCTATTGCCAAGACTTAAATGGAAGGAAACTGAAAAGACATTTTACCAACAAAAACTAACCACAAACCTACAAAATCTCGTTAATATCATCAAGAAGTCAGCAGCACAGGAATGTAGTAACATAAAACTATTTAACCCAAAAAACAAGTGGTATAATTCCGAATGCGAAGCAGGAAGAAAAAAAGCTTACAAAACAATTAAACAGATATTTGAGGGCACAAAAAGATTATAAAGTTGATTGCAAAAATAGTAAAATACTATACTACCAAACAAGTAGATTTCAGAATTAACACCGTTAGAGACAGTAAGGATTGGTGGAACTTAGTAAAGGAAATAAGAAACAAAGGGGAACAGGTATACAACGATATAAGTGCTATAGAGTTCAAAACTTATTACAAAAATCTTCGAAGTCCAAATCAAGTAGCCACTAACATTTTATATGTGCCTAACTTTGTTGAGGACCCCAGTGATCCCAGCAACTATAGAGGCATTTCTTTCATGAATTGCATAGCAAAAGCCATGGTGGGGGTACTAAATGAAAGGTTATACAGCTGGGTTGAAACAAATAATATCCTTACCGAGTACCAGGCGGGATTCAGAAAACAATACTCTACAATGGACAATATTTATAACTTGGCTTCAATCGTTCACATAAAGTTCACAGAAAAAAGGAAAGTGTACGCATTGTTTGTAGATTTAAAGGCAGCTTTTGACAAAATCTCGAGGCAACTATTGATGTTTAAGCTACGTGAAATGGGAGTTTCCACAAAATTTGTAAATCTGCTGGAGTGTGTATATTCTAACACACAATCTGCAGTGTAGACAGGAAAGGAGATAGCGGAATATTTTCAAACACATTTTGGGGTGAAGCAGCGATGCTTGTTATCGCCACTTATTTTTGCACTTTATGTCAACGACTTACATGAGCACATAGAAGGAGAACTAAATGTTGAACAATTAACGATACGAATTTTGCTGTATGCTGACGACATGGTAATCTTAGCAGACGATATTGAAGTTATGCAACAGATGATAGTTCGCCTTGAAGAGTACTGCGATAAATGGAGTCTGGAAGTTAACCTTTTAAAATCAGAAATGATGGTTTTCTGAAAGGGGGGTCGGTTATCAAATCGATAAATGTGGATCTTCAAAAGAGAGGAAATTCGTATTGTGACGCACTACACTTACCTAGGTGTTCTTCTGACTCCAAATATGAGTTTTGCAAAACATGTACAGAAAAGAAACACAGCAGTAAAGAGTAGTTATCAACGCCACATGAAATTGTTTTCTTAACAAAAGGAATATAACCCTTAGCGCAAAGCGGAAACTCTTCTCGGCAGTATTCAGAGCTATTCAAACTTATAGCGCTCAAGTATGGGGATTTGGAATGTTTGAAGAGGTCGATAAGCTACGATATTTCCTTAAAAAAAATTTAAAATTGCCGTCAAACACTCCTAGCTATGCCTTATCACTTGAGACTGATGGATATTTTTTCACACTAGATCTACACCTTAGATATGTCAAAAAAACAATGTTTAAATACAGCAGTACCAGGCTACCACATCAACTCATTCTAATTCTTTTGGAAAAACAACTCTTTTGGGTGAAAAAAATAAATAATATGGGAAACAGATTCGGCGTACACTGGGACCAGACCATATGTGAAATAGACTGGAACAATAAGAACTTACAACTTCTCGATGGACTCAAATTAGAGGTTCGCCACGAAATAGAACGGAGAGCGAGGGAAAGTAGCATAAGAATTTTCAAGTCCTTAGATTACTCGCAAAGTCAAAATTATATTAATGGAGATTTAAACCTAAGTAAAACAACTTGGATTTTTAAGGCTAAATGCGATCTCATTCACCTCAATGGAAACAGATTTGGAGGACAGGAGTCATCTTTATGCAGCATATGTAATATGATAGAAGAAGAAAACATTTAACATTTCCTCGGAAGATGCCCTGTTCTTAGGGAATTCAGATAACGATACTTTGAAATGTAAATAAAGTAAAAGATAAAGTAATTACTTCAATACGAAAAAAAGTACAATACAATAATATCAATAGAAAATATCAATTACCCGACAGACGACTTTTATGTCATTGTCATAAGGTTTTTGTTTTTTGTTTTTTTTTTTAATTTTTATTTACTTTGAATTGAATTATAAAAAAAATTTTAAATATGTAAGAAAAGAAAAAATGAAAAATAAAAAATCATCTACTACTACTACTACTAGACAATATTAAAACTTAAACCAGTGGTTGTTTGTATGCAGGTGTACAATTTTGTTTTCTTGATTGGAATTTTTCCATTCAGTAGGTAATCGAGTATTTTTTTTTTTTTTTGTTAGTTGTTTTTCCGTGTTTATGTGTTTATCATAGGCCCCCCTATTATTTATTCTGTATGCTGTATGCTGTTATGATCATAAAATGCTTTAAAATAAATAACGATAAATAAATAATAATAAAAATAATAAAGTTTGCTTCCATTAGACTAGTGGCTAGGGCTCAACCGAGCAATATAAAACAAAATTTGGGGGAAAATATTTAACAGATAACATTTTTATGAAATCGAGAAAACACAATTCATAAGGTTTTTTTTGGAAAAAATGTTGTAAGCCATCTTATTTCTCTTGCTGTTTTCTATTTTATGAATTTTTCATTCGACCAGTTTTTTTCAAAAAAAATTTTATTTTGATTTTTTTTCGAAAACATTTTAAAATTTTTTTGAGTATGTCAATTTAAAGAAATCTATAGGAAAAAATCTACTAGGAAAAAAATTTAAACAAACATCTATAGATTCGTTTTCAAAATATTTAAAAACAAAATAAGTTTTTAAAAAAATTATTATTAAAAATTAAAAAAAACTGTAATAGAAATCATCCTACGGATATCTTAGCATGTGATAGAACAAAATGCGGCTAATCGCAGGTCAATTTGGGCACAAACGTTTTAGGAACTTGGTGCTGAAAAATGAGTAGATACCACACTACACTCATGAGAGAATTCGAACATTAAGCGTGGTATTGATGGTTCTGGTCGACACCAATTACAAATTTATTTATATCAACATTGGTGCAAAATCTTTTTGAGCTGCAAATTGAGTAGGTATACAGGATTGAAAAAAAACTCATTGAATTTGGAACCAGATAGACCGTTGCCCGGCCGTTAAATTGCCCTGCCATCGCCGTATGGTTGAAAACACTTTTGGTATCGCATAATGTTCGCTGGTGATGGTGTCTCCAAAAATCGATGGAACACAATCCTGACACGATGAACAAAATCCTATCACCCGTATGCCTATTTCACTATCATTTTGTAGCCTTAAAAAGGAATAATATATTACAGGAAGTTGTTACTACCCCGTCCATAAAAACACCGCGTTGAAGAACTCCTACATTTTTTGGTGCAATGCTCTACTTCCACTCTTAGCTTTCGTATTTCTTTAGTTTAGCATCGTTCACCGAAATATCAATTGCCAAACCGATGCCTTTAAATGCCGCATTTTTGATATGTTTGTTTGAAATCGCGGTTATTCCACACGCACGGTTTACGTTCGACTTCTGTGGGACATAGGACCCATTTAGTGTGAAAAACATACGTTCGCTTTCAAAAAAGCAAAAAACTTTCAAATACTTTTTTCTGAAAGTAAAAAGCGATTTCAGAAATTAATTGCTTTCTTGAAAATGCTTTTATGAACTAGTCCCACATTGAAAGTACTTTTTGTAAAGCAAATGGCTTTTAGAAAACGTTTTCAGAAAACTACTTTTCAGGTCATCACGCTATGAAAGTTTTGCTTTCAGAAAACATTTCTTTACTTACTAGTGTGACGACACCTTGAGGGTTTCTCGTCTTGCTAAATCGCCTTTCCCTTGGTGGATTTTTGACCGTTTTATTATGTGGCCAGGACATCAGCTAGCTGTTGTGTAGCTCGAGCTCTGTAGAGCGTTCTTACGTTCCATGAGAAAATTCTTAAATCTTTTAGCGGTTGTCGTTGTTTGGTTCGTTGTCGTGTAATCAGTTGATTTTCGAGGCTTGTTGTCGGGTTCTCATTGGGTTTTTTTACGGAAGAGGTTACCAGCTCCTCGCCAACCCTTGGGGAATAGCGCTTGAAATTTTTGCTAATTTGAGTACAAAAGTATATACAAATCATTGCCCAGGGATCACCACGAGGAGGTAAAGCAAGAACTTCGGCATGACGCTGCAGGACCCCCATGATGATGATGATGATGAAAACGCAAAAAAATAACAAATACTTCTTCTTCTTGGAAAAGACGTCTATATTTGATTTTTACTTGCGATTATAAGTACTATAATGCAAGTTATGAATTCGTGCAAAGAAATGTCTTTTATAAAAATCAAACATGACATTACGATGATAGATAAGTCGAAAAAAGTGGGTCCGGAAATTCCGTCCGTCTGTTTGTTCGCATCTCTTCAGCCTAAACGGATGCGCCGATTTACTTCAAACTTGGTATTTAGTATTTATTTGGTAGTATCTCGGATGGTGTTTTTCATTTTTGATCTAGGTCGAAAAGTAACGGTACCTGTCATACAATTTTTAACAAAAAGTTGGATTTTCTCGAAAACGGCTCTAACGATGTTGATAAAACTTTCAGGGTGCTATTTTTTTAAAAACAATACATCTTTCAATTAAAATGATTTTTTAAAGATTTGTTCTAAAACGGTACCTTTCATAAAGCCGGTTTTTTCAATTGCGGTTTTATCGTAAACCATAAATTTTCAATAAAATTTTGCATAGAGGAAGTCATTTATAATTCAATTATATTGCATTCAAAATTTTCAAAACTTTTTTTTTCGATTTTTTTTAAATTTTCTAAAAAAAATTGTTTTGAAATACATATTTTGAAAAGGGGTTGATTGAATTTTTTTAAATAATTTTCCCAGATGAAAACTTCAGATTTTCTTAAACTGACATACTAAAAAAAATTTAAATATTTTTTCGAAAAGTTGTTCAAAAAAACGACTTTTTAAAAAAAATGGTCGAACGATTTTCAATATTTTTTTTCGTCGATAACCATTTAGTTTTCAAATTTTATTGCATACTTAGTTTTTCCGAGTTTACTTAAACTAATTAAAAAATGGAAGAATTTTCGAAAAAAAAATTATTTTTTATTTTAATATGTATACATACATATATGCAATTATCTAGCATAAGAACAAGTTCGGGCGACCCAGTCGTGCATTTTATTTAAATTTTATTCGATGATGTGACCGCACATATGAGCAAGTACGTGCGGTCTAGTCGTGCAATTTATTTATTTAACAAAATATAACGCGTATCTACAAAAGTAAACTGATTTTTGTTCACAAACATTTTTGGAGCGGTTTTCTAGAAAAATAAGTTTTTACATTTTTTTTTATAATTAACGCGCGCACAAGGGACTATTTGTTTCCCTTTTAAAGTAACACAATGCGCGGCATTAGAAAGATAGGGAGGGGAGAGATAGGAGGTGTCGATTAACATTGGTTTTGAATGTTTGTATATCAAAATGTTGAGAGGTGTTGATTCAGCGGCAGTTATATTTCCTATCAATCTTAACGCTCGATTTTGTATTCTATCAAGCAGGTGAAGCGATGTTTGTGAAGCACCTGCCCAGAGGTGGGAGTTATACTCGAGTTTAGGGCGTATAAACACTTTATAAATTGTAGCCAGATCAGATGGGGAAAAATACTTCTTACACCGATACAGAAAACCTAAGCACTTAGCAGCATTCTTAGCGATCTCAAATATATGATCATTCCAACGGAGGTCGTCGTTAACACACATACCGAGTACTGAGAGCTTTTTCGGTTTCTTCGATTCAAGTGCCATTCATGGACAATGGCATTGAGGGTATGTTTAGCTTTAACGACAGAAGACAGCATTGAGTTTTCGGAGCACTCCACACGATTCCTATTACCCCATTTTACAATGCTGTATAAATCGGAGTTTAATGACAGGTACCATTAATATTTGAGTTAAAAAAAAAATTAAAAAACTCTGTAGAATTCATCCCAAACAATTAATTTCCTTGCAGTTAAATTTTACTTTCCAGAATGGTTGATCTTTCCTAAATTGAATGAATTGTTTTCAAAATCAATGCCATTTCTTAATTTAAGAATGTTTTATATAAATAGATTTTGTTTAAATATTTTGTATTAACAAATCCAAAATACTGAACACGTTCAAAAAGGCGTTATTTGTATCGTATGTTTCATTTTGTAATCTATATGCTTTTGCTGCCCTGTTAACACTATACGGTTACATAACTACATATTTCAGTCCTTAAAAAAAATCAATACTGCAATCATTTGAATCGGGAACATGCTGGAAGATAAAACCCACAAAAGCTTATCAACTTGTCAGATCCAATGCAGCATCAATAGAATCAAATTCTCTTTGTAGTCAAGAATTGTTGTTCAGTATTTGCACATAGAGGCATCGGCGATTTTTATAAAAAAAACGATAAATTTACATATATTACAAAAATATTAAGTTAATTTTAATTTAATTTTAATTTTAACCTAACTTAAGACTAGGTTATAAGTAATTAAATCTAAATGGGAACGTTGGGACAGTTATTGAGGCGTAACTTTAGGTTCGGTGTACTAATATTTGGGTCAAAGTATTCAGCAATCGAATGAACACTTCGCAGCATACGTGTAAGATATTCATTGAAGCCATAGGAGGTACGGTGGGAGGGTATATAGAAAAATCTAGGATTTCTGAGATTGCGGGGTTAGTGTTGAAGAAAATGGAATTATATAACGAAGGGCAGTCAACGGAACCAGAAAAAAGTCGGTGAATAAAAAGAATATCGGCAACCAATCTTCCTTCTTCTACAGTTTTCAGATTAATAAGTTGGAGACGGGCATTGTATGGAGGTAGAATAAAAGGATCTTGCCATTAAAGGCCGTGAAGAGCGAAAAGAAGAAATCGTTTTTAAATGCTTTCTATTCTGAAAATATGAACGTGGGCACCAAACTTGAGAAGCATTTTCAAGGAGAGGTCTAACGAATGTTATATATAGGGAACGAGTTACATTCTTTAAACCATCGTTTTACGAAACCTAGATTTCAATTAGCCTTCTGTATTATTTCATCGATGTATAATCAGAAACTAAGCTCACGATCACATAAAACACCGAGATCTCGGATCGAATCAATCAATCGATGGGAATGGATTAATTACTGAGAAAACATTGACGGGGAGGTAAAACTATGCGTTTACGTGAAAAAGTTATCCATTGGCATTTTTCCAAGTTCAGTTCTAGGCAATTTTTGCTACACCAAATTGAAAAGCGATCAAGATCTGATTGAATAAGGTTTGATAACTTAGTATCGTCAGCATATAATGAGATATTGGAACGCTTTATTATGAATTCGATGTCATTAATGGGAAGGATGAAAAGGAGAGGGCCTAAGTGACTTTCTTGAAGAACACCGGAAGTGGCGAGAAATGGATTGGAAAGTGCATTCCTGAGGCATTGCTGAGGTAAGAAGATATTCATTTCAAAGAGATCTGTTCAAAGCCAAGTGCCTTAAGTTTAGAGATTATAAGACTATGAGAAATTTTGTCAAAGGCTTTACTAAAGTCAGTGGAGATAACATCGACTTCCATCCCTGCTTCTAGTGCTGAGAGGGCAAAGGAAAAAAATCCAATAAGGTTAGTCGTAGTGGATCTTCTACATTTGAGGAAGCCATGTTGTCTAGGGGATATATGCGACTTACAACGAAAACTTATTGCTTCGTTCAAATATTTTGGGGATGTAGGAAAGTTTGGCAATGGGGCCATAATTTTTAACGTTATTTTTTGCGCCTTTTTTGTTAATCGGTGTAACGAATTCTGGGAATACGCCTTGGAATAAAGACAAATTAAAAATTTGAGAAAGGGGAACGGAGAGCGTTTGGGAACATTTTTTTAGAAGAATTTCCGGGATAATATCTGGCCCAAGAGAAAATTCTTTACATAGTTGACTTAACTTAGTTAACAAGATTCTTATCGATTGTGAGAGGGAAAAAGGGCCAATTGTAAAATTCGGTAAGTACTTAAAATAAGCTTCGTCTGGTTGACGGAGAAAACGTTCCCACAATTTATTTCTTCTATTTCTCAAAGAACGCAATCTCAAATTGTGAATTTGGTATATCCTCGTCGCAGGCTAATTTTTGTATATGAGAGCCTTCAAGTTTAACAAGAATGTTTCTAAGTTCTAGACTAAACAGATATTGGATTTCAGATCTCGAGTTCGGTCAAAGTTGAGTTGAGAGTTTAAACTGGCGGTTGTGATTGTTTTTTTACAATGGTAGGCCATCTTTGTGGGTACAAATCCCGGCTTTAGGTTGTCCACAATGTTCGAATTGCTGTTTTTACACGATACAGTTGCCACTTCTTTATATCTACCTAAAAAATGTGTGCAGCATTCAAAACACCTAACCCATACATCATACATGAATTAAGTGTGTATAATTGATGCTTTTGTTATTTTTTTATACAGACTTTTCTCTTAACTCCAATTTTGGAGTTGCTTCACATATTATATTTCTGTGATAAAACAATTTCAGACAAAATGTGTCCATCAGTCATTGTAAGTAAGAGCTCTTGTTTTTAAAGAAATTTTGAAAATGCCAAAGCTACTACTTGGTTGCCGAATTTTTCATTCACACTTCGTTTATTCTATGCCCAATCTGATCCAACAAATATGCAATCCAACTTGGATAAATAAATAAAGGTTTATACAATGCTATCAATGCTTTGCGATAGATAAGTCAAGCCTCTGTAACTATTTGCCATCACCGAAACAAACAAATCTCATTCAATCGATTCGATTTCAATTCGATAGCTTTTGTCATTTTTTATTGCTGTCGATGTGTATCTTTTCATTTCAATCTATTTTCGATATTCGATTAGTTTGTCATTTATTTTGCACAATAAAACACACAACAACATTGTGTAATACTGTCAACTTCACCACTTAGATGCACTTTGATTTCGATCTAACATACGAAATAAAATAAAGCAGGTCTTGGTCGCATTTAATGGCTCGTATGACCAGAATGTATGAAAGGTACATATTTCAGTTTTAACTTTTGATTTTTTTTATGTTTTGAGATGAATTAAATAGATCCAAGTATACAAAAAATCGTCACCAAACTATCAAGGTAACTCAATCCCAAATACACAATGATTCGACAATAACATGGTGTTTCACATCATGTCTGCCTTTTATGCACCTGCAAGGAAAGAAATATACTGGACCTAGGTGGCTGTATTTACCTCCATTGTAGCAGCCAGGATCTTGTCTATAACAATAAGAAAGAGGGTAAGCGGAAGGTTATTGCTATGCTTTACTTCATTAAACAATAACCTAGTAGAAAAACTTTTCATCCATTTTTTATATATATTTATATATATATTTTTTTTAATAACTATCTAAATCTACGGAACGACTTTAACTCCAAAATGGAAAGCGATCGGGTAAGACGAGATAACCTGAGAGTTCAGAAAAAGGTGCTAAATATACAGTCTATACATGACCCACGATTCTCATATCCAACTTTCAGCGGTTATCAAAAGCTTAATCACTCTATCTTCAAGTGGAAGTGAGTTGATGCACATATCAAGAAAATTGTTGAGTTTGCGAAAAAACATATGACTGTCAGTCGACCAGCACTGGTTTGTTAGGATGTTAGAGAAACAACTTATAAAAAAAATAATAAAAATAGTAAAAAATATCGAGATTCCACAAGAGAATTGCACATTGTGTTGGATGATTTTGAAAAAGCGTTTGATAGACAAACACGGTATCTGATAGGCGTCTGCTATTAGGCAACGCTAGTTCCAGCAATCACCGCAATGTCACTAAAGTGTTACCCAACAAATTTGATGTGGACAAAAAAAGCGTCTTGACTCTTGAGTCTTTTTCTATTTATAACAGTCCTTGGCTTTCACTTAGAGACTTAGAGCCATCCTTGCACATAGCATTTGATGCATGGTTTTTCTGTAGAGAAATGGATACCATATTAACCCAAATAACAATGGTTCCCATTTTTTGAAAGATACAGTTCTACCAAAGATCCAAAAGTTTATATACGTCAGATATATGATCATAACGAAACATTTGTTTATCAGACATCAAGCATCGAGTAATAATAGTAGAGTTGATAAAGTCTAAAGGGGAAAAACTCTACCATCTTCAGTGATGTAAAGTGCTCTTTTAGTTGATAGGAAGGCTCTATACAGTATTTATTCTTCCAATAAATGAAAACACACAAAATTCAGCATGACCAACGTAGCTGTTACAGTTATGAGGAAAGAAGATTTCCAGATTGTCCACTTCAAAAAGCAAAAGCATGCAACGTTTTTTCACTAATGACAGAAGAAAGGTAGGCGCAAGAACTTTTGACTCAAACAGATGCCACAAATCTGAATTTTATTTGGTCTCAGATATTGCTCTCTAAAAGTACTGGAGGGCTCTAGGTAACGCCACTTCGGTGGCCCTAGGCTCAATGAAAGGAAAATCCCTATGTGCACCTCCTCGCGGTAGAGAGCGGGTAACGCTTACGCACAAGGGGACCGAACAGCTGCCGGAATAAGCAGCCAACCCAGCTTTGCTGGTTAGGGCACGGACTTGTCCTTGGGTTGAAGAAAATCTCCCTAAAGGCGGAAGAACTGTAAATTGCGGTCGACGGCATGTTAGTCTGGTGGCGGATGAGCCTATTTAAAGTTGGCCAACGGTAGCAGAAAGTAGCGTCTGTACCCATAGTGGGCGGCTACAAAAGGCGTCTGTTTTCCCACAGTGTTCGGCCTTGTTTTATGTATGTGTTCGACCATCCAAAGGGCTGGTGGTGCCTGTCGAACTCCTGGCTTGAGCGCGTTATTAACCTTATCCAGGAAAACACTAAGCGGCAGGACGAAAATATATTTTTGCATGAAAGATGACAACGAATAGAAATGATTCACCAAGGGGTAACCATACTTTGGTGAATCCTCCTATGGCCCCGGCTGTAGTAAACCGCACATCGGATTTGGGGGTGCGGCAAATTTCATGTACAAATGACGATCGGGACGTCACAAATAACGAATCAGCATTGCTGCCCTATGCTCCAGAAGGAGTTGAAGCGCTGCATTGCAGCCGGATAACATATATATCAGATATGGAACAACCGAAAACCGGGAAACTTTTTGGAGTTTTTTAATATATTTTTTTTTTTTTTGTGAAACCCACCGTCCATAGGTCGGATAACCAAGAAGAAGAAGGAGAAGAGAACGATATTTGAGATTAATGAGATTATTTCCTATAGCCCAGTAAGAATAGTTTTTTGAAAGGAAAAAATTAATTATAAGCTGATTTTTGGTATACAGGTTGGTATTGATGTGGCTTACAATCTGAGGAAGGTCCCCAACTTTCCCGGGTACGCTAGGTTCGTCATAGTGGGTCAAAGGTCAAAAAAATGGGTTTTTTGCTTTTTTTAATAACAGTAGGTTTTTCTTTTAGCTAAGCTCATTGTACGCGTACCAACTTAAATGTTTTTTTTTTTCTTTTATTTTTCTTTAAAGTGTACTTATTATTACAATTTACTCAGACTTAGATTAAATGCAAAATTGGTAGGCTGCTGTGTAAACCAAGGGCTGACACTAGTCAATTTGCTTGTCGGATTAGAACTGACTTTAATTGAACTATTCTACGGGTAAGTATGCTAAATAAATGCATGAAGTGCTTCCTGTGGGAATGGAATGCACTTGTTGACAATTCATATTTCATTTGGTTCAATGAAATATGAGTATTTAATTATAATTTTGTCTACGTTGTTGGGGAATGAGGAAAGGTTTTGCAAAGTCGGCAAAAATGGTGGGAAACCATTATGGCTTTAATATCGATACGGTTAGGTGAAGGGAAATGGTCTCGGAAACGGGATTGTGGTATGTGGTGAAGTATCTGACGTAACTCTTGTGTATTAAACGTGCGAAAATCTCGCATAACTGAGAAAATTTGTTCCAATTAAAGCAAGTAAAGAAAAAACTTGGATTAGGCCAGCAATGCAACTTTTAGTCACGCCCGGAGGCCCCCATGTAAAATGTCTGTCTTAAGTCCAGAAACCTAACCATGAAAACTTAGCTGTTGCTGAACAAGACTATAGTCTTACGTGTACTCACATATGGATCCGAGACGCTTTCAAAAGAAGGTGCTTTAAAAGTGACTCTGATCCTTTATTCGCGTCGAGATGAGTGTTCTTTGAATTGTTGGCATCGTGTGTGAAGGAGGACGATTCCGGAGAAGATATAATCATGAATTGTGTGAAATCTACCTCGAAGCAGTTGTTGAAAAATAAAGCTCGGTAGATCGCATCGTTCAGCAATCGGGATATATGGAAAATCTTGATAAGCGAGGCCCGGACCGGATCCCGGTTGTTGCACAGTTGAGCCAAGAGTTTCAAATTTAGAACATTAGGTTACTTGAAATTCTATAAAGGACTTATTTACTTTTTTAAACTTAAATATTAAGAGACCTGTTATGTCACCGTTAAATAAAAAGTAAAAGCATTTTATTTTTTTCAAAGGGCGGATGGAGGTGTGTTAAGTTCTTGTGAAAAATGTTTAAGGCTTAAGGCGATACCCCTATAGAACCGATTTCTACTAAAATTGATGATCAAGAAGATGTAAATAAACCCAGTAATTTTGAATTAAATTATTTTTGATAAACGGTTTTTAGATTTCAAATAGTTTTTTTTCTCAAATATCAAAAAAATAAATTGCACGACTGGATCGCACATACTTCCTCTTATGTGCGGTCGCAGCTTCGAATAAAATTTGAAAAATATTAAAGGAATTTCAAAGTTTTTATTCGATTTTTCTGACTTTTGATTGTTTGAAAAAAGTACATAAAAAAGTTTTCAGCGGAAAAATTTAAATTTATAAAATTTTAATTTTATTTCTTTAGAAAATGTTAAAAAGAGTATTTTTTTTAAACTGTAGGACGGTTTTTATTTAACAACTTAAAAAAATAATAATTCGAGAATGCAAACTTAAACACAAAAATTATCTACATTGAAAAACAAAAGTAAGAAAAAATTCAAATGTCCGTTTTCAAAATACCGATTTTTTCAAAAAAAAAAAAAATATTAAAAAAAAATATTATAAATACAAAAAATAAAAGTTATTCGAAAATACTTGTATGCCGAAGTTGTTTGGCTATCTACATCTTTCTGAATATCAAATTTGATTGCAATCGGTTAAGCAGCTCTCGAGAAAGTCGAAGAAAAAAAAACGGTCCTATGGGGGGTACCGTTATAAAACAAATTTCGTTTTGGAGAAAATCAAACTTTTTTTTAACTTTTGTTATGGCAGGTGCCGTTATTTTTCGACCTAGAGCAAAAATGAATAATACTCCGCGAGATACTACCAAATAACAACTAAATACCAAGTCTGAGGCAAATCGGACCATCCGTTTAGGCTGCAGATGTGCGAACAGACAGACAGAGAGACGGACGGTATTTCCGGACCCACTTTTTTCGACTTCTCATCGCGATGTCATGGTTGATTTTTTAGAATTTTTTTTTGTTGCACGAATGCATAACTTGCCTTATTGTACCTATAATCGCAAGTAAAAATATGTCGCACGTACTTGCTCTTATGTGCCCAATCACATTAGAAGGCAAGAGCTTTGATAGAATCTAGTAACATTTACGTAGAAAACTGACACGGTCTGAACTTATAAAGTGTCAAAATCATAACACTTAACGGTTTTTAGTAAAACTGAAGTTCGCCATCAGATGCCTTACATAATAACAAATTTATGAAAAAAGTATTTCGAAAATTGTAGGACCGGTTTTGATAAAATCCTGTTTTTCATTTTTAGTTTTTTGAAAAAAAAATTTGTTGACATTTTACCAAAATGTAGTTTTTTAGAGTTTATTAACAAACAATACAGATACAGCTGAACGTAAGATTTAAAATAAAAAAAAATAAAAATCAAAAATTAATTATAAAAAAAAATATTCAGATTTTTTGTACGCAGAATTAGTGTGGCTGCTTAGATCTTTTCAAATATATAATTTTATGAAAATCAAATCAGCCGTTACCGAGAAAGTCAAAAATTAAAAAAACTGGGTGTACCTCAGACTAGAACTCAAAACTCAAGTAAATGTACTTGCATGTATTGGTGCACAAATAAAATACTCTTTTTTCCGTGCTCTAAGCTGAAAGGTTCATTTAGATCAGACTTTAGACGAGGAGCATGGACGTTTTAAAACGTAAATATTCCTTCTCTTCGTATCGTACAGAATATGAATGTGCACTTTTTTCCTTGCGTTTATTTGTTTTCGATCCTCAGGAGCGATGATGACGCGACGACCACGAACAAATGAAATGCATGGCTATGGGCACTAACAACAAACCTACCTGCCTCTGGCCTAGCTCTAGAAATAATAATTAGAAATGAAATGACCTTTTTTCTGTTTTTTGTGATGTTCTTCCTTTCTGTGGCTTTCCTAGTCCATAATGGTGTGCCTAAGAATTTGTTGTATTTTTTTTATTTTCAATTAGCTACCTGAAAAAAAAACTGAGCCTGCCGAGCAAAATTAGTTCAAGTTGATATGATAATTGCATCGTTGGTTGGTCTATATTTTTTTACTTGCGATTATAAGGCAAGTTATGCATTCGTAAAAAAAAAATTTTATAAAAATCAAACATGACATTACGATAAGGGAAGTCGAAAAAAGTTGGTCAGACAATTCTGTCCGTCTATCTGTCGGTCCGTATCGATTCCTACAGCCTAAACGCTTGGGCCGATTTAAATCAAACTTGATTAATAGTATCTTTAGAGTACACTACCCGACTGTTTTACGAATTGGCATTCTAGCTATAAAACTAACGGTACCTGCCATATAATTTTAATGAAAAAACTTATTTTGCTCGAAAATGGTTCCTATGATTTCTATAAAACTTTTCTATGCTAAATCTATCTTTTAGTTTTAATGGATTTTTCAGAAAAAAAGTTTTATAACGGTACCTCCCATATGAATGGTTTTTTAAAATCAGACTTTCTCGTTAACTAATCGACGGATTTTGATGAAATTTTCAAAATATGTAGTGTTTTATGATTTAAACAATATTGCTTAATAAAAATTTCAAAATCTTTTTTTTTTTAATTTTTAATATATTTTTTAAAAAACTTATTTTGTTTTTTGAATATTTCGAAAACGAATCTAAAGATTTTTTTTTTAATTTTTTCTCCTTGTTTACGGATACAAATAAAACAACAAACAACAACTCATCGGTGCACTGCAAATATGCTGACTACACTTTCAAGTAACCTACTTTCACTGTTTCCAAACAGTGACAAAACAGAAATAATAATAATTAATATATAAAACTCAGCATATTTTTGCCACCAACTTTTATATAAATAGACTTCATATTTTGTAATTATTTCACTTCTCATTATTCAATAAACTAAATAACTTTCCCCCTACCCAAGGTAAGGTGGTTATTTAAATTAAAACTAAATTACTAGTGTATTTTCAATAACAAGTGGTCCTTCGAGTCATTTTTTTTTAATTACATATACTTCATAACCAAGTGTTTAAATTCAAAAAATAAAATGAATAAAATTCAAAGGGTTATAGATAACCTTCAAGATGTCATCGTCCAGCTAGAGGAGGTTAGAGTTAACCTTACAAAGCTGGGATTAGAGAAGCGTACCCTGGAAACGCTCTCAAGGCAGTACAACAAGGCGAAGAAACTTCGGACTTCCATCGAGGCTTATTACAACACCTTGATAGATCAGAGTCAAGATACCGCTGATGAATTTTTGCCAAAATACCAAGCAGCAAAAAAAATATTTTCCCAAATTAACGAATTCATTGGAAAACATCAACCTGAACTTTTGAAGGATGATAAAGGAGTTATGGAAACTACCAAGGAGACAATCCAACCTGAAAAAAGACAGGCTCCCAAAGCACCGTCGGGTGTAGATCCAGTAATAAATCCGACTAAGCAAAAAACTGAGCATACCCAATCAAAAACTCTACAGCAAGAAGAGGAGGATTCAATCAAAAACGGTCATCAGTTCGACCCTCAGCAGCAACAACAGCCCGCAACAACAACAGAACAGCTTCAACAAAACTCTCAGCTTGCAAATCATACATTTGTAGAAGGAGTAGGGTACGTTCTAAATAACCCCGAAGGAGCGTACAATACCAAGTTGCCACAACGGTCACAGCCATCCCAGACAACTGAGGCACTCTTGCATGCCATAGCAAAACTTACCATCGAACGTGAATCCGACTTTCGAGCTACAGGGTCTCGTACCGAACATATTGGTGTTAAAATCCCGGAAATCCACATAAACGAGTTTAGTGGAAACATCACTAAGTATCGGGAATTCAAAGAACAGTTCGATTCCCTGGTGCGTAGAAGCCATACATCGAGCATCGACCGTTTTGCATTGCTTAAATCCAAGCTAAGTGGCAAGGCACTGGAAGCAGTAAGCAATCTAGATTTGACTGGAGACAACTATGTTGTAGCCTGGGCTCTTTTAGACCGAACATTTGATAATCCACGGCACTTAGCCAAAGTGGAATTGGAAGCTCTATTGGCCCTACCCCAACGACCAACTATACCAGGCAATGCGGATTCCCTCATTACATATATGCACTACACTAAAGGGAGGATCTCTAATCTAAAAAAAATCGAGGTAAATGGAGAACAAATTTTAGCTTTTCTTATCCTTCGAGGCTTAGATCCTATCACACGTGGAAGACTAGAAGATGTTATCACTACTAAAAACAGATTTCCCACTCTGGATCAAATAGAAGACTTCATGTTTAGAGAATACCAGCACCATTTAACTCAAGACGATGTTCACAAAGCAATGCAGCCAATTCAAAAAACTCCAGGTGCGAAAGGGTCATGGATTCCGAACACCAGAGTCCATGCAACAGTCCAGCCACAACAGACGACAAAATGCTTCATCTGCAGGGATCAACATTATGTGACAGATTGTCCACAATTTCTTAGCTCTCAAAATCGGGAAGCCTTACTACGGGACTACAAAATCTGCATATTTTGCGACATGCATCGTTTTGACTATCGCTCTCCCTGCAGATCAAAAAAGTTTCTAAAATGTGAAATATGTCAAGGACCTCACATTATGGCAATGCATCCACAACCAGTTTCAATCCAGACTGACATTCCAGCAACAAGCAGCACTTACCTGTGTCAAAATGAGTCTGAAACATCCTCGAATGTTCTTCTTCCTACAGCCATTGCAATACTTTTGATTGATAACGCAGATGTCCCTATCCGTTGCTTACTAGATCAGAGCAGTCAAGCGAACTACATTACTGAAGACTTAGTACAGAAATTGCGATTGCCAAAAAAACGAACCTTGGTCAAAGTCATTGGAGTAGGGGGAGAGATTGGAACGGTCCGTTCTATTGCCAGCATCAAACTCAAGCTTGATCATCCAGAACTACCATTCGTCAATATAAAGGCTCTGGTTGTTAAACGTGTAACCGGATCTCTTCCCAGTATGCCCAGCCATATCGCCTGGAAGTCCTCATTTGACAAGCCGCTTGCAGACCCTCAATTCAATAAGCCTGCCCATATACCGCTTTTATTGGGTGGACCTGTATATTCAACAGTTCTACGACCAGGACTGGAGAAAAAAGATGGACTCTTACTTCAAAATACATATTTTGGTGGGTGGATTGTATCTGGAGACCCAGGTAGTAATCCAGGAAATAAAACCTCAGTCTTCACCACCCTCTCGGAGTACGAGACAAACTTAATAGATTTCTGGGATATGCCAGCCCGCAGGGAGAACATTGAGGAAGATGATGATTTATTTTGTGAAAAGCTATTCATCGAGAAACACTGTCGAACGAAAGACGGTCGATATGTCGTCCCCATTCCTTGGAAGGACAACGCCCCCGCCCTAGGTAACTCGTTTAGGATGGCTGTAAGGTTTTTTATGGGACAAGAAAGACGCTGGGAGAAGGATGAAATTCACAAGAAGATGTCAAACGATTTTATGGCTGATTATCTAACTTCTCATCATATGTCTCCAGTTCCTGTTGAGCAACAGCGAGACGAGACCGGAAAAGCTTACTACATTCCATATATAAGTATCATTCGCAAAGATGCTATCACAACTAAATTGAGGAACGTTTTTAACGCCATCAAGTAACGGTGTCTGTCTTAACCAACTCATCCACCCAGGACCAAAACTCCAGTCCCACATATTCGATATCGTCCATCAGAGTCGACAATATGAATTCATATTCACCAGCGACATGCAACAGATGTTCCGCCAATTTCTGATACCCGAGGCAGACCGATGTAAGTTAAGAATCATCTGGCGACCAAATAAAAAAGAACCTTTAGGTGAATACACACTAAACACTGTGACATACGGGGTAGACTGTGCTCCATGGCAAGCCATCAGAACGGTCCGCCAAATAGCTGAAGATAATGCCCCAGACCTGGAAACTATTGACATCATCAAGAACTCTATTTATATGGATGATCTGATTCACGGAGCGGACAGCATAACCAAATGCCAAGATCAAATCGCAAAAATAACCACTACCTTGGAAGCCGGAAAACTGTCTCTAACTAAATGGGCATCGAATAACCCAGGAGTCCTAAATAACGTTGAGGACTCTAGAAAGCTTTGTGCATACAAACAAATCTCCGATCCAACAATAAAGATCTTAGGAATACTCTACAATCCAGTAGAAGATGTATTTTCTTTCCAAAACACAAACAAAGACAACATTAAATACACAAAAAGAGGCCTATTATCTGCAGCAGCATCGCTTTATGATCCTATGGGCTGGATCCTTCCCGTCATTATGCTGCTCCGAATTTGGATCCAAGACCTGTGGGTACTGAAGTATGACTGGGATGATGAAGTAGATGAGAAAATACAACAAAAATTCAACAAGGTGTTCGGAACAGTTTCAAAACTCAATAACATTAAAATTCCACGTTGGATTGGAGGAGTTAAAAGCACGCCTATTCAGCTCATTGGATTTTGTGACGCCTCCGGAGATGGTTACGCAGCAGTAGTTTACAGCCGAGTAAAAATTGAAGAGACATAGAAAAAAAAATCAACTTACAATATTTGCTTACTAGCGGCAAGAGGTCGCGTCACTCCACTAAAGACAAAAGCGAACAAAGAAACTATGCACAATACCCAAGATGGAACTTGAAGGAATTTTACTTCTAACTGAACTTTTCACTCAGGTCAGTCGCAAGCTAAATTCTCCTTATATTACTATGACTGGAAACACTGACAGTATGGTTGCCCTTGCATGGGTAAGAAATAACAAAGAGATTGACAACAAATTTGTGAAGTCCAGAGTCAGAAAAATTCGAAAAGTTATCAACCCCAGGGAACTGCACTATGTTCAATCTTCTGAAAATCCGGCAGATCCAGCTTCTCGCGGGCTTGCACCAACTCAGTTAGTCGACTGCACACTATGGTTAAGAGGACCTAGTTGGTTAATAAACGACCAGTTACCACTCACCCCGTTCCAAGAGATTGAGTGCACTATTAGTAATGCCACCACAAACGAGCTTATGGAAGAAAGTTTCATCGAAAGATTCTCTTGCTTTAAACGCTTATTACGAGTGATCGCATACTGTCTTCGCTGGACTTGTAAGATAAAGAATGAAACACGCCCAACTGGCCCTGTCACTGCTGAAGAAATATCTAAAGCAAAGGTAAAAATTATCCGTTTTCAGCAGCAACGAGTTTTCAGAGTCGAAATCTCCCAATTCAACAAATCAAGACTTTTTCCGAAGAAAAGCTGGTTGTCCTGTTTAACACCATTTATTGATTCTGACGGCATTTTTCGCGTAGGGGGGAGGATTTCCCTTGCCAATATTCCAGAGAGCCAGCGGCATCCAATAATATTAACGAAATGTCACTTAGTTGACTTGATAGTTCGCAAAACTCACCATGATCACCATCATAGCGGAAATTCCTTGACAGAGCATCTGATAAAAGAAGACTACTGGATCCCTGCTGTAAGATCACGCATAAAAAAAATGTATTCGATCCTGCCCAGTTTGTATACGATGCAAGGCTAAGACCATTCAGCCGATTATGGGCGATCTGCCACTGGAACGCATTATTCCCGCACCCGCTTTCAGTAAAATCGGAGTCGACCTGTGCGGTCCTTTTTATATTAAGGCCAGCGCAATAAGATTCGATAAAATCATTAAAGTTTGGGTGGCAGTATTTGTTTGCCTGGTTACTAAAGCTGTTCATCTAGAGATATGCTCCGATCTCAGCACGGATATGATCCTAGCCGCATTCACACGTTTTGCGAATAGACGCTGTTGGCCTTCCCTTGTGCTCTCCGACAATGGCACAAATTTCATAGGAGCCAAAAGGAAAATCAACGAAGAATGGACCAAGATCACTAAAAATATCAAGGATAGCCTGGCCATCCAAGAAATTGTCTGGAAGTTTAACCCGCCGTACAGCCCCAACTTCGGTGGACTATGGGAAGCCGCCGTCAAATCTATGAAACATTTTGTTAAAAAAATGTCAGGAACGAGGAATTTAACATACGAAGAATTTAATACCCTCTTGTGTCGTATTGAAGGTATACTTAACAGCAGACCTCTATATCCAGACCCATTAGAAGCAGAAGATGAACCCGCCCTAACACCGTTTTACTTTATAACTCAGCGTAGCTTTAAGAACTCTGTAATCGATGCTGGCCAACCATCTAAAACGGTTGGTTCAATAATAAAACGCTGGTTACAAGTACAGCAGCTTCAGCAGCAATTTTGGAAAAGATTTCACCAAGAATATCTACAACATCTACAGAAACGAAACAAATGGAAGTTTGGAACTCAAAAGCTTGGTATCGGAGATGTAGTATTACTTCAAGAAGCGAGCGTTATGCCTTCAGACTGGAAAATGGGTCGAATCATTGAATGTTATCCTGATGAAAAGGGCAATGTGCGCAGAGTTGATGTAAAAACAACAAAACGGGAAGTTGTGCACCGTGCGACAAATCGATTGGTCCCAATATTTCCAGATGACACCGAAGGAGAACCAGCCTTAAGAAGAAGTAACCGGGTGCAAAATCGAACCACTACGCTGCTTTCACGAGTTATCTTATTTTGGCTTTCCCTAACTTATCCAGCAGCTAGCGCTTTTGACATTCAACCTCTTACTTCTGGAATTAACATTCAGCGTCTAGGAAATGCATCGATCAAACTCTTCAACCTTGAATTTTCGGTGGAAACTTCTCTGAATATCACTGCTGATTTACATGCTATTGACACTCTTCTCCAAGATTTCAAATTATTTTGCAATCAATATGACAACAATAAGTATAGCCAATTAAACCAACACTGTCAGGCTGTAGAACAAGCTCTTACGTTAGAAGCCGAGAGAGTTAAGGAAGGCATCATCGCAAGCTATCCCAAAGGACGACCAAAACGCGGCGCCATCCCTATGGTAATGAAAGGACTTGTTAAATACGCTCCCCAAGTACTGATGACTGCCGGTATAGCCTATCAAGCTGTGGAGAACAACAATCTGGAGCAGCAAATCACCCAGCTGAAACACAAAATAAGTAAGGTCTCCTACCTGATGACAAACATCACCGACTTAGAGTTTAAAGCCGTGGATACACAGCTTGATGAACTTATAGAGCAGCAGCAGCAGCTTCGTGTTCAGGAGCAAATAAATACCTACTCAGCGAGCATTCAGTTACTCATCAGTACTATTCAGACGAATCACCAAAACATCGAAAACATTCGCCCGCAAATTAACTAATGTTTCACCTTTTTCTGGCGGGAGATTGTTTACGGATACAAATAAAACAACAAACAACAACTCATCGGTGCACTGCAAATATGCTGACTACACTTTCAAGTAACCTACTTTCACTGTTTCCAAACAGTGACAAAACAGAAATAATAATAATTAATATATAAAACTCAGCATATTTTTGCCACCAACTTTTATATAAATAGACTTCATATTTTGTAATTATTTCACTTCTCATTATTCAATAAACTAAATAACTATCCCCCTACCCAAGGTAAGGTGGTTATTTAAATTAAAACTAAATTACTAGTGTATTTTCATTAACACTCCTAGTATAAACTATAGATTTCTTTTAATTGACATACTCAAAAAAAAAATAAAAAAATGTTTCCGGAAAGTTTTTCAAAAAAAACATATTTTTGAAAAAAGTGGTAGAACGATTTTGAAATGAAAAATTCATCAAATAGAAAACAGTAAAAGTAATAAGATGGCTTACAACATTTTTTCCAAAAAACGTTATGAATAGTGTTTTTTTTATGATTTCATAAAAATTAAATTTGTTTAATATTTTACTCAAAACTTTATTTCATATTGCTCGGCTGAGCCCTAGCCATTAGTCAAATAAAAGTAGGTGACAACCTACATACATACCTACGTATTTTAATGCATTTCATCATCATAAAAGCACACAGAATAAATAAGGAAGCCTATGATAAATACACAAAAACAACTAACAAATAAAAAACTATTCGATTACTACTGAATGCAAAAAAAAAACAACTCGCTTAACAGTAGTTGGAATGTGTATCTTAAATTTAGTACCTACCTTCCTTCCAACCTTATTATAGGCACTTAATATCCTTAATAAATTCCAATAAAACCTACCCACACCATACGTTTATCGATCCATCAAACATAAATAAGCTATTTTAATTATTTAATTTGATTTCAAAAAGTAAATTATTTTTATTGGGACCTATATAGGTCCCTATACCAAGCATTATTGCCCTACTGCTGATTCCCACGAATCTTTATGCCGATTGTTCAAATTTTTCCATACCAAAATGAAAATTAAACTGAAAAAAGTCCTTTATATCTTTCTATTAGCAAATTATATTATAAACAGTAAACAACAAGTGGAAAGATAATAAACTAAGAAACTGCAAAAGCTACCAATCCTATATACATATTTATGTGCTTATCTCTTTGTCGTGACCCATGTTCGTTCGAGCTTTAAACCACAACGATTCTAAAGATTGCACGTCAAAAAAAATTAAAATTAAATCTTTGTCAAAAAGACGCCTGCACTTAAAAAATATTAGTACATAGGAAAACCGACCTAGATCAATTTTAAGGTTTGCCAACTGTTGTTTAAGGTTTGCTGTTGACGTTGAACGAAGATCTTTTGTAAATTTTCATAAAAGATTTATACAACTGTTTTTCAATTTATTTTATTTATTTTATTATACATACGGACAGACAGACAGACATTTTTTGCTACTTACTTTCTTACTGTCATGTTTGATTGTTATCTCAATTGTTTTATATTCCCGAATCCTAAACTTGCTTTTAGTCCCTATGATCGCAAGTAAAGATTGGAGAATTTTGGAATTTATTGGTTAATCCTACTTCAGACCAAAGACAGACTCCAGCATAGGAAGGTGGTAAGGGGCAGAATGCCCTTCATAAAAGCGGGACTTGTCCAGGATAAACCTAATTATACTAATTTACTGTAGGTAAGGTTGGGTTTATATCATCTAACAAAAAATTGGTACAAATTTGTTTATACAGGGTGTCCCTAATTCGTTTTTAAGATTTTAGCGAATGATTCTTGGATATATTCTAAGAAAAAAATCGTTCCACAGTAAAAGCCTTTCTCCAATTTTTATATCATTTATCGGGGATTTAAAAAAGGCTTCCTTTGGTGTACTTAATTCAACGATATATTATATAAAAATTTGAGATAGGGCCTTCCTATAAAAAGATTTTTTTCTTAGAATATACCCGAGAATTATGTCCTAAAATCTTGAAAACGAATTAAGGGACACCCTGTATAGAAGAGCAAAAATAAGAAAAGGAGGCATATAATTATCCACAATGTGTAAAAAAGCCCCAAACCGCTGAAATTTAAAAAAAATGTTGTTGCTATTATAATTTTGTGTGACTATTTCTCGTATTCAATTCGAATCTGTTTTATTTTTGAAACTTCCTTTCACTGGCTTTGAAGCTATTTTTCAATTTAAAAATTTGACCGTTTTTATGGGTAATTTTTCATTGGAGCCAAATTTCATTTACCCTTTACCCATTCAGATCATGTTATTTTTCTACGTACATATACATGTTGTATACTACTTGTATCTGTCAAAGATCTTTGATCTAGTATATATATACATATGTAAAAGCATACCTACATAAGTATGTATATCGCTCATACTAAACACTAAAAACCAAAATAATGTTTTGCATGAACCTAAGAACTTCACAAAAGAAACAATTCATTTTCATCATACCTTAGTTTTTTGCTTTCTTTCCACCTTTCCTTTTTGCGAAAAAAAATACAACTCCTTTCATGAGTGTGGCACAAAACGTCTTTCTTTTCTGTAAAATGGTCCATAAACAAAAAAAAACTGTCACACCAAAAAACAGACCCACAAAAAAATGCTTCCTACCGCAATCCTTTCACCCATCATCAGTCTCAGTAGAATTGTAAATTACAAATTATAAGGCAACCAAAATCAGAGACTGAAACAAAAAAAAATATCAAAACCAGCCAGGGTAGAAACTAGAGAGTAGAAAGCAGAACACGTGTATTAACAACAACAAAAAATAGAAGAGAAAAAAGTAAAAGAGCAGAACAGCAGCTTTTTTAAACAGCGATTAGAGTGTTAAAAAACAATATTTTTTTTAAAACTACAGTTTTACTCCCGAGCTTGAAAACTCAGTTTTCAGATAAAATTAAGAATAAAATTGAAATTCGAAAACCAAAGAAAACATTCACAAAGATTTAAAAAATAACAACAACAAAAAAATTAAAAATATTTTGTTTATAATAATTTTTGTTGTAAATATTATTTTTATTTCTTTTTGTTTCGATGAATTATATTGAAAATTGAAAAAGTGACACCTGTTCAAACACGGTAAAATCGAGAAAAATGCATCTGATTCGATGAATTTTTTTCATAAAAAATTTAATTTAATTTAAAAAAAATTGTTTTACTCGCGGTATTGACTCAATTTAAATTTAAAACAAAAATAAAAAAAATTAAAAAAATTAAATTACTAAGAAAAAAACCCCAAGATTTAAGATTAAAAAATAACAAGAAAGAACGATAAATTTATATTTTTTTATGATCTCTAATTTACAATTTTGGAAAATAAGAAATTATTATAATGAACATTTTAAGTCTTGTATGTTAACTTAATATTAAAATTTATTTCGTTAAAATATCTTTTTAAATAAAAAAGTTATCCGCCAATTTGTTAACAAACATCCATTTTTTTCGAGGTACACCCAGCCTTAATAGACTTTACTCGCAAATTCGGGTTTTATAAAATGAGAGCCAACACCCACCAAAATATTCTCAAAAATTTTCATCAAAATCGTTGGAGTCGTTTTTGACAAAAGTAAGCAGACAGACATTTGTTGACATTAACTTTTTTTAGAGACATGTCATTAGTACATGTTTTATTTATTCGATGCATAACTTATGCGTTGAATACACGGGCTTTAAGATTTGTATAAATACTAAACTCAACGTGTAATTAATACATTATTCTATTTAGGATTTAATTAATTAATACATTATTCTATTTAGGATTTTCGCACATGAAGTGTACTTTATTTTACTTTATTCAATCAATATTTATTATGACAAATTTTTCAAAAATCACTAAGAAGGATATATATAAAAAATATGAAATAATATCTGTACTTATTACACGTAACGTGTACTCATTACATTCTAATATATACTCAGTAAACAAGACTCTGTATTGAATACAAATTTCTAAACTAAAAACAAAAACTTTGCATTTCAATAATTAAATAAAATGATATGTACTCAATACAGTACAGGCTGTCTTTAATCAGTTAACGTAGCTTCTGTTACATTTTCATAAAGAATACGCAGTGAATAGACTTTACATAAAATTATATATACAGAGTACATAATTCTTTCCCTTAGTGTATGTTACTTCTTAATTTCCTAGTTTTTAGAATTGACGACAAAGGCCAGTCAAGGCTATACACAAAGACTTTATTCCTTTCATTTTGAATAAACTTTTCATATCGATTGTTTTTAGGAAACTATAATAGACCTTTAGAGTTTCTAAAAGGCGAGAAAAAAATTAAGTTCTCACCATCACCACAAACAATCCATCTACAGCCACCCTTCAATTTCATCAATGCAACCGATGCAGTTCAATTGGCCGAAAGAAAATTTGCATTAAACTACAGATACCGGCCGGTGGCGTATCTCATACAATTATTTTAACGGTTCTACGTATCCCATAGGTTAAGTTTTAGCATTTTTACCGTTTGTGCATTTTTTCTTCGTTTTTTTTTTTTGTTGCTGTAAACTTATGAACTTTCGGATATTGATTTTATTTCTCGGGTGTTGATTACGTTGCCAAAAAAAAATTACAGAAAGGCGAACTGTGTAGACGTAGACGTCGATAGAAAAAAAAGGGAGAAACGAACATTTGACGCTGATAAATGTAACAAGAGAATACACACCACAGGAGTCCCGTATAATCGAGAAAGACTAGCCAAAATGGATTTTCTTGATGAGTGGTTTTTATCGCAAGGTGAGTGAACGGACGGACTTGTGGGTGGAATTGGTGTTGTGCTTGTGATACAGTTTAATAAAATAAAAACTATAAAAGGAGAGATTTTCATTCATGACTTGCCAATTGGGTTAATGAAAAATAAAAATAAATAAAAAGTCTTTTGAAGTCGAATTTTGTGTGCTCTGGATTTGCCACGGTCACTTTAAAAAAAACACAAAAAAAACAACTTACTACTTCGATAACTACAATTAGGCAAGGATTGTTTTCAAAGTTTGGGCAAAGTTTTCACCAAATTTTGGCCAATATAAGGGTCTGGTTATGTCAGTTGCGTAATTTGCTTTTTTGTGGTTGTCATTGCAGACAGAAGGAAAAAGGTAATTTGACGTTTTTCTTTTTGGACGTTTTTATTCGTTTTTTGGCAATCAGTGTGGTGGATATGTTTTAGTTGACACAGATTAAAAGTTTGCTGTCAATTTGTAAGAACTTTATTTTGTGTTTTGTTTTGATGTATTTATGAGTTTGGATTCTTTAAAATAAAAATGGAAATTGTTTATGTGGAAATTACTAAGTACTGGGTTTCTTTGATGGAATGCTCATTTCGAAAAGTGATTGAAAGTAAGTTTGGTTATTCAATGGGTGAAGTAAAGGTATTCCTATTCGCAAGAATTGCGTTTTATTTATTTATATACATTTTGCCGAAAAAGCTTTGTAAGGGGAAAAACCGACACTACGTCGTTTACGGTCAACGAAAAGTGTTTGGAACTTATATGCATTATTTTCTTCTTATTAATTTATGATTGTTTGTATAGAAATATTTATCAGTTGAAATTAAAAATGTTTCATTAAAACTCGCAGATACAGTACGAAAACAGGCATGAAATTTTGTCCTTTTCGGCCTTTAAAATAGCCTTTTCTTTTCTGTTGATTCTTTTTTTAGCCTCTATTCAAAAGTTAGCTAAGTGCTGTTATTTTGTGGATTTTTTCATTAAGTATTTTGACATAAGATCTTTTCTGGAATTGTTTCCGAAAATCGCAGGACGATTGTTATGATCGCTTCCACTAGTGCGCAGAAAGTTTGTTTTTTTTTACCAAAAAGTCGGAATTCATATTTGTAGATTAGGGTATAATAACAGGCTCAACATGAATAGCATATATCGGGATAGAATTCTGTAAACGAAAAAGACATTTTAAGAAGAACCTTTGTACAATTTCGAATTCCTTAAAGTAAAGCATCAATTAACGGTGGCTTCAAAAAAAATTATATTTTGAACTCATATCTATACTTTGGTTATTTTTTTAAAGGTTGACCACAAAATTTCTAATGCCAATTTAGCTTCTTGGTCTCTCAGATATTTGAAGTCCTGCTTTATCTCTATGCGTTTACGCTCTAGAAACCAATTCGCTCCGCACAACCTTTTAGTTTTTCGAACTTCAAACGCCATACTTTTTTTATCAGAAGGTTTATTTTTAGAGTTGGAGTGTCTCCGAAGTTTGTTAATTTAAAGTTGAAAAGAAGGATTACCTGATGCGAGCATGACAAGAACGTCCGTATAAAGCTGCACTTTAACAAGTTTCAGGTATGTTAGAAACACTGTCATGGCCGGGAAAGCTGTCACAATTTCTGATATTAAAAGAGCAAAGAAGATTAAGACGCATCCTTGTGGGATACCAGCCATTGTTTTGAGACAGTTTGACTGTTGGCTATTTGATTACCGAATGAGTCATCTCAAATTTCCAAACAACCGTTGAAGATTCCGACACCACGTCTACCGTTAAATAGGCGCAACACGCGAAACGTTTGCACTAACCAACACTGATTTTGATAAAAAGATTTTTTGAAACTCAAATAACACAATAGGGCTGCCAATAAAGTTATTATCATACCACAAGAAGAGGAATGACTATTCGCACGCTACTGCTAAACCAGTTTCGCCTGTGCCGAATTAAGAATGTAAATTGAAA
Organism: Platycheirus rosarum; assembly: GCA_963971375.1. NCBI lineage: Eukaryota > Metazoa > Arthropoda > Insecta > Diptera > Syrphidae > Platycheirus > Platycheirus rosarum. The sequence continues at coordinate 56,156,447 of OZ020509.1, read as the reverse complement.
TGATTATTAAAAACAGTAGATTCACACTTGCACATTTTAGTACATAGTCAGAAACTAGGTGGAATGAATTGTTTCATTTTGAGTGAAATAACAATCAGCTGATATATGTAAAATGATTTTTATGAGAATTAACATCTTACCTTCGGGGTGACTTCATGGGCACGATTGGGTCGCACGTACGTGCTCTTATGTACTCGGCAAACTAATCACATTCGAAGGCTAGATCTTTGAAAGAAAAAAGCAACATTAACGTAGAAAAATCTGAACTTATAAAAAGTGTCAAAACTAAAACACTTAACGGTTTGTTTGTAGTAAAATGGACTGTGGACGTTGCTAATGTAAATATAAAATTTACGGTTTTATCAAAATCGATTATAGGGTTTTCGAAATACTTGTTTCATTAACCACTTATTATTAATTAAAATGGAAATATTATTTTTGAACTTTTCCTTATGTTTTTCTTTATCTTCATACATCTAGAACGCTCAAGAGGTTTGTGCATTTATAGATACATGATTATGCTAAAAGTTTTTGACAAACAAATTGAAAATTACTTGTTCACTATGGCTTCAAATGGGCTTAAGGGTTTTATAAACGAACCAAACCGTATCACAGATTTTACTTAGAGCTATACTGACCATTTTTACTTGCGATTATATTGACAATAAGGCAAGTTTAGGAGTCGTGAATATAAAAAAATGAGATAACAATCAAACATGACTGACTGTCTGTCTGTCTGTATGTTTGTCTAACGAGCTGCAGCCTAAGCCGCTTAAGCGATTACCTTCAAATTTGGTGTGTGTATCTTTTGGCAATTCCTCAGAGGGTAAATTGAATTTTTTTAAGGGCTAAAAATAACGGTACTTGTCATATAACCGTTAAGGAAAATCTTATTTTCTCGAAAACGGCTACAACGATTTTGACGAAAAATTTTGAGAATTTTTTGTTGGTACTAGCTATTGTTTAATCACAACCAAATTTACAATTAACGGTACCTTTCATGTAACGATATTTTTTTAATTTTCGACTTTCTCGGTAACGGCTCATTGGATTTCTCTCAAGTTTAGTATTTGAAAAGATCTAATCAAATTATTTCTGCATACCAAAATTTTGAATATAATTTTTTGAAACTTTTTTTTCAAAATTCAATATTTTAAAAACTAATCATAAAAAATATTTTAAATTTTATGTTAAGCTGTATAAAAATAAATTATAAAAAACTGCATACTAAAAACTAAAAAAATTAAAAAAAAACTGGATTAAATTAATTTATTAATTATATATTAATTAAAATCCGTCCTAAATTTGTCTAAAAACTTTTTTGTTATACATTTTTTGTTATTTAAGAAGTGTGATGGTGTACTTTATTTTCACTAAAAACCGTTAAATATTCAGTTTTTGACCCTTTTTTATAGGTTCAGAACGTGTGAATTTTGTACGTTAATGTTACTTGTTTCTATCAAATATCTTGCCTTCCAATGTGATTAGGCACATGGAGCAAGTACGTGCAACACAGTCGTGCCCATTTTTACTTGTACTTATAGTACTATAATGCAAGTTATGCATTCGTGCAAAAAAAAATAAGATAACAATCAAATATGACATTACGGTGATAGAGAAAGATATTTGAGTTATTGGCAAAATTCTGTCCGCCTGTCTGTAGCCTAAACGGTTGGGCCAATCGTCTTCAAATTTAGAACTTAATGCAATTCCTACAGGAGTTTTTTCAATTTTGTTTAGCTCAAAAATTAACGGTACCTGTCATATAACCGTTATGTAAAAGCTTATTTTTATTGAAAAAAAAATATTTTGGTGAAAAAAAATAATAAAACGTGACGCACCATAGAACGGGTTTTTTTCAACTTTCTCAAAAATTGATGATCCGATTACTATCAAAATTGATATTCAATAAGATGTAGGTAGCCTAAGTAATTTCGCTTAACTTTTTTTCAAAAACTTTTTTTTATTTATAATACATATTTTGAAAACGGGTAGGTGATTTTTTTTTTGTAAGATCTCGAATTTTGGGAGCCAGTTTATTTAGAATCCAACCCTTCTATTGCATTTGAGGCTTTTTTGAATTTTTTTTCAAAACCATATAAATGTATGTATATTCCAGCAAAGCAATCTGGGAAAATGAAACATCTTAAACTTTGGATGACTAATAATCTCCTAAACAAGGTAAGAAAAATAGAAGCAGTTTGGTTTACAATGTAAAAAACATCCTTTTAATATACATAAGCCTTAAAAAGCACCTCGACATTCTGTGCAAAACAATTTCTCTTCTTTCCGCGTTTTCTAAGATTTTCGAAAAGTTAATAAAAGTTCGCATTATGTAATTTTTAGATAAATTAAATTTCTTTTGCAACAATCAGTGGTTCAGAGCAGGAATGTCAACAGAGAATTGAATTTTGAGTGTGTAGTCGACTTTATTGTAGTTTAAATGGCAATAAATCAACCATAGGTTTGTTTGTTGACATGACGAAAGCTTTTGATATAGTAAACCTAAAAGCTTGTGGTTTACTATATCAAAAGCTTTCGTCATGTTAACAAACTTTATAATGCTGGTTTTCGAGGTAATTTTTTTAAGATAGAGATAGATTTTTATTTCGTTATATATTTTACAATGGTTTGTTACCGCACATTTTACATTAAAGAGATTTGATACAGTACGTGTATCTTTCAACTTTAATTGGAAGATATAAGTATTTTAAGTTAAATGTTATGATTGGAGGAAATACGATAAAACCTCCTATGAAGAAAAAAAAATGTGTATATGTTATGAATTACTTAAAAACTAATGACTAGAAAAAGGGGAATATGAGATTATTCAAAAATATAATAATGATAGTACGTATTTTTATAATTTATATAAATACATAATAAATTAATATATGATTAACATATTCCATTGACAAAACTATTACAAACTACAAATTTTAATAAATTAACAACAAATAAATTACAATCATAGTCTTATATATTATTTTAATACGAATTATAAATAAATTAATTAACATTTAAATGAAACAAGGAAATAATAATTAACAAATAAATAAGTACCTAAATAAATAAATAAATACATAAATAAATAAATATATAAATAAATTAATAAATAAGAAAATAAAAAAATAAATAAATTAATTAATTAATAAATAAATAAGTTAATTAATTAATAAATACAAAATAAATAAATCACAGAACTTATGTCATTATCATATCATGCTAAGTTATATTATTAAGTTGACTTATAAGGATATTTTTAGTAAATTCAAGTCTATTCAGAAATAAAGTAGTTAATTTTTGGATTCTCAATTCAACATTCGCCTTTTTATGTAGATCGTAGGTCGAATGATGACAGGGAAGGTCAAGCATCATTTTCAAAAGTTTATTTTGAGAAATTTGCAACTTGTTCATGTGACATTTAGCTACATTTTTCCAAACGGGACAACCATACAAAAGGATTGCCTGAAAAATGACTTTATGAATAATTAATTTGTTTTCAATTGACAGTGAGGACTTTCTATTGATGAACGGAAATAGCATTCTTATGGCTATGTTTACATTTTGTATTGTTGGCGATACATGATATTTCACTTGACTATCCCAAGATACAACTTTTCCAAGGATTTGTAATTGATTGGTTGGAAGATGACAAGCTTTTCTTTTTCGGGTGAAAAAGATGGCTTGTATTTTATCACCATTTAGTTTAATTTTCCATTGGTTATAATATCGCTCCAGTATTCTAATCGCATTATTAAGGTTCGTCTCAATGTTAAGACCAACTCATGTGAACTTTAAAACATCTATTCGACAGGAAACTTTGTATAATTTTACATAGGTAAGTAGGAAAATTAAGAGATAACATTTTATATATCGTGCCATTGTGCCAAACAGAGTCAAAAGCTTCGATATCTAGTAATATCATTCCTGTAGATCTTCCTTCAGCACGATTGCTTTTAAAATAGTTATGTATTCGAAGCACTTGATGGGAAGTGCTATGAAATTTTCTTAAACCGAATTGCTCGTCTTGATATACGCTATTATTAGATATAATTATAAGCATTTTATCTTTTAATATCTTTTCGTAAACTTTGCTGATGTGGCAAACTAATGGGCCTTTAACTTTCAGTCTTTATAGCAGGCTTGCCCGCTTTTAAAATTGGAACAACTTTAGCTTTTTTCCAGGCATTAGGAAAATATTGCATTTTGATACATGCGTTTAATACAAAATTAAGATACAAAATTCCGATCCTAGGTAGTTTTTTCAAATATATGTTTCTTATATTGTCAGACCCACCTGTTTTTCTGACTTTTAAATTGTTTACAATTTCCGTAACATCATCTTCCGTTGTGAAACAATTTACATGTGTTTCAACGTCTATCTGGTTAAACTGTTCTACAGTATATTCTGGGCAAGCCGCCCATACTCTTGACTTGTTTCTTACTTCTCACCCTGATAAATATACCATTAGTGTAACTTCTCCATTTGGCACTTCAGACCATTGTGTCATTTCAGCTAATTTCTCATCCTCCACCCATCCAGTTAAAGAAAAACTTCCCACCAGGACCGTTTGGCAATACGAGAAAGCCAACTGGGACGGCCTGAATATTTTTTTCCGAAACTTTAACTGGTCACTATGCTTCCTCGATAGTGACATTGATGCCAGTGCTGAAATGATCACAAATGTGATTCTTCTAGGGATGCGTGCTTTTATTCCTAACAGAGTAAAAAACATTAAACCTAAAGAAAAGTCTTGGTTTAATTCTGAGTGTAAAGAAGCTATCAGGCTCAAAGAAGTAAGTTTCCGTTCTTACAAAGCCAACCCTACAGAGGAAAATCGGAAAAAGCACAAACAAGCAAGAAACTCATGCAACTCCGTTATTGAAAGAACCAAATTTTTGCATGACCAAAAATTACGGCAAAAAATTCTGCAGTGTCCCAAAGGCAGTAAAAATGTTTGGTCATTTGTAGAAAATATTAAAAACTCCTCAACATCTTCGGTTCCAACGCTCATCGACAATAACAAACCAATTGTTTACTCTTCAGAGAAGGCAAACTTGCTCGCCGCCCATTTCGCTGCCAGCTCCACCCTGCCGCATAGCAACGTTGCCCCTCCTGTACTTGAGAATGTAAATTTTTCCATGGGACAGATTTTTTTCCGCACTCGTACAGTAGCAAGAGTTCTCAAAGATCTCAATATACACAAATCCGCTGGCCCGGATGGTATACCCCCGATTCTTCTGAAGAGGTGTTCTTCCACACTGGCAAAGCCACTGCGTAAGCTTTTCCATCGCTCCTACTCTTCTGGAATCTTTCCTAGAAGATGGGAAACAGCATTTGTCCAGCCTGTCCCTAAGAAAGGTCCCCCTCCTCCTACCGACCCATAGCACTGACATCCCTTCTTTCTAAGGTCATGAAAACACTGATTAAATGTCAGCTTAAGGAATATCTCGAAGATCGTAAGCTTCTCCATGACCGCCAGTATGGCTTCCGCAGCAACCGTTCCACTGGTGATCTGATGGCATATCTCACCGAACAGTGGAACAAATCTTTACATCGCTTTGGTGAAAGTAAGATTATTGCTCTTGATATCTCCAAGGCATTTGATAGAGTTTGGCATGAAGCTCTCTTATCGAAAATGCGTGCTTTTGGGATCGATAATACTCTTGTTCGTTGGATTAGAAGCTATCTTCTGGACCGTTCAATACAAGTTGTATTGGACGGATTCAAGTCTGATTCCCATAAAATAAATGCTGGTGTGCCCCAGGGCTCTGTTCTGTCTCCGACTCTTTTCCTCATTTTTATAAATGATCTTCTGTCTGTTACTTCTAATCCACTTAACTGTTTTGCTGACGACTCTACCCTCAGCTTTTCATATTCGTTCGATAATTCACGTCCTTCGCCTTCGGACGTACAATTGCAACGGTGCCGTATGTCAAGCTCGTTAAACTCCGATTTATACAGCATTGTCAAATGGGGTAATAGAAATCGTGTGGAGTTTAATGCTTCGAAAACTCAATGCTGTCTTCTGTCGTTAAAGCTTAACATACCCCTAACGTCATTGTCCATGAATGGCACTTACATCGAAGAAACCGAAAAGCTCTCAGTACTCGGTATGTGTGTCAACGACGACCTCCGTTGGAACGACCATATATTTGAAATCGCTAAGAATGCTGCTAAGTGCTTAGGTTTTCTGTATCGGTGTAAGAAGTATTTTTCCCCATCTGATCTGGCTACAATTTATAAAGCGTATATACGCCCTAAACTCGAGTATAACTCCCACCTGTGGGCAGGTGCTTCACAAAGATCGCTTCACCTGCTTGATAGAATACAAAATCGAGCGTTAAGATTGATAGGAAATAGAACTGCCGCTGAAACAATTGCCCCTCTCGAACACCGACGCAATGTTTCATGTCTTTCCTTATTTTATCGTTTCTTTTATAAAAAATGTTCACTCGAGGTAGCCAGCTGCATTCCTCCCCTTAAAAGTTTCGCCCGTAATACTCGTCTTGCTAGGAATGCCCATCAGTTCACCCTTGAGCCCAATTTCGAACGTACCGTGAAATATAGGGATTCTTTTTTTAGCCGTACAACACGACTTTGGAATGGTTTACCCGGCGAGATTTTCCCTTGCCATTTCAATTTGCAAACATTCAAAACCAATGTTAATCGACACCTCCTATCTCTCCCCTCTATCTTCCTAATGCCCGCGCAGTGTGTTACATTAAAAGGGAAACAAATAGTCCCTTGTGCGCCCGTTAATTATAAAAAAAAAAAAAAAATATTCTATTAAATTATTTGTCCCAGCATTACCAAGATTTTGGGATATAGAATGATTTTTGAAAAGTTTAATGCAAGTGCATTAGCTTTTTCTACATTAAAAAAGTAAGTGTTTGAATCAGTTTTTAGGAAAGGGACCTGTCTATGTTTATTTTTCACAATTTTTACAATATTCCAGAATGGTATGCGCTTTTTTCTAGAATAAATAGCTTGTTATTCCAATAAAAATTTCTTTTTGTTGACAATTCTTTAGAAACAAAATTGTTTATATGTGCAAGCTCATCTCGAAAGACAGGTTGACGATATTTTTGCCAATTTCGTTTCTGTATGTTTCTTTGCTTAATAATTTCTAAAACATGCGAAGGAAGATTTGAAGAACAGTTTCTTCTAACAACTTTTGGTACACAACAGAGCTTATAATGTCGTTGGTAAAGTTTTGAACAATTCTGTCAACATCATGCTTTCTTGAAACTCCACCTAGATCGGTAGAAATATTTCGAAGCTTTGTTTTTATATTTGAACGAAATCGTGACCAATTTGCATTGTTAAAGCCTTGGTAGTACCTCAATTTTTGTTGAAATGAGCAGAGAAGACGACAGAGTACAGGATTATGATCGGAGCTAAGCTCATTAAAATAATTAGGGAAGGTAAGTTATTATAAACATTGGTTACAAAAATATCAAGAACAAAAGGACATCCACATGAACATGCAGGAAAATATGTAGGACTAGGCGGAAACAAAATGGTTACAGGCAACATTGTAGACAGATTTGACGAAACATTTCCATAGGAATTCGCCCTAGTACAACCCCAGTCCCTGTGTTTGCAATTTAAATCTCCTCCAATTAAAAAGTCTCCACTTATTACGATAAGCCTTCTTAAGTCATGATTCAAACATAGCCTCTTATAATTGGATGATGAACCTCCTGGAAAATAAACACAATATATTTTTAATGTCCTTAAAATCGTTGTTTTTTTCTTGTCTACATAAACTCTATTTTCAAACTTTAGCTAAATGGTTATCCAGCAGCATTTGCCGATGATTTAGTTTTTACGTATGAACTTGGAACGGTATTTGAATGTATCACCAAGATTGAAGAAGATCTTGAAATATTAAGGATGTGGTTCACCACGCATAGGTTAATTATCAGTGAAAAAACTACATTAACGCCTCAGAATCGAAAATAAAAAATTTCAATGAATTATTTAAAAAAATACGCAATAATTTCAAGTCACCTGCTGCCAGTGTTCCCTGCTCTTAATTTTTTTTTATTCTCCAAAAACAGATTAAAATTGCGCGCGCATATTTTCTTTGTTTTAATTCAAAAGAATGGCTACTAATGAAGAAAACATCTCCGCAAAATAGATCTAATAAAACCTATTGGAAAATCTGAATTTAAATTGAAAATAACACACCTTTTAACACTCTCTCACTCTCTTTTGGAAAACAGAAACAAAAAATGATTATAAAGTCTCCAAAAGAAAACTAGAACACACAAAAATTTGTATGTATTCAGTGAAAAATAAAATTTAAATACACACTGGCGACGTGAGAGAAAATCGCCCATTTTCCTAAAAATACACATTTTGCCAAAAATACGATTAAAATATACTGAAAATTTTCATTTTTCTTCTTGTGTTTTTTCTGATGGAAAAGTTTTCGTTTTCTCCTCAGTTTAATAGCGACGGTTTGGGTATATGGTATAATTTTCCGAACTAAAACCAGATATTTCATTGAAGTTTTTTGTGTCGCCTATAAAAACAAAAGCCGTTAACGGTTCTTTCGATAAAAATAATAACTGTAAATTAAGAGAAATCTGCATACAAGAAATGTATTAAAACGTGAAACAAAGCAATTGCATTTCAAAAAACCAAAAAAAAAAATAAATTAATTAATTGGAGACTGAAATAAAGAGAAAAAAATATATATATTTGAAAAGAGAGAAAATATTTGTGTGAAAAAGTGCCACCATTATGCTATTTAATAATTTAAAAAAAATATAATTACGATTTTTTACTAAAAGAGAAAGTTTTGGAAAAATAAAATACTCAATTATTAGATAATGCTTTAAAATAAATATAGGAGAGCCAGGGCAGGATAAATTATACTTATATTAAAAAAAATATCAAAATAGTACAAACAAAAACTGCGCGTTATTTACTATGTTTCGAAGTTGTTTCAGTATTTAGCATTAAAAAGGCATAAGCCCTTGTCGATTATAAGGCATACATTAAATTTTAAATTTAGTTTATCACAAATAAAAAACATTCTCATCATCATAAGAAAACGTTAAAAAGTATTCTTCAACGGATTTTAAAAGATCTGACTTCCGAATTCAATCAGCTTTTCAAAAATTGTTTATATCGCCATAATAACGTTGTTTTCATTTAAAGCTATATTTAATCGTTTATTCACTTAACGTGATTTTTTTCGCGAAAACAGTTTCAAAAAATTTCGAAATTAATATTTAATATTTTCTTTCAAAAATTTCGAAACAAATTATTTAACACTGAGGTGTAACTAGAGAAAAAGTAACAAATTTGAAGCTATAAGCAGATACAATTTCATAGATTTTTCATACCTTTCAGATTCAGTGTCTTTATGACTGAATTTTAATTGGACTGATTACTGATTAGATAAAACTGAGCATTCGAAATGGTGATGGCTACCATCTACCAATACCTACTATTTGAATAGCGGAAGACGCTTTTTTTCTCTCACAATTGACAAGAATCTAATTGAAACAAATTCAGTCAACTCTTAGGCTGGATAATTTCCCTGAATTCTTCTTAAAAAATGTTCCCAAGTCGGCTCTCTCCTGTAGGTAAGAAAAAATTCATTCGCACTTGTCTTACACTCTTCTTGCACTTGGCTTTGATGAACCGATTTCTTTGAAATGGATATAACATCGTTGAAATGTCCGCCGCGGCTTCTCTTGGTGGCGCGCATCCGAAGTTTCAAATTTCCCATGATTCTAGCCCATAAATCAGGCTGAATTTGACCGATGGCCTTGGGCTTTGAGGGCAGCTGTGGATTGTGGCCTATTCGCATCGACCTGCGACTTCAGAAAACCCCACAAGAAAAACTTGTCAAATCACATGATCCCGGTGGCCAGTTCACATCACCTCCATCGCCATCGCCAGTCCAAAATCCACACCAAACAGACTTTATCGAGATGCATTGGACGTTCTTGGATCTCATGTGGATTGGTATCGTCCCAAATTCGACAATTTTGTTTGTTCACGTACCTATTCATCCAGAAATGGGCCTCATCGCTGAAGATGGTTATTCGATGAAAATTAGGGTCAGTTCCCAACTGCTCCAGACTCCAGAGCCCATTCACCGAACACACGTTATTGTCTATGGTTATTTAACTTCTGCTCCTGAGTCTGTTGAATTTTATACGGGTGCAGGCCAAAGTCAAGATGCAAAATTCGCCAAGTTGTGGTCTACGAAAGGCCGAGTTCTTGTGACTGACGCGACATCGACTGTCTCAGATTCCACTGCACACTCTCACGGACGGCGGCAATGTCTTCGGCAGATGCAAAATTCGCCAAGTTGTGGTCTACGAAAGGCCGAGTTCTTGTGACTGACGCGACATCGACTGCCTCAGATTCCACTGCACACTCTCACGGACGGCGGCAATGTCTTCGGCAGATCTTGCGTTTCGTCGACGAACTGGTGTTGGTTCATTGTTTACCATTTGACTCAAATGTATTCACCACACTGCGAATAGTCTTCTTGGTAGGACGATTATGGCGACAGTACAATTGGCGAAGCGCGCCGAGCGTTGCCTAAGTAGAACACCCATTTCGATAAAACAATTTTATCATTTGCATGTTTTGTTGAACGCTATATCCGTAAATGGTGATGTGGCAAAACAGAATGAATAAATGACAGCTGATTTGACTGATGTAGGTTCAACAAGTAGATGGTCGCTTTCAACTGTCAAAGTTCGGAAGTCTTTGTTAGAAGACCCATTACATATGTACCTGTTATCCTAAACATCCTTTTTATTGGAGCAGTTTTCCCCATCCAGTTGCGCACCCCAAGATTTCAGACATCCTGGTCCACGCCATCTTTCTAACGTAAGCAAGGTCATACAACAAAAGAACTGGAAAAGACTTTCCGTGCTCGTTTCTGTTAGCCCAGTCAGAATGTACAATTGAAATGGAAAAATTAAAACTAAAATTAATTAATAATTATAGGTTTTTATTCTTTTTTAATCGTAAGAAGGACTCAAAAGGAGTAAAAATTTCGATTTTCGAATTCCTAGGTCTTTAGCGTTGCCTGCCATTTTTAATTGAAGGTTAATTGATTTTTGTAAAATAACTCGTTTATTTCTAACATTTGACGAAAAATGCACATAACAAAAGTTGTTCAGAATTTAATTTTCTATAACTTTGGTCTTAATAAATTTCCGTCTATAGTAGGTTTTGGTGGATTTTACCAGTCGCCCGCGTATTTCTTCCACCATAGTATTATCGGTTGTTCCTTTTGACCCAAAATAGTTAAATGATTGTTCTACTTCAAATAACATGCTCTACTACCCTAATTGTTGGTCCAACACTTCTCGAAGACGCATGTACTTGGTTTTCCCCTCATTAATATGCGACCCAGGTAGATGGTAGATGGTAAGAATAAGAATGTTGAGTTCCAGATTTTTTTCCTTCACCAGACTAAGGATTCTTTGTTGGGTAGAGGAGAATATCTTATCGGATATATTCAACAATGCTTTACACCTTGCTTGGCAGGTAGACCATCGGATCCCGAGGCTTTGTTTTGAGCTGATTATTCGAATTTTGTATTTGTAATAGTAGTTGATCATGTTGTGTCTTACTTTTTGAAGGAAGATGGCTTTATGATCTGCAGGAATGAAGAATTAATCAAAAAGAACTAATTCATGTCTTTTGCCCCGACGTTTCTCCGGTTTTTTCCAGCTTCTTCAGAGGATTTTGGTATCTCTTCAATGCTTGCTTGATGCAGCAGGTGGTCTTTCACTTGAAATGGTGCAGTTTCCAAGTTTCCACTTCTTCCGTAAGCTGACCGTTCAACAAGTCATGTCTTCGGCATCGGGTATTTATTTTTAATCTGACGATTTTGTTGAATTTCGGATTGCATTCGTTTTTAGTTGTTTTGCCGTCTTTTTCTTTCAATTCGAACGAAGTTTGCAATAAAATTTCAAGAGCCTTAGTTTTTTCCGCAGTCAGACATGATTTCCAGTTAGTTCTGTTGCTTGTTAGATTATCGCAATTTTCTTTGTTAGTAAGCTTCTCCACACCGTCAGCATAACTTGTGACGATCAGTAGGTCGATCAAAGCTTTTATCGATCTTGGTTTAATTTAATTTCTCTTTTTTTTAAGGCAGATTGCCTTTTAGAATGCAACATGACGTTGCACGACATAGTCAGAAGAATTAGAAAGATAGGAAAGAATTTTCTCTAGCTTGCACTAGGAGTTAGAAACATTTCTTATCAACCTAAGTATCGAACTGATTCGGGTCAGAAGCAAACATCTTTTCTACTGCACCAATGCCGCCCGCTTTGTAATAAAGAAATCAAGAAGATTTCGCGATGTAGCTAGTCCAGTACGTTGGTTTTCCGGCCATATTAACAAAGGATTGCAAGCAATCTCTGAATGAACAAAGATTTTTCTTATAATAGGAGTATTTAATAAATAAAAAGATTATTTCTTTGCAATAGATAGGGAATTGGGACAATTGTTTCCCATTTAAAACCAAAAATGCCGAGGTTAGGAAGCTTACAACTCATTTCCTGCTTCACTGCTGCGCGGTAGTGGCCAGATAAGTTTGAATGAACAAAAATAAAAGCAGCAGCTTCGCGGATCTCCATTTTCTTTGTAGGTTTGAAACTGTTCAAAATTTCCCAAATATAACCCCAACATCTATAATTTTGTTTTTTTTTTAATTCATAGATACATTTCCTCTAGATTAACCACCACTTTTTTGGAGTTTTTGACCTCATTTCAGTACACAGCTCGTGACCAAAGAGCATTCAATTTTCAGCTGTTGAATTTTCAGAAAGAAATTAAATATTTGTTAAAAATAATGAATCAAGTTAAAGTAAAATGACAAAGTCATTTCGAAATTAATACAACAATTTTAATTAATTCAGCAATTCAAAAAATACTGTCAGTTTATTATTAATTTTTGAAGGTTCAATGATTTGCACTCGTAAAATAATATTTACACATTCACAAAAACAAAATCTTAAAATCTATCTACACATATACTTATTTGCGAAATTGTTCAAGGCTCTAGATTAATAATTTCCTCTTATAACAATTTAAAAATAATCGTTTTATACAATAAACAAAAAATTAAAAAACACATCTCATCAGCCCATGTCCACGCCTACACCCACACACATTATAATTTTATTTTATTCAAAGCTGCCGGACGCCGCCGCGCCGTGCGCCGAAGGATACAAATCTTTCTATAATTAAAATTTTATTTTTCCACCCAACTCTCCGAAATAGTACGTGACTCTAATTTATTTCGAATTTTCTCTCCCTTCGATAATTAACCATTTCGATATCGATATATGATTTAGCAATAAATTGTTAATCATCACTATGTTAAGACAAAATTAAACTTCATTCATGTCATAAACAGTGACTCATTCATAACCAGCGACACCTTTTGTGTGGTTTTACCTATAAATATATACTTGAATTGTATCTTTGGGTTTGAATTAAATTGAAAATCCTTCTCATTTTTGCGTCAATTAAAATTTAAAAGAGCGGAAAAAATTGAGAGGAAAAAAATTTTAATATTCAAAACACAGCTGTTCTGTCTGTGGATGGATGTTCGGTAGAAAAATGTGAATGCTTTTTTAGTAATTTTTTTTATTCAATATTTCTCTCTGATTCTTTTTCGAAAACAAAACGTTCATTGTGCTTAAAATAGCACTGAAAAGTGTGTGAAAATTCAAACGGATGCGAGTGCACAATCTTCAAAAGGAATACGAACATGTATCTGGTGTAGGAAAAACAAATCTTATTTAATTCAGACTTTGAGGTGAAAGTTCGCCTACCAAAAGCCACATTTTTCAATACGTGTCAGCAGAGTGAGAAGCCACAGGTTTTGAATTTATTCGAAATGCCTATTGGAAGTATAAAAACGCCATCAACAACAGCTGGGCCTAAGACTGACAAGTCGACAGCAGCATCATCTACTGGTGGTCCTGGGGGTGGTGGTAGAACCACTTTTCGTCCTCCATGGGTAAAGGCAGATGTTCCTGAAGCTAAGCCAAAAACAACAATCAAAACAACAGCTCCATGGGCCAAGAAAACCACAACAACAGCCGAAACTTCAAACGATGCAACGAAGAAGAATGGAGAAACGCCGCCACCGCCGCCGTCGACGACGACGATGATCAAAGTTGCACCATCATCCAGCAGCAAAGTAGGTAGCAGAACCCCCTTGGTAGTGAAACCATTAACGGAGGCTGCAGCACCTCGCAGGGAGGCGAAATTGCAATCGCGTGAGATTAAAGTGCCCATCATCACGGAAAAACGCAAGCCAGTTCAAGAGCCCTTGATAAAACCGAAGCCAAAAAAACCACCAACTCCACCCGAAAGTGAAGATGACTCGGATGAGGACGATGACGACGATGAAACGGAAACAGAATCCGAATCGGAAGAGGACTCTCCACCGCCCAAGGAAGCTGAAACCGAATTGGAACGTAAATTCCAAGCGGAAAAACCAAAAATGCGCCCAATTGTTGTGAAGCGAGACAAGTCGATGACGAGTGCACTGAAAAAGCGCGAAGAAGACGATGACGATGATGCAGAAGAAGGCGAGACAGAGGAGGACCGAGAACGTCGTAGACGTTTTAAACTGGAACGTCCCAAGCTGCGGCATGTCGTTGTGAATAAGCAGAAATCTTTCAATAAAAGTGTGGATGACTTTGATAAAATTCGACCGGTATTGAAGAAAGTTCAAAAAGTGGATGAAGTGATTAAGGAGACACCTTCGGATGCCAAGCCGGAATTCAAGGATAAGGTGTTGAAGAAAGTTACGCCAATCAAAAAGGATCCTAGCAAAGCGAATGGTAAGTTGTTGTATTGACTTAAAATAATATTTTTTATTTTTGTTTTTATCCTTAGCTGAGATTAGGATATAGGATAAGCTTATTTATACCAGAAGATCTTTAAGTTCAGTTATATATTTCTGGTCACGATTTAACAGATAATGAAGGTTGATGTGTGGAAGTTTTAAGAAAATATTAGAGTTCGGTTAATGACAAAAGTGAAAACAAAAAAGTTCCTAATTGTTACCACGGCTTTCGATACAAGTTTTTTATTTAAGAAACAACATATTTTTACGTTTTATCAATATCCTGAATCAAAAATCTAATGGTTTTTGTTTACAATTCTACAATTTATATTAAATCGTCTTTTCAATCATATAACTGGGATTCAGTCTGGACCTTTTACCAAAAATTCATCCATTTATCCCAAACTATTCCAAATTCGTGTTGTTCGACTAAAAAAAGAATCTCTACATTTCACGGTACGTCAGAAAATGGGCTCAAGGATGAACTGATGAGCATTTTTTGCTGGAGAAATTATTAAAGGAGGAATGCAAATGGCTACTACGAGTGAACATTTTTACTTGCGATTATAGGGACTACAAAGCAAGTTATGCATTCGTAAAAAAAATTAAATCTAACAATCTAAAAAGCAAAACCTAAAGAAATTAGAAACAAAAATGTATGTCTGTCTGTCTGTCAGTATGTATAACGAACTGCAGCCTAAACGGCTTACGCGATTATCTTCAAATTTGGTGTGTGTTATTCTTTAGGCATTCCCCAGAGGGGAAATTGAAATTTTATTTTTAGGCCTAAAAATAACGGTACCCGCCATATGACTGTTAAGGAAAAGCTTATTTTTCTCGAAAACGGCTCCAATGATTTTGATGAAATTTTTTGAATTTTTTTTTTTTTTGGTATTGGCTATCATTTGATTAGAATCAAATTTACGGGAAAAGTCTATTAACGGTGCCTTTCATATAACGGTTTTTTTTAATTTTGGGTTTTTTTCGGTAACGGCTCTTTGGATTTCTCTCAAATTTTAATAAGAAGATCTAAGTAGCCAAACTAATTCTGCATATCAAAATTTTGAATAACTTTTTTTTTCTAATTAAAATTAATGTTTGAAGTTTATTTTTTTGAAAAATCAATATTTTTAAAACTAATCAAAAAAAAATTATTTTAAATTTTATAATGACATGTATATTAGAAAACTCTTAAAAACCGCACACCAAAATTTAAAAAAAAAACACTAAATATAACAGGATTTTATCAAAATCCGACCTACAATTTTCGAAATACTTTTTTCATAAATTCCTAATTATACAGGCCGTATGATTACGTACTCCATTTTTACTAAAAACCGTTTAGTATTGTGGTTTTGATACTTTTTATAAGTTCAGACTGTGTTATTTTCAACGTAAATGTTACTTGTTTCTGTCAAAGATACATATAAATATAGATATAAATCGGAGTTTAATGAGCTTGACATACGGTACCGTTGCAATTGTACGTCCGAAGGCGAAGGACGTGAATCATCGAACGAATATAAAAAGCTGAGGGTAGAGCCGTCAGTAAAACAGTTAAGTGCATTAGAAGTAACAGACAGAAGATCATTTATAAAAATGAGGAAAAGAGTCGGAGCCCTGGGGCACACCAGCATTTATTATGTGAGAATCAGAGTTGAATCCGTCCAACACAACTTTTATTGAACGATCCAGAAGATAGTTTCTAATCCAACGAAGAGAGTATCATCGACCCCAAAAGCACGCATTTTCGATAAGAGAGCTTCATGCCAAACTCTATCAAATGCTTTGGAGATATCAAGAGCAATAATCTTACTTTCACCAAAGCGATGTAAAGATTTGTTCCACTGTCCGGTGAGATATGCCATCAGATCACAAGTGAAACGGTTGCTGCGGAAGCCATACTGACGGTCTTGGAGAAGCTTTCGATCTTCGAGATATTCCTTAAGCTGACGGTTAATCAGCGTTTCCATGACCTTAGAAAGAAGAGATGTTAGTGCTATGGGTTGGTAGGAGGAGGGGGAGGTTGGGTCACTTTTCTGGACAAATACTGTGTTCCATCTTCTAGGAAAGATACCAGAAGAGTAGGAGCGATGGAAAAGCTTACGCTGGGTTTGGCAGTGTGAAAGAACACCTCTTCAGAAGAATCGGGGGTATACCATCCGGGCCAGCGGATTTGTGTATATCAAGATCTTTGAGAACTCTTGCTACTGTACGAGTGCGGAAAAAAATCTGTCCCATGGAAAAAATTAAATTCTCACGTACAGGAGTACAGGAGTTTGCCCTCTCTGAAGAGTAAACAATTGGTTTGTTATTGTCGATGAGCGTTGGACCCGAAGATGTTGAGGAGTTTTTATTTTTTTTACAAATGACCAAAAATGTTTACTGCGTTTGGGACATTGCAGAATTATTTGCCGTAATTTTGGGTTTATATTCGCCCCGCTGTATATGACCTCGTTAGGATAGTAGTGTTTCTGTTTGTACTCTGACTCTGGTGTTCTGTGAAGTCCAAGACAGGTACGAAGACACAGTCCCTCAAACACCCGAAACTTTGCGATTAGAGAGAGGGTTAAACGCTGAACCACACAAGGCATTCGTAGGCAATAATCGGCCTAATGAGAGCCATGTACCGACTTGTCAGGGCAAAAGCTCCCCTAGCTTTTGGCAAAGTAGCCTCTACATGTCAGTTGAAATATTGAAAAAGCAATGGCAGACTGCCAATGAGATCGCTGGTGTAAATACAAAAGAGAATCGTCGAGTTCACCGCTCCCAGTTGCAGACCATTTTTAATATCAAATATTGTGGTAGCAGTCATATTGCCAGTTTTGGCAACAAACTTTCTACCATAAAGCATGTTGTAAAGCATATATAACAGTGGTTTACTTATGCCCCATCTGTTTAGCTTCAGATAAAGACCTCCTTACCATACGCTGTGAAGAGCCTTCTCCAAATCAATAGAATTGCGTCTGAAACAATTGCCCTTCTCGATTACCGACGCAATGTTTCATGCCTTTCCTTATTTTATCGTTTCTTTTATTACAAATGTGCACTCGAAGTAGCCAGCTGCTTCCCTTAAAAATGTCTCCCGTAATACTCGTCTCGCAAGGAATGCTCATCAGTTTATCCGTGAGCCCAATTTCTGACGTACCGTGAATATAGGGATTCTTTTTTTAGCCGAACAACACGAATATGGAATAGTTTACCCGGCGAGATTTTCCCTTGCCATTTCGAATTGCAAGCATTCAAGACCAATGTTAATCAACACCTCTACATAAAAAGGGAAACAAATAGTCTCTTGTGTACGCGCTAAGTATATATAAATAAAAAAAACAGACAGGCACGCGTTCATTGATCTTTAGCATTGTTCCATCGGACAGCAGATAATAGCTTAGATGCGGCATGAATTGCATCATCTCCCGCCTTAAAGCCGAACTGGGTGTCTGGAATTATATTTTTGTCCTCCGCCCACTTGGACAGAGCTCTATTGAGAACTTTTTCGAATACCTTGCTGATACTCGGAAGAATAATTATCGACCGGATATTCGCCGGATTGAAATTATCATTTCCATTTTCCGGACAGGATGTACAACAGCTGTCTTCCAACTCACTGGATAATATGCATTATTCAGCGCGTTGTTAAACAGTGTTGTGTATATGTCTATTGCAGCCTCAGGGAGATGCCGTAGTAAAATATTTGGTATACCATCGACTTCTGCTGACTTCTTTTTCTTTATTGATTCGAAGATCATTTTGACTGCAAAACAACATCAAAGAACAAAAGGCCCAAATAGATGGATTACAAAAGCAATTCAGTCAAACACAGGCTCAACTGCAGCAAACCCAAGAAACCCTACATAAAACCCAACTTCGATGTGATATGTGGGAAAGAGAGGTGGAAATTCTGGCAAGAAGGGCATGTGAAAACAATATTATCATGCACATACCAACAAACACAAACGCCGACCCGATAACTCGTGCGAAGAAAATGTGTGCAGATTTGCTACAAACCAAACAAAATGCAAATGAAATAATATTTAAAGATGTAAAACAATTGAAATCGGCAAATGAAAGGGTTGCAAATATACTGCTGCAGGTAAACAACACCGAAGAAGTGAAAGCAATAATCACTACAGCTAGCAAATTGCGAAACACTGGAATTTCTATTCATAGGGATTTTCCAAAGGCAGTTCGCGATCGACGGAGAAGAATATTCAACCTGAAGAAATATTGGAGAGGAACCCGAATTTAAAAATATATCTTAAAGGCGAACATATTTAAGTGGAGGATAAAATATTTGTCTATGATGAAAATGATAAACTTATTTGGAAAGACGGAGATGATGATGGAGTAGATGTCATTAATCAACTAGTAACGTCAGTGTCAAAAACGCGGTGGGAGAAAACACATTGCGATGGCAGCGACATCTTTATACTCAGGTGGAAATCTAAGTGGTCGAACATCCGGGGCAAAAACCCAAACATCAACCCGCTCCTAATAGCGTTGCCGTCTGCCTAAGTAATAATAGTAATAAATCGAATATTAAAATTAATTTTAGTATTTTATCATATAATGTAGCTGGATTAAAAAATAAAAGCAAATATATAGACTTTTTTGAATATGTTAAGAGCTATGAAATATTTTTTTTGTATGAAACATTCTTTGTTGAAAACTACTATGAAAATTTAGAAAATGAATTAATTGAATTTGAACTTTTGTGGAGCGCTGCAATCCGGAATTACACAGCAGGAAGAGCAAGTGGAGGAATGGTGTTTGGAATAAACAAGCAGTTTTTTTCTAAAACAAATTTTTGTTTTAAAAGGAGAGAAAGCAGAAATATTATACAATTAGAAATCGAGGGAAAGCTTTTGGAGATATGTCCGATTTATTTAAATTGTTGTAACTGGCGAACGGAATATAATGAACTTATCGATTTTCTACTCAGCGCAGACTGCAAAAATATGCTTTTGGTTGGCGATTTCAATGCCAGAGTTGGAAAAGAGCAAGTAGCCCCTATCACAATCGGAGAATTTCAGTCTTTCTGAAACGTTGCCAGGAAATCTAAGGATGAAATTACGGATACTAAGAGCAAACAACTTATTGAAGTATGTGATTCTTTTAATCTGTGCCTATTGAATGGTAGAACCAAAAGTGATAGTAACGGATGGATGTTCAGTAATTCACCTTGCACTTATTAATGGAAGCTGGCATGATTTGATACAGGATATGGAAGTGACTAGACAGGTTTTTTCAGACCACATGCCGCTATCAGTCCAATGTGCAATTCAAGGAGATACCCTGTCACGAGGAATCTTTCGCTTCTCTCAAAACTGGTTTGGAAAGACAGTTGGGCCAACGAGTATAACCGTCAATTAGATGAATGTGTCTCCCTGCTGGAAACAAATTGGAGCAATGCTTTGTTATATCCAAGTTTTTTTGACAAGCATAATTCAACAAATAGCACAAACGAAACTAAATGTCAACAACTTAGTGAAACATAAACCTTGGTTTGATGAAGAATGTTTCAAGGCTAGGAAAAAATCTCTTGGATCACTCAATCTCTTTAGGGAGCTGAATACGGAAACATCGAAACAAAAAAAAGTTTTTTCGAGAAAAGAAAAAGTTCTTAATTCTCTTAATTGTATCTACGAAAAAGGAAAGGTACCCGCAGAATTCCAAAATTCAATAATATTTCCTATATTCAAAAAAGGCGATCCCAACAACGTAGAGAACTATAGAGGCATTTCTTTTATGAATACAATCTCGAAAGTCTTTACTGGTTTATTGAACAAAAGGTTAACAGAATGCGTTAAAGAAAATAGAAAGTTGAGTCAATTCCAGGCAGGTTTCAGAGAAGGCTTTTCTACAGTGGATCAAATGTTCAACCTTTCAAATATCGCCCAAAGCTTTCTTAACCGAGGGAAAAAACTGTGTGCATTTTTTATTGATTTTCGTGCAGCATTCGACACGATCAATAGAAACTGTTTGTTCCACTATCTCAAATCGGCGTATCAACAAAGTTCTTAAATATACTAAAAAGTCTATACAGCGCCAACCGTTCATTTGGAATACAAATTGGAGTAAGACAGGGATGTTTGCTTAGTCCATTAATATTCTCACTGTTCCTAGACGATATTTCAGTCTGCTTACCAGACGGAATTTCAACTAAAGGAATACAAATCAAGACTTTGCATTTTGCAGACGATATAGTTATCTAGGCAGAATCACCAAGCTCTTTACAGCTCATGATAAATAAATTGGAAAATTACTGCAAGTACAATTGTCTACACATCAATACAACAAAATTAAAAATACTTGTATTTAGAAAAGGAACAGGTCGACTGGCAGGCTGTGAAAAATGGAAGTATGGTGGAGAAGATTTGGAAGTCGTCAAGTCATTCAAATACTTAGGAGTTACAATAAGCCATAAATTCAACGTGGAAGAATCTGATGTCCAATTCCAGAGTCGGAGTCCCATCGAAAAGAAAGGTTTTTGAAGCTGTCATGCGATCGGTAATGTGCTACGGTGCACAAGTTTGGGGAGGGAAATACTACGAAGACGTAGAAAAACTGTTGCGTTTTTTCTTGAAAAAACTTTTCCGACTTCCTCTAACTACACCAAACTATCTGCTCCATATTGAAAGTGGAATATCACCCCTGTTTGTGTTCACACTCAAACTAAGCATGAATTATGCGACCAAAGTCATGAACGAGGAAAATGATACACGACTTCCCAAAATTCTAGTTAAGAAAGCGCTCAGAACGAAAACCCTTTTCTGGAGGGACTGGGAAAATCTAGCAAGCAGATACAATATCCATCTTGAGCTAGGAGAACATAATATCTCAGATTGGGGAAACATAACCAAGAAATTCGTCGATAATGTGGAACAAGCAATCAAAATGGAAAGCATAGCAAAAGCGGAAAATTCGAGAACACGGTTCATATCCCATTTTAAAGGAAATAAGACGTAATCACTATGGAGTTAACGTAATGGCGATTGAAGATCTAAAACGTGTGCTCAACGATTGTGAAGATTGGAGTAGACTTGCTTCTTATTGTCAGATTGTTCTTAAGTATAGAACAAGAATAATTGAAGAAAACTTTTAAATATTTTAATATTCTAAATTTTATTTTCCTTTTATAACATTTTTATCAGCACTTTTAATGTTAAAATTTTGTTGTCATTTCTTCGCAGACGGCTAAGCCATGCTTAAATGAACTTTATAAAAAAAAAACATTGTTTTGTAAATTTTATTAATGATTCAATAAAGTACCATAATAATAAAATAATAAATAATAATAAGATCATTTTGTGTTCGATCTTCGAGATGAGCAGGGAAGTTGGCACGTTTTCCTTGGCGTTGGTGGGATTTGCCAAGTTTTCTTCATTGAAACCTATAAAATCAAGGTTCTCAGATCGCAATATGCTATTTCGAAAATAAAAGTGCTTCAGCAGAATTTTGTTCTCCAGGTCATGATTCGGGCGAATGCAATCATTCACCTTATACACTTTCTGAAAAGCAAATCCTACCCTTTCCTCCTTCTCCAAAGGATCTTCAATAATAAAGAAACCGTTGTCCAAGATGGCATTCCCCAGATCTAATCCTGCGGTCAGAAGTATGTTTTCATTCTCTTGAGCGTAAGACACGGGAGATCTTTTGGATTGTTCTTTCTAAAGATTTTATTTATCTCTGGAAACATAATCTGGTCACTAGAATTAATAGCCCGAATTCTGTTATCCCAGTATGAATTAATAGACAATCGTTAGTTTTGTTTTATGAGCGAGTTAACATTTTTTTAATCTGCAGATCGTTTCTGTCAGTAAAGCGTCTGTACAAGAGTTTTAATATTGTCAGAAGTCCATTTTTTTGTCTGTGTAGTGCTTATAGTGTAGCGTTCTTGTAAATGGTAGTTGCGTTCTGTTCTTTGTAACATGGGATTGTTGGGTACATCGTTTGTTTTATAAGTCCATCCATCTGAAGCAGGTATCGATCGATCTCAACATTCGATAGATTCCTGTCGTTTGGCGCGAAATGTTACGCTCTTTATACGGTCAATGCTCTAGAGAAGTAGGCAGTTGCATCCTTTCCATGTAAATCCGCTGAAATACTCAGGCTTTCAGGAGACCCCATCAATTTACCCTTGAGATCTTTAACAGTCGTACTGTTAGTTACAGATATTCGTTGTTCAGGCGTACAACTCGAATGTGAAATGTTTTTCTCAATTCTATTTTTCCATCCAAGAAGGATGTTCAGAAAATTAAAACCAATGTGCTTCAACATTTCCCTTTAAATCCCTTCTTTTTTCCAAAGCTCGGTCTGTGTCTAATGGCATGAAAAGGTATCTCATAGCACTTAAGCGTAAGATATGGCACAGTGATGCAACTGCTGTGAGAAAATTCTTTAACGAAAAATTAATAAAAGACAAAAAAGCGAAATTGCAAGGATTAAAAAAAAACATTTTAGTACAAAAAAAATACACTTACATTTAAAATGCATAAAAAAAAACTTCAATCGCACATAATAGAGGACCTTCGCATCTTAGCTCCATCAAAATTAAAAATATATAGTTTGTGAGCAATTTTATTTCTTGGCACTCAATAGCTAAACAAAAGCCTCTAAAACAACTTGTTTTTTTTTTGTTCGTCTCTTTCCATTAGCAGTTTGATTTTTATTTTTCAGAATATTTACTTTTAACATACACACATTTAGTTAAAAATAAATATTGTAGCATTCATTAGTATGCTAGCAGACGATTCAGATACATTTGATATGGTTGGTTTGATGCTATAGAATACGCGGGGAGTGGCGATAAATTGGCCTTTTGTTTTGTTTATTTATCTGTCGGTGAACAATTTTCCCAATTTTCTTGTCGCGCAAAAAATATGCGGCGAGTATATACTTGCATGAGTACACGATGTGTGTAGCATAAATAGTATATTACTTTTGTCACGTTGACTACAATGGAAAAGTTTGGCAAAATCTAATGGCTGGTTGTAGCAATGCAGTTTAACCACGGATGAAAACAAGGTTTAACTTAAGATTGTAATTGGGATCAGAATTAACTAGAGATTGTTAAACCGAGTTTAGCAAAGCCTCCAATGGCCAGTTTTGCAATAAGGGTTTAAACTCTGGTTTCGGTTTAAGTTTGATTTAATAAAACCTGCAGATACCTTATTATTACACGGTTATACGCCATATTACGTTAGATCGAACGGTTTCCTTCTCCGAAGTCGGAGTACAAGATTTGGGCCTGCCGAATGCTTCTATTACAATGGCTTTGTAAACGTGTTTTAAACTCAATTGCAATTTGTTTGTATTTCTTTGTTGACCGTTTCCATCGTCAAGTCTCTGTGTTAATCGCTGTTTCGCATGTACCATGGAGCATTAACGATTGATCTGATAATTTTTTGTTGATATGATTGCTGTTTTTATTTTCCACACGTCCATAAAGGTTTAAGCTCTTGCTTGTAGTTAAGCAGTTTGTTATAAGTACCTAGGTTGGAAGAAGAAGATTGGTATGGAAGTGCCCGTGGCTTAGTGGTTAGTGTGTTGGACTGCTAAGCGAATGAGCCTGGGTTCGAATCCCGCTCATAGCCACCTTCTTTTCCGGGTTACTGTCTCTTGCGAGGAACTGACAAAACTTCCAAAAGTAAAATTTGTCTCGAAAAAGTATTTGCCAATAAGCCAGTTTAATTCTCGGAAAGTATTTTTTCCAGGTAGGATTCCAGAATATGATATTCATATTTGTTTCGGAAAAACCTCTTTTAATTTAAATCTTAAGCCGTCGTGCCAAACTTTATCGAAAGCTTGGAAAGGCCTAACGCTCTTCAGCATATCCTTCCCCCCTATTGTTGAGTGGTTGTTTCAAAAACCAAATTGGTGATCAGGAATAAGCCGTTTCTCTTCTACAATTGGAAGTAGGCGCTTGAGTTATCATTTCTCGAAGGTCTTCGAGATTACTGGTAATAACGATATTGGTAAGACTTATTTTCATCTTCTTTTATCATTAAGAGTTTTTTTAACCATAATAACTTGGTCTACTTTTCATTGACATGGAACGTATGCAAACCTGAAGTTTTGTTTGCTTTCTTATAGCGTTGGAGAGTTCTGAAAATCAGATGTTTTATTCAACAACTCCTGACCCATCGAGATAAGTAGAATACTCACGATATTTGAAACTTTGATTGCGTTTTGTAGTTTAGCGAGGAGGAGATTCAAAATTGTTTTCTGTTGTGGAGAGCGGGATTGCTGACTTGTGAGTGATCGGGAGAAAGATCAAAGCTATCCTTGATCTTCATCATCATCATCATCGGCGCAACAACCGGGATCCGTTCCGGGTCTCCTTCAACAAGTTCTAGTTCTTCCATATATCCAGATTGCTGGCGGACGCCATCGAATAAAGCTCCCCAAGGCTTGGGGTGTCCTAGTCTACGCACGCCATCCTTCCAATGCAACAAGGCCTGCGTTTTACCTTTTAAAAGAACAGCAAACGACTATACGAGCTGGTTCCTCTTCGCTCATGCGATATATACACCCAGCCCTATCTAATCTGCCAAGCTTTTTTTCCACAAGATCTGTTTCGAGGTAGGTTTCATAAAATTGATGATTGTTTCTTTTCCGGGATCGTCCTCCCTCGTACACGGGGCAAATATTTCTCCGCAAGACTTTCCTCTGCAACGCGGATAAGAAACTCTGATCTCTTACTTTTTGGAGGCACCCAATACATGGATCATCATGTGAGTAATGGTAAAACCATACTCTTGTACAGCAGCAGCTTAGTTTATTGGGCAAGGTTTCTAGATTTAAAGAGGCTCGAAAGGCCGCCGGCGTATTTCTTCCATTTTATTATCGTCTGCTACTTTTAATCCAAGGTACTTAAAGGAGTTTAGTGTGTTCTACGTCAAATTTATGCTCCACTACTCGCATAGTTGGCCAACACTTTTCGCACACGTAGTGCCATGTACTTTTCTTTCCCTTCATTAACATGCAGCCCCAGTGTTTGTGCCGCCTGTTCGATCTATGTATGTAAGTAAAGGAGTCTTGAACAGCTTGTGGGCCAATATCTGGCTGGACTTTTTGACAATAATTATTTTTGTTGACGTGTGATAGTCAATGCCGTTGTCCCGTTCTGGACGAGTTTTTTTTACGAAAGAGGTTACCCGTCTTTCGACAACCCTTCGGGCTTGTCATTTCCCGGGGATCACCAAGAGGAGTTGAAGCATGAACTTTAGCGTGACTAAAAGTTGCATCGCTGCCCTAATCTAGGATTTCCAGAACATCTCTGTTAAACAGAACATGTTCTCCTTTTCAACTCAGATCTATTTTACACTCTTTTTTTGGAAAATTTCTTTTTTTGTTCTTTTTTTTTATATGTCCTCATTTTAGTCTCTTTTTCTATCTTTCTGTAGAGAATTTGTGGAATCAAAACAAATTTTTTGCCTCCCTTACTTCAATTTTAAAATTTCAACATCAAAACCAATAATTTTTGATATATAAGACTACATTAACACGTTTAAAAAAAGTTTCAAAAGTCGAAAATCAAGCTCTTATTTTAAAAATAAAAGGGTGTTTTTTTAGAGGTATAGAACTTCCGCTAGGGATAACTGTCAAACTAGCTGTCATACTAATGAAGTGTGTTTGACTTTTTTTTCACATACTATGGCAAATCACCATGCTTAGACCTAGAACGTTTACAAATCGTGGAAATTTATTTACAAAATTTCGCTTTGCTCTCCAAACTTATGCAGAAGCCATCGCTGTAGACGTGAGTATGACGGAGGACCCGAATTTTTCAATCCGAACTCCGAAGCCGTTGTCAGCAACTCGGTCCCTGCTCGCTCTCTCACTACTTGGAAAAGTTTGCGCAAAGATCTTGGCATCTATACATTTACATCTATATATAAGATCTAAGTGGTGTTAGATCTAAAGCCAGCGTTCCATCAATTGCGTCTTGTGTTCGGTAAATGGGCTGAGAATCAACTAGAAGTGGAACCAGATTTTTATCGTCAAATCATTTCTGGCTTAGCGAGTATATGAACAAGCCGAATTGTCGTTTTTGGTGTGAGATTGTCATGAGACTCTTGAGGCTCCATTACATCCCCAAATCACTATTTGGTGCGGTTTAAATGCCGAAGGTGTCATCAGGGCCCATTTGTTTTTAAATCCGAAACCGGTGCAAATATTATCGTGAATAGTGAACGCTAGAGGAAAATGATTCCTGATTTTTATATTGCTGATATGATTGCACATCATTTAGCGGAGATATGATGACGGTGCAACATGCCGTACAGCGCGTGCAACCATTACTTGGATGACCGAATCATCTCATGTGAATTGGCCACCTCGTTCGTGTGATTCGACACTTTTGGACTACTCTTTGTGGGCTAATAAACCAGCAACGATTATTCATTTAGAAGCCAACATTAGACGCCCTATTGACGAATTTAGAGAGGGTGGTGCAAAAGTGGACCGACAGGATGGCTTTCATAAGGCGCAGTCGCGGAGGCCATATGTCAGAAATAATTTTTAAACATTAAATGCAATGAAATTTGCTTATAAAGCCAAAATTGGTCATTTAATTATAAAAGATACATAATTTTGGTTCTGCTGGAACCAGGGGGGGGCATGGTAGTATTATTTGACTTTTGAAAATGTTCTCTTTTTTCTAGTTACATTATGGACACCCTACCCTAATCCAAGTTTTAGACAGTGTCAATAACTAACCTATTATTCACGCCGCAGGTCCCCGTCTTGGTATAGTTTTATACTTCTCTTAAATTTAATCCCTTCGCGAAAAAAGTCAAGTAGTTCTGGCGTTTTGACCAGTACGCTGATTTCCCACTCGTTAAAAAGTGAGCACAGGATTTCATGCAAGCTTTAAAAAGTTGTCTTCATCTCGTTGATATGCATCGTGATCCCGAAGTTTGAATCGAGGGTTTCAAAATAATTTATGGAATCTGCTTTCTATATCTTGCACCTAGGAGGACAATATATTGAGGCAATGCTATTGGTCGAACGTCTGTATCTTATATTGGTTGCACAAAATTGCATTGTCTCAGACCCGATTGTTAATTTTAATGAATATGGTCAGTAATTGCTCTTATAATATGAGAGAATTCACCTCTTTCTTTATCAGTTGGATTTTTTTTTATAATTAACGCGCGCATAAGCGACTATTTGTTTCCCTTTAACACACTGCGCGGGCATTAGGAAGATAGGAAGGGGAGAGATAGGAGGTGCCGATTAACATTGGTTTTGAATGTTAGCAGATCAAAATGGCAAGGAAAAATCTCGCCGGATAAACTATTCCAAATTCCTGTTGTTCGGCTAAAAAAAGAATCCCTATATTTCACGGTACTTCCAAAATTGGGCCCAAGTGTGAACTGATGAGCATTCCTTGCGAGACGAGTATTATGGGAGAAACTTTTAAGGGGAGGAATTAAACTGGCTACTTCGAGTGAACATTTATTGTAAAAGAAACGATAAAACAATTAAAGACATGAAACATTGCGTCGGTGTTCGAGAGGGGCAATTGTTTCAGCGGCAGTTCTATTTCCTGTCAATAATAACGCTCGATTCTGTATTCTATCAAGCAGGTGAAGCGATGTTTGCGAAGCACCTGCCCAGAGGTGGGAGTTATACTCGAGTTTAGGGCGTATAAACGCTTTATAAATTGTAGTTAGATCAGATGGGGAAAAATACTTCTTACACCGATACAGAAAACCTAAGCACTTAGCAGCTTTCTTAGCGATCTCAAATACATGATCGTTCCAACGGAGGTCGTCGTTAACACACATACCGAGTAATGAGAGATTTTCGGTTTCTTCGATGTAAGTGTCATTCATGGACAATGGCATTAGGGGTATGTTTAGCTTTAACGACAGAAGACAGTATTGAGTTTTCGAAGCATTAAACTCCACACGATTCCTATTACCCCATTTGTACAATGCTGTATAAATCGGAGTTTAATGAGCTTGACATACGGTACCGTTGCAATTGTACGTCCGAAGGCGAAGGATGTGAATTATTGAACGAATATGAAAAGCTGAGGGTAGAGTCGTCAGCAAAACAGTTAAGTGGATTAGAAGTAACAGACAGGTCATTTATAAAATGAGGGAAAGAGTCGGAGACAAAACAGAGCCCTGGGGCACACCAGCATTTATTTTGTGGGAATCAGACTTGATACCGTCCAATACAACTTGTATTGAACGGTCCAGAATATAGCTTCTAATCCAACGAACAAGAGTATTATCGATCAGTTGGATGATAGAGTAAGGTCGACGAATATCGACCACCAATCATATATTTGCTAATAAAACAGATACATAATATTCTTCATATATATTTATTTAAACAAAGGTAAAAAATAAAAAATAGGGGGTAATATGGACCACCTTGTTTGGACAATAATTTTCGACGTCCGTCTCGTCATGGCAGCTGAAGTGTAATTCTGGGCTTGATGAGGATTTCCTCTTCTTCTTGTCTAGTTTCTTTTTCCCGTTATTAGGAAAAGAATTATAGATATTAATTTGAAAGATATATGAATGAAGTTTTAAATGCTTACTTGCACATTTCTTCTTTTCAACTAAAATCTGATAAAGCGCTTGTTTAGAAGCACTTGGCTTGTTTTTTTATACAGCATTTTTTTTCGACGAATCTTCTAAAGAATTTTCGTAGGGCGACCACTAGTCCATATTGCCCTCACCCATGGTGGCCCATATTGGCCACACAATTTTTAAAAATATATGTAACTATTTTAAAAGGAAACGATAAAGCTAAGAATAATTGTCTTACTATACAATCAATAGAAAATATTATTCACTGTTTGTATTTACAAAAAGAAATGTCTAAAAAACTAATGGTTTGTTGCCGAAAAATAAAAACACTTATCAAAAAATAATGATCACCAACCCTAATTTTACTTTTTTCCGCATTATGCATTGACGCGTCGTCCTCGTCCATTTTAGAAAAGAGGCATTTTAAGTTCCGTTGAAAAAATTTGAAGACCATATTTAATTACATGTTGTTTGAGCTCTAGGCTTAAGTATGCTCAATTTTTCAAACATATATAAGTTCATTTGTGCTACTTTGCGCTTCAAATCTTTGAAGAAGAAAAAATTTGATTTTGTGACACAAGTCACTTCTGATTTCTCTTTTTGAGATTTCGTCTTCTTAGCTTTAGACTTTTGTTTTAAAGCTATGTCAAGGACATCATTTTTTCGCTTACTTATGAATGCAAAAATTAAGTCGTTATGTTTGTTTATGCTTATTTATAAAAATATTTTTGTAAAAAGCTTTCGTTATTTATTATTTTTGATCTATTTCTGTCGTGAATGTCTCAGTGTGCATTGGCTATCGGTTCATACATATATGTTTGTATGTATATATTTTCATTAAAATACTTGCCAAATTCGTGGGAAATTATAATTTTGATTTTTTTGAATCATCATTTATGATGCTGTTGTTAGGTTAACGTCATGTAAATGTACCAATATTTTGAAAATAAAAAAAATACAAAAACGAGGTGGCAGCAGCTTTTAATTCAACTTAATCAACGAAGGGTATAGCATTTATATTAATTTTTCAATGCATACATATGTATATCATTTTGTCAAAACAAAACAGAAAAAATATGGCTTGACATTGGAACTTTGAAGTTGATGGCTTTGTTTTAAATATTTTTCTATTTATATAAAGAATGTCCCATTCATAAAAACTTGTGAAATATATATTTGTTTATTGGTTTGATCAAAAATATATGTATATATATATATTTTTATAAATAAATAAGTGAGTTCTATGGTTATGGCTTATTAGATCGACGTTGAATGTCTCCGTCGTAAAGGACCCACCTATTTACTGATTTGCGGCCGGGTTGGTAGATAAACGGAATCAGTACTCGAATATCTAAATAAACGAAAGTTTCCGGCGGTATAAAACCACTTAAACGTGTGCTCCAAAAGGTTTAGCTGTAAGCCCCGAAAATTTGTCCCTTAGTCAAGGAGGTCATCGCCTCTGCAACTAAAAACTAAAAAAAAACTAACTATTGGCCTCGTTGTACAGGACTTCGTTGAGATAATAGTGTTTCTACTCCTAATCTGGTATTCTATGAAGTCCAAGCCAGGTGCAAAAAAACTGCCTCTCAAGTAGAGAGAGAAGCAATCATCGGTCTAATAAGAGGCATGTAGCTGCTTTAAAACAACCGTCTTGTCAGGGCACAAGCTTTCCTAAGTTCTAGAAAGTACATGTACATGAGGTTATGACTCAATGTACATGTACTACATCTTATAAAATATTATTTTCATCAACAAACATGGCAGTATAATTATTTTTCGATTTTTTTCTGGTTAAGAAAATCAAGTAAAAAAAAAACTTGCCTTCATTGAAAGTTTTGAAACACTAATTAAATCAGGAAATAAAAATAATTGGTATGAATATTTCCATTTCAATGAGTAAAAAAATTCATTTTATGTGAAGAAAAACATGATATGTCAATACGGAATGCCTACCTTGCTGGAATTAAAACAAAAAGAAAAAAAATTGTTTACACTTTATAGCAAGGATATAAATAAATAAACCATTTTTACGCCAATGTACTTACTTAAGCAACGAAGTCACCTATTTATACTCATACAGTACTGTGTGGACATTGTTGTCAATTAAATTAATCCCGTCTGGCCACGGGCTAGTTTTTTTCTGCTTAAGGATTAAATTTTTAATTTTGTTGATTATAGTTTACATAAGGTTTTTTCAAGAACTTTATACAGGGTGATTCGAATAAGATGCGACAAAAAGCCAGAGGATGTAGCTTGGGTCAAGACGATAAACAAATCGTACCAAAAATATTCTTTATTAAAATTTATGAAACTTGGCCACTTTCTTTAATGGATTTGCACAATGCTTATTTTTTTATATTTCAGAATTTCAGCTTTTTCAGCGCCGCACCGTCTAACACTGCTTTAAAAAATACCCCCTGATGATAATACTATGAAATTCATATTCAATGACTTGAGTTAAAATCGAATTTTTTTCTTTAAAAATAACAATTTAAGAAAAGACAGCGAAAATTATATTTAAAATAAAACTAAATGTTTTCTTTTTTTAAATAAATACTATTTATCATTTTATTTTTATTAAATAAATGTTGTTTTAAAATTTAAATAAATATTAAAATTGAAAAAAATTAAAAAAAATTCTTAATCTCCAAAACATGGAGGAGGCAGAAATAAAAACTTTAATTTTTTATTTAGTTCAAAATTTTAGTTCTCAAAATAATTTAATATAAAAATATCAATATTAATATCAAAAGAAAATTAAGATTCTAGATTCAGGATTTTTGTTGAACATGAATAATATATATAATTTGACTTAAATTTACTTATAACTTTGCATAAATTGATACTAATATTTTGTTTGTTGGCACATAGGAGGTCTAACGCTATACATTGGAATTGATTATAATAACAAAATATTAAATGGCTAAATTACATATAAATTAAGTTAAGTCGGTTGACTTTGATCTACTATCTTTGTTCCGACCCAGTTATCCAGTTGGGGCACTATCAATTTCACCATTACGTAGATTTCTGTTAGGTGGTGACAGGTTAAGGCTCTCTTCGAAAACTCTTTAACGAATTTCATTATCCACTCTTCTGTAATTAATGAAATTCTTTTCTGATACTCTTACTAATAGAATGTGTTGGTTTAGTTAAGGTCAATTGAAAGTTAAAATGGTTCGTGGTCTGGGTCACTTGGTAAAATTGAGCAGGTATAGCTGCTGATTTCTGGAAGTATATAAACTAAATTAGAATTTGTACTAAAGAAATCTAAGTTCGAAGGGGTTCTGGGAAAGGTTGCTTTTGGTTTCGCTACAACAGTCAAAGAATGTTCTTCACTTTTATGGCGCATCCTGTCCAATATAGCTTTTCCTTCATCGCTGATGGAGTTTTTCAGCCATTGAAAATGTCTTGTGATTAAATCCCTACCGGTATCCATAAGTTGAAAGTTTAATAATCCTGTTCAAATTATGAAATTGCGGACCAAGCACGTTGTTGTAGGAAGCCGAAAGCATAGAAAAAGAACCAACCGATTTATGACCATACCGTTTCTTTGGTTCTGTACATTTTGCGGCGAAATGCCCCCATTATTGCCTGATCGTACTGTCGATCACCTTCTTGCAAAAGCTTAACTTTAAGAATAGTCATTGTTAGTAATTCATCACGTGATTCCATAGCAACGACAAAACTCTGTAAAGACTTTGGCAAGCCTGAAAGTAAAATTATGACGAGCAATTCATCATTAACTGTAAAATTAATCTCACTAAGCTTTTCAACTGCATATGAGAAACGGTTAATATACTCAGACATGTTTTCCTTATCCCCTAGCTTTATGGACACTAACTGTTTAAAAAGCGAGATTTTTCTAGTGGGACCGCGTGATTGATGAATGCCTTTTAAACTATCCCATGCTAATTTTGACGTCTTGCAATGTTTCACATGGTTCACTTCAGATGATTTTATATTTAAAATTATGTTAGCAAGTGCCTTACCATCTTTAGACTCCTATTCTGAGTTTTGAGCTGGTGTCATATTCTCCTGCTTCACAGAACTACCATCGACACACGACAATAGGACAAGCACACTTTTCATTTGAACCGCCCATCCATCATAATTGTGTTCATCCAGTTTCTCAATTTGCAAAAGAGGCGAACTCATATTTATTAAATTATCTGGTTTCGAAATTATTACAAAATTTTAACAGTAAACTTAATTAAGCAATATGATACTGGGCCCATAACCTGATGAGTCCCAAATAAAAGTAAACGATTCAGTTCAAGAGTTTATTTACGACTGACTTAGAAAAAAGGTATAAAGTTAAGTATCAATACAAGAATGATATATTAAAGAGAACGCATTGGTATAAATCATGATTTATGTATGTGTTATAAGTAGGAGCGTTGATAAAGAAAGATGAAAATAGAAAAGGTACATTCACAATAATCTTTCAACAATTTTGATATGCAGAATTAATTTTTATATCTAGATCTTCTCAAATATAAAATTTGACAGAAATCCATAGAGCCAGCCAAAAATTAAAAAAACCGTTATATGAAAGGTCCCTTTAATAGACTTTTCCTGTATATGTGGCTCTAATCAAATGATAGCCAATACCAACAAAAAAAAATCTCAAAAATTTTCATCAAAATCGTTGGAGCCATTTTCGAAAAAAATTAGCTTTTCCTAAACCATCGTATGGCAAGTACCGTTATTTTTAGCCCTAAAAATAAAATTTCAATTTCCCCTCGGAGGAACGCCAAAACATAAACACATACCAAATTTGAAGGCAATCGCTTAACCCGTTTAGACTGCAGCTCGATATACACCCGGACAGACAGACAGAAAGACAGACAGACGGACATTTTTTTCCAATGACTTTTTTAGGCTTCTCTATGATCGTAATGTCATATCTTAATTTTTTTTATATTCACGAATCCTAAACTTGCCTTATAGTCCCTATAATCACAAGTAACAATGTTATTCTTTCTTGTCACATTAGTTTCACTTACATGTTATAAGCATGATACAAAGAAATACAAGGTATGCTAATTAGACGTATGCAAATCGCATTCATTTCTGGGTGTGGTCATTTTGACTCCACCTGCTGTTGTGGCCTTAGCGGCGCTGCTTTTGCCTGCCGTTGAGGCTCTCTTTACCATTGCTGCGAATCTGGCTTCTGGTTCAGTGACCGTATAAGCTGATTTTGGCTTGGCTTTAAGTGTAGGGCATCCTTAGAAGCTTACTGGATATTCTTCTTTTTGTCAGTTAGCGCACTATGCATCTAATCCAATGTTTTCTTTGCGCTTACCTTGTAATTGAATGAAAACAAGACGTAGGTGAAGTACTTCAATTTGGCCAGTATTTTGTTTACCATTTTTCTCAGTGATTCTCTTAAAAAAGTGTGACCAAAATTAGTCAATGCTGTGTTCTAAAATTATAATAGAAAGAAACTAAGTTCTTGTTGATTGACTAATTCCATATGAAAAGAAAGCAACTACTCTGATGTCTCTTGAAAAAGTAGGAATCATCAGATGGGGAAAACGAGTTTTGGTAAACCGATAGCGGAAAACATGATTCGAAAGCATGTGCAAATCCCTTAAGAAATCATTAAGATTTTCCAATATGATCCTTAAACTTTGGATTGCATCTATAGTTAGACAGAAGTATTATATTTCGCAGTCGACCTCCCAACACCCGCTCAACGATCTTCAGGGTGTGTGACATCAGCTTAATTGAACAGGAATTATCACAGCTTCACGTATCACCCTTCCCCTTGTATATTGGTATAAGGTTCATTTCTCTCCATTGATAAGGCATTCGATCACCTCTAAGAAGTTAGGTGCAGCTATTGGAAAGTATAGCCGGGGAAATTGTTCATTCAAAAATCCCTCACAATACCGTCGCCATACATGTGAAGGACGTCCTAAAAAGAAGCTGTACTTGATCATTGTTAATGAACTTTGAAGTGTGAACGAATCTCCTGAGCATTTCTCCTGCTATGAGGGTATATTCTGAACAAACAAAATAACATTCGAGGAATATGTACCCAACTCATGCATATGATCTTTTTGTAGAAAGCAAAGATTGTTTCTCCTTCTAATGGGTATAATATGTTTGACAAATTTTCCTGCAATTTGAATTCAGTGATCTAAGGTTGGTCGTTCAGTTGTTTCGTATATACTATTTCTAACTCGTAAAAGAGCGTTTTAAACTTAGCGACCTAGTGCCTATTTCGTCCTAGCTCCTCTTCCGAACTTTTCATATCATTTCAAATTAGTTTCGTTCAGTTTCATCTATAATGTTTGAGAAAATTTTGCTCTCAATAGCTTGTTGGTTTGAAGTTAGCTATAGAACTGGTATTTGGTATAAAGTGGTATAGGTGTAACTTCTCCTTATGAAGCACTCGGCATAATTTAGGTAAATTGTATTGTAAGTAAGCTTTACGTGGACACCTGCGGATTATGACTTAATTTTACGGTGAACCCATCAGTCACAGTTAGAGTCCTCTAAAAATGGCCAATGTCTTGTTTTGAGATTTTAAAACAAACTTTGATGAAAAAAACTTCGCAAACCGAACGAGTTAAGTCAAAAGTTTAAACCCTCGTATAAGTTTCGTAAAACATTTTAAACAATTTCCGGAAATCAAGAAGAAAAGATACCTTGAGCATTTTTTTCACAGCACTGTGTAGTGTTTTTCAACAGTTTTTTGACACACCATAGCGACAAGATGGAAGTATGAAACTTATGCGTATCGAATGGACGAAAAAAGAAGGGCGAATTTCTGGGATTATAATTATTTTTATTGATTTTTTTGTATTTTAACGCACAAAGGGTTACAGCAGATACAATTTTGTATCCCTTACTCTTACTCTTTAACTTTTTTGTAGTGATTACTTAATTGTAAGAAAATATAAAAAATAACCGACTTTATGTTTGCACTGGAATATTTTTGCACCCTGAGTTGTTATAGGTTATGATTTAAAAAAAAAAACACCATTTTCTTGAAATAAATTGTCTGCTGATATTATTTTAATGTTTTAATTATTAATCCTTTCCTTGGATTACTTGGATGTGAAGAACTTTTTTCTTCTTCCGTTCTTCGTTTTCAACTTTCAGGCCGCTTTGTTTCAAATTGAACATTTTTAGAAGGATTTTGTTGGTTCTTCATATTCTGAGAACAAAGTGACATATCGATATCATAATATTTAAATGACCGTTTTTTAAGAAGCAAAACTGCAAAACACTGGTCAACCATTAATTTCGTTTAAAGTCGTTATTGCAGAAATAAACAATACTATCGGTATCTCGAGAAAAGGTTTTCTTGGTTTTTTTGCTTCTGTTTGAGATTCCTATGAATGCGCTCTTTTCATTGAGGAATTATCTGGTCACCCTATTTGTGACTCAATTGCTTTCTTAGTTCAAAAAAGTAGCTATTGGCAGCAGTTAATATTCTTTTGAAATTTGAACTCAGCGCTTGTTTTATTCTCCATGTTGGTAGCGGACTCAAGGTAGACAAAGTCTCTTTGTTATTTTTTCTAAAGAACGAAACAAGTTAAAAGAATTAGGAAGATAGGAACTCAACGACTGCAGCTTGAACTAGTTAAAAAAAATTGCTGCGCAACCTGAGTATCAAACTCCCGATGTCTGGGTTAGGGAGCAAACAACTTTTCACTTCACCCATGGGGAAAAAGCTCACAATAACAACAACAACTCATCTTTATTTCCGATTGAGGAACTCAACGCCTTTTGAATGGAGATGACCACCAATTTATCCGGTTGTAAGAACAAAATAGAACAATTTAATGTAATCGTCCATTTAGCTACTAAGTTTTCTTATTCAAATGATAAGAGACATATTTAATAATCACTTAAATATTATAACTTGGAATTCTAAGTCAATAAGAAATAAATATGTCGAATTTTTAAACTTCTTAAATAGTCAAAAAGTTGATTTTGCACTTGTAACTGAAACTTGGCTTGCAACTTAAGATAGATTACCTTCTTCTGAATATCAGTGCTATCGAGTTGATCGTTTTGAAGAGAGGGGTGGTGGTGTAGCAATGTTGGTTAGGAATTCAACTCAACATTTACTTTTTTTGAGTTATTAAAACTCATTGCACAGGGAACATATGTACGTATATCGGTATATCCGTATATCCTTAGGCCCGTTTGCTGATACGACTCATAACTTTTTAAGTTCCAATTAAGTAACTAAGTTTTACTAAGTTGCTTGCACCAAGCTCAAAGTCTGCCATAAATGGCGCTAAGTGGTACTTATTTTAAGGAGAAGAAATAGTAGAGCATAAGTCTCGTAAGTTATACTTAGAAAATATGTGAGGTTAATTTTTTCATGGCATTTCCATTTATTTTGGTGCAAATAAAACTTGTTCTTGCTTATAACTCAACTAAAATTAACAAAAGCAAAAATGCATGCATCTTACTATGTTTCTGCTACAATCCGGTTCATCTACCAACAACTCATATGTACCATCGCCATCAAAAATGTTTTCGAAGCCAGTTATTGTTTTTGGGTGCATGTTGTGATTTCCCACCTCCAGTCTAACACTCGACATTTTTTCATTTACGACCACCTTACGTATTTCTTTTTTGGTAACTCTCGTAGAACTTTTTGAGCGATTCAGCGGTCCTGTAGCCCGATGAATCAGATTGGGAATTAAAGTTCGTGGTGATTCTCTCCCAAGCCGCTTCTTTTTCCTTCCATGTCACTCCGTCTGTTTTTTTTTTTTATTTTCTATAACAGATTTTTCATGAAAAGCACATTCGAGAAGCATTCGCTTCTCATTTGGTGAGATATTTAGATTTCTTCCTCTTTTTTGCCAGCCATTACAAACAAAATGTTTAAAAATTATTTTTTCGTGATTTAAGGCAGCTCTTTTCCATCAAAATTGTCGACACAAAGACTGGGGTTGCAATAGGGCAAACTGTTGGGGAAGTATATTAGCTCAATTCTGTTCTTTTCTATCAATGTTCTTTTTCCTCCTAGTCCTACATATTTTCTAGCTGGTTCTTGTGGATCTCCGTCCTTGATTTGTTTTTTTTTTTTTTCAAATATGTCTTGTCAATTTGAAACCCCAATTTCTGTAAATGCTTTGAGTTCTAACCAAAACCCTGGTTTTTGTTCTCTCCCTTTATCAGGTGAAAAGAAAGTGCAATATATTCTACAATTTGATAAAACAAATTCGACATTTTTTTCAAACTTCCATTAATATAATATAACTTCGAAATGTATCCATGGATCTGAATAATATCTCTTGCTTTGATGATGATGACTTCATTGTAGAAAGCTTCACGAAAAGCATTATATGCTCCACAGAAAAGAGCGTCCACAAAAAATAATGAAACGAGATTTATAACATAACTCTTCCTATTCATGTTTTGGATATTATTAAACTGAGAAATATTCATCGAAGGAATTGTCAAAGATACCACCAGCCTTTTTTCGAAAAACATGGTTTCATATTATAACCAAACCAACTAATTTCAAGAGAAATTTTACTTCTTCAAAACGAACTGTGGAACAGGAATATGCTTGATAGAAACGAGAAGCCCTTCTGCAATATTGGCAAGCTTACAAAAAATAAAAAAACAGAAAAATACTTTCCAAAGTAATGGAAAACTGCGAAAGTTGTCCCAAATTTTAAAGGCCGGGAAGAATCTAGATATAGCCAGTGGATAAAGACCAATTAGCTGGCTGAGTAGTTTAAGTAAAATTTACGAGAAAATTATATAAATGTTAAAATTCATTTCAGTTCGGGTTCAGAAGATTTCACTCTACTTCTCATCAGGTTAAAAGAATATGTCAACATGTCAAAAGTAGACATATTCAAGAAAAATCAACTGGCATCATTCTTTTAGATATTGAAAAAGCTTTTGATTCTGTATGGCACAAGGGAATAATTTACATATAAAACGATTCAATTTAAAATTCCGTTGTATTTGTGCAAAATTGTCCAGAGTTTGTTTACCAAGCGATGTTTTAGTGTTCATGGCAATAACAGGGTTTCGTCAATAGTTAGGTTCGATTTTGGTGTCCCTCAAGGCTCTGTACTTAGCCCTCTTTTATATAATTTGTACACTTGACACTACTTTACCCTTTTATAAATCGAAGATTTTCATTGACAATTAAAAATAAAGTAATTTTATTTATTTATTCTCTTTTATCATCAACGAGCGCACAAGTTACTATTTGTTTTCCTTTTAATGTATATAAGTACACTGCGCGAGCATTAGGATGATAGGGAGGGGAAAAACAGAAAGTGTAATTTAAGAGACAATTCTATTTCCTATTAATCTTAACGCTCTTTTTTGTATTCTATGGAGAAGGTGTAGCGATATTTTCGAAGCACCTGCCCAGAGGTTGGAGTTATACTCGAGTTTTGGGCGTATAAAAAAAAACTTCTTGCATCGATACAGAAAAACTAAACATTTAGCAGCATTTTAGCGGTCTTAAATGTATGGTCGTTCCAAAGGAGGTCGTCGTTGACACAAAAACCGAGTACTGAAAGCTTTTCGGTTTCTTTGTTGCAAGCCCCATTCATGGAGCTTTAACAACAGAAGACAGAATTTAGTTTTCAAAGCATTAAACTCCACACGATTCCTATTTCCCCATTTGACAATGCTGTATACATCGGAGTTTAATGAGCTTGACATACGGTAACGTTGAAATTGTACGTCCGAAGGCGAAGGACGTGAATAATCGAACGAATATTAAAAGCTAAGGGTAGAGTCGTCAGCAAAACAGTTAAGTGGAAAAATCTTTATTTTGCGGTTTAATTTCACTATTTGGGGCCTACTTTCATTTTTAGAATTGAGGTTATATTTCATTATGAAAAAAGCCCCTAATATCAAAGAATGAAATAAGACCCCCACAAAAATATTATGTCGAATACAAATTTGGCAATAAAAGCCACTAAGGTCAGTATAAGAACAAACAACAAATTTAAAGATTTGTCCCACTTTGATAAATGTTAGCATGAAGAAGGTATGGGGGGCATGCTGCCATACCTACCTCATACTGTTTGGGAGATAAAATCTCAAGAAATGCATAGAGCCTAGGCAAAACTAGTTTAGCCTAGGTGTGTTAGGGTTTTTTATTGGTTTTGGGGTCTTTTTTTCATTTTTTGGGGCCTAAGTTCATAAAAAATATGGTTTTATTTCATTATGAAAAAATGCCCCATTTTTGGGGCCTTATTTCATTTTCGTTTTTGGGGCCGCTTTGTCTGGGGCCTTATTTCCTACCGCCCAGAAGATAGCTTCTAATCCAACGAACAAGAGTATCATCGATCCCAAAAGCACGCATTTTCGATAAGAGAGCTTCATGCTAAACTCTATCAAATGCCTTGGAGATATCAAGCGCAATAATTTTACTTTCACCAAATCAGATTTACAGATTTGTTCCACTTTTCGGTGAGATATGTTATCAGATCACCAGTGGAAAAAAGCTTACAAACAGTAGCTTTGCCAGTGTGGAAGAACACCTCTCCAAAAAAATGGGGGGTATACCATCCGGGCCAGCGGATTATTGTATATCGATATCTTTGAGAACTCTTGCAGGAGGGGCAACGTTGCTGTGAGGCAACGTAGAGCTAGCAGCGAAATGGTCTGCAAGCAAGTTTGCCTTCTCTGAAGAGTAGGCAATTGGTTTTCCTTCAAATAAAATCTTTCTCAAATATATTTTTCTTAATAATAAAAACAATGTTTCAAATGTAAGACTACATGTCAAATCACTGTATTGTAAAATGTGCGGTTACAACACCTTTTTGTACTGATTTATTGCAAACAAAAATACTACTACTGCAGAATACGTTTTCCATATTCTATTAGTCTAGCTCTACCCCTGACAGTAAGTTTTGTTTTTTGGTGAAAAATTTGAACATCATTCCTGCAATGAGTTCTCAATCACATTCACATCCTTCCCATCCTACTTTATTCGGTTTGAGAAACCAGGGTTCCTTTTTCGTCTTCTTTTCGAATACTCTGCGAGCAGTTCTGGTCTTTCAATGCAGCGCCGCTTTCTAATCTTCATGTTTAGCTGCTTGGCCATCAGCTAATACGAGGATAGTGCGGTTGCTTCGAAACTAATTTT
Organism: Platycheirus rosarum; assembly: GCA_963971375.1. Classification (NCBI taxonomy): domain Eukaryota; kingdom Metazoa; phylum Arthropoda; class Insecta; order Diptera; family Syrphidae; genus Platycheirus; species Platycheirus rosarum. The sequence goes on along the minus strand of OZ020509.1, from coordinate 56,114,922 downwards.
TCTTTAATTGGTCGGGAAGTAGGTCCAAGACCAGCATCAAAATAGCAATCAGAAGTGGCCAGTTTACCGCTAAACGGACAAGAAAAAGTCTGTCCGAAAAGCAGTTATGTACATTTTATGTAATTTGCCATTTATATGTACGTACAATATGACAAAAAGACCATCTGGGACAAATATTTTTAATGATTTAATTTAATTTTTTAAGTGCATATACCCATAAGTTTATATGGAGAATACTGAATCGAATGCATGCCAAGCAAAGCGTAATTTTAAATGAAGACAACACACATGCACGAGAAATTCAAATTAATTGTTTCATCCGAAAGTTAACTATTGATTTTTTTTACTTTTAATTGGAACATGGTTCTTGTTTGTGCGTTATATAATATAAATAACGAAGAGTATTATATTAATGCAGAATCGATAAGGTTAATTAGTGAAATTGTGTAATATTAATAATCGTAATGCATTGGTAAGCAAGCTGTCGTTTCGTCTATTTAAAATAATTTCAAGAATATAAAAGCCAATGATTTATTGGTTACGATTAACAGAGAATAACTTTTCTGGGATTAAGTATTTTAAATGATAGTATAAAATTGTTTAAAGGAATTCTGAGCTTCTGGGCACACATTTGTTTGATGATGAGTGTCCGCAAGCACAGCACACCCTCTACGAGCAGAATAGAAAAGAGGAACACCGGCGTCTCAGAAAGAAAAATGAAGAAGTAAAGCTAGCTATATCTAAGCTTAAGAGCAACAAAGCCGCCGGAGCCGATAGCTTAGCTGCCGAACTCTTTAAAGCTGCAGGCGATGACTTGGTTATAAGTATGCACCAACTCAGAAAGAATGAAAGCATGCCCGATGATTGGAATCTCACTAATCTCAGCGTAACAACAACTTGTTAGGTTCATATCAGTGCAGTTTCAGGCCAGGAAAGTCCACTATATACAAAATATTCACACTACGGCAGATCTTGGAAAATGACGATGGAAAACGCACGCTGTTCCGTCAAGGTCGGTAAAGACCTTACGGACACCTTTGAAGTCAAAATTTAAATAAGGCGATTAGCGGTAATGCGAGTTTTTCAACATCACACTTTAAAGAATAATTCAGAACTCTCACGTCAACACCAGAGGCGCGATCTTTCAAAAGTCCGTTCAATTATTCGCATACGCCGACGATATTGACATAATACGACGAACACAGCGTGATTTCAGTAGCGCTTTTGTTAGTATTGAGAAGGAAGCGGCGAAGATGGGTTTAGTCAATGAGGGCAAAACCAAGTATATGCTGTCACCAAGAAAAGACACCCAACATCGACGTCTTCGACAAAATATCACCATAGACAGCTATTACTTTGAGATAGTTAGGGACTTTGTCTACCTGGGCTCCGCTATTAACTCAGACAACAACACCAGCGCTGAAATCAAACGAAGAATAATCTTGCAAATCACTGCTCCTTCGGGCTTAGAAGGCAATTGAGTAGCAAAGCTCTCTTTCGGTGATTTTTGGTCCTGTATTCATTAACGCACAGTGGAGAAGAAGATACAATGAAGAACTGTACTGGCTCTACAGCAACACAGATCTAGCCAAAAGAGTAAAAATTCAACGTCTCAGATGGCTGGGTCATATAGAGCGGATGGACATCATGCGAAACTGGAGGTAGCGCGTTAGGGACCAAGCTGGCTGGAGAAGCTTGTTAGTTGAGGCCCAGGTCCACCTGTAGCGCCACCTAAGGTAAGGTAAGCTAAGGTCACACATTAGTAAAGTTAAATTAATTTGTAAGATGTTTCTTAAATTTAATTTAATTTATGCATTGAGTTGAAAAATTGATTAAAATATTAAAACCATGTTTTTTACAGAAGTCGATAGTTTCAGTATTTAAATGCACATTTCTTTTGAAATCAAAAATATGTTATTCTACTATTTTAAAAGATCATACCAAAATAGCCAAGAAGCACATTTTTTTCAAAAACAGAGACAGAGAGGTGTAGCAATGCTTGAGAAGCACCTGGGCAGAGGTAGCAGTTATACTCAATTCTTAAGAGTTTAAACGCTTTATAAATTGTAACCAGATCGCAAGCGGGAATAACTTATTGCATGGTCCAGAAAACCTAAGAACTTACAACTTACAACTTGTATTGAACGGTCCAGAAGATAGCTTTTAATCCAACGAACAAGAGTATCATCGATCCCAAAAGCACGCATTTTCGATAAGAGAGCTTCATGCCAAACTCTTTAAATGCCTTGGAAATACCAAGCGCAATAATCTTACTTCCGCCAAAGTGATGTAGATTCGTTCCACTGTTCGGTGAGATATGCCATCAGATCAACAGTAGAACGACTGCTGCGAAAGCCATACTGCCGGTCATGAAGAAGCGTTTGGATTTCAAGATATTTCTTAAGCTGTAGAATAGGAGGGTGGAGGGGTCTTTTTTCTTAGGAACAGGCTGGACAAATGCTGTTTTCTATCTTCTAAGAAAGATTACAGAAGATTAGGAGCGATAGAACAGGTTACGCAGTGGTTTTGCCAGTGTGGAAGAACACCTCTTCAGAAGAATAGGGGGTATACCATTTGGGCCAACGGATTTGTGTATATCAAGATCTTTGAAAACTCTTCCTACTGTACGAGTGCGGAAAAAATATTTCCCATGGAAAAACTTACATTCTCGAATACAGGAGGGGCAACGTTGTTGAGATGCAACCTAGGGCTAGCACGGAAAATTAGTCCTTTTCATAACGGAGTTACATGAGTTCCTGACTTCTGCGTGCTTTTTCCGATAGGGTTAGGTTCGTAGGAACGAACTTATTTTGGGTTTGATACTTTTTATTCTGTTAGGAATAAAAGCACGCATCCCTAAAAAAATCACATTTTTGATCATTTCAGCATCATTGCCACTATTGAGGAAGCATAGTGACTTTGGAAGAAATTATTCAGGCCGTCCCAGCTGGCTTTCTCGTATTGCCAAACGGTCCTGGTGGTAAATGTTTCTTTAGCTGGATGAGTGGAAGACGAGAAATTTGCTGAAATGACACAATTTACTGAAGTGCCAAATAGAGAAGTTACACTAATGGTATACTAATCAGAGTGAGAAGTTAAAATTGATGGCAATGGATCCTTTGATCTCCGAGGAAGGTGATGCGTCCTATCTAAGCCAACCCAAACTTATTTTCTAGGCTTTCTATATTGATTCTTTTTTTTCAAAGCCAAAGTTAAAAGAAGTTTGTTTTGCCAACCACCAAGAGTTTCTTCAAATAAATATACAAAACACTTTCCAATATCAATACTTCACTCCAATCTTAAAAGTTACCAAAGAAATGTTTTTACTTTTCTAACTAAATAAATCAACTTTACCTCTCAGTGAAGAGGTGAAGTCAGGAATATAACACTTTACCTCAAAGTAAACTCCTAAACATATACATAGGTAATATGTACTAACGTAGGTACCTACTACACAGTAACCCTTTTAGGGCAAAAAGTAAAAGTAAACATTTCTACCTTTGCTGATGAAATAAAACTCTCCTACCAAGGATTTTGCCACCTCAAAGAATGGCACGCAAATAATGCTAAAAGACATTTACCTAAATGTTATGTTATATTAGATCAAATTAGTTTTCCCAAATGAAAATTGTTTTCCTCAGCCAATAACGACGACGCCGACTAAGACGACGCACAAGGGCGATGGCGACATGGATGGAAAACATTAAAAAGGGTAGGAACGACGACGCGAACGAAAGGCTTCCTTATGGTTTTGGTAACAAAGTTATTTGTTTTTATTTCGCAGAAAAGAGCTTAAATTAAAAAGGAGAAACTTTTTGGCAATTTTTTTGAAGCTTTACTTATGAGCTGATGTGGAAAATTATTCCTCTACATTTCGTGTTTATGGTTTTTAACTAGAAAAATGGGCAGACAAGCCAAAGGGCTTCGTCGAAGTTTTTTTTGTTGTTTTTAAGAATATACCCACACAATATTGTTCTTTTGTTTTTTAACTTTTTTTTCCAGCTTCTTCTTAATTTGAATGTATAATCTTTTTTGTGTGAAATTTGGAATTTTTGTCTTAACTCTAATTAGAGGAAAAATTTCAAAGAAAAAGGTACATATTGCATTAGAATGTTTAAGCCAAGGACAAGGTGTGACGCATCAACTTAACACCAGTGCCTGCAGGAGTTTTTGGAAAGACTTCAAGGAAATTACATTAAAGCTGTATGTAGTAGGTATAAAAAAAAGAATTTATATGCATACATATATAAGTATATAAATTTTTTTATCAAAACTCCTGGAGCAGTTTTTGAGAACAATGTTGTTCTTCCAAACCTTTATGTTTCCATTTTATTTTTCGTTCCCTACGGGTAGAGGATAAAAAAACTTACTTACTTACTTAGGTGGCGCTACAGTTCGGGACGAACCTGGGCCTCAACCAACATGCCTCTCCAGCCAACTCGGTCTTTGGCTAGCTGCCTCCAGTTTTGCACTCCAAGTTGGTTGAGGTCGTCCTCCACTTGAGCGCGCCACCTAAGGCGAGGTCTTCCTTGACTGCGTCTACCCTCTGGGATGGAATCGAAGATCCTGCGAGCCGGAGCATTGTTGTCCATTCGCTCTACATGACCTAGCCATCTTAAACGTGATATGCGTATTTTTTTGACCAGGTCAATGTCGCTGTACAGCTCGTATAGTTCTTGGTTGAACCTTCTCCTCCAAAGCCCGTTAACGCAGATAGGGCCAAAAATCTTCCGAAGAATCTTACGCTCAAAACGACTAAGGATATCTTCATCCGCTTTAGATAGAGTCCATGCCTCGGCGCCATAGAGCAGGACTGGGATGATTAGGGTCTTATACAGAGTCTCCTTTGTCTTTCGAGAGAGGGCTTTGCTACTCAATTGCCTTCCTAGGCCATAGAAACAGCGATTGGCAAGAGTAATTCTTCGCTTTATTTCTGACGAGATGTTGTTGTCAGATGTTATAGCGGATCCGAGGTACACAAAGTCCCTAACTACCTCAAAGTTGTACCTGTCTATTGTGATGTTTTGCCTAATCCGCCGGTGTTGTGTGTCCCTTTTTGTGGACAGCAGGTACTTCGTTTTGGCCTCATTGACTGCTAGTCCCATCTTAGCCGCTTCAGCTTCAATGCTAGCAAACGTTCCACTGACAGCTCGCCGAGTTCTGCCAATGATGTCTATGTCGTCAGCGTATGCTAGCAATTGCACAGACTTGAAAAAAATTGTCCCACTACAATTGACTTGCGAGTTTCTTATAATTTTTTCAAGTATTAAGTTGAAGAAATCGCACGATAGCGCATCACCTTGTCGGAATCCTTTTTTGACGTCAAAAGCTTCTGTGAGGTCAGAACCAACCTTGACGGAGCAGCGAGAGTTCTCCATCGTCATCCTGCACAGTCGGACGAGTTTTGTGGGAATGCCAAAACCTGACATGGCTCTGTATAGCTCGTCTCTATAAATGCTATCGTACGCGGCCTTAAAATCGATAAAGAGGTGGTGAGTATCGATTTGGAATTCTTGGGTGGTTTCCAGGATCTGCCGTAGCGTGAACATTTGATCGATTGTGGACTTTCCAGGTCTGAAACCACACTGATAGGGGCCAATCAGGTTGCTGACGAAAGGTTTCAGGCGTTCACATAGTACGGCAGAGAGGATCTTGTAGGCGATATTCAGGAGACTTATTCCTCTATAGTTGGCGCAGTTTAGAGGGTCTCCTTTCTTGTGGATCGGGCAAACGATGCTGAGGTTCCATTCATCAGGCATACTTTCTTCTGACCAAACTTTAGAGATGAGTTGGTGTATGCACTCCACCAGGTCATCTCCGGCCGCTTTAAAAAGTTCGGCGGGTAATCCGTCGGGTCCAGCAGCTTTGTTGTTTTTGAGTTTAGATATTGCTATCCTTACTTCATGTTGGTCAGGTGGACGGAAGTTTTGTCTGTCATCATCCATGTTGATTGGTTCATTCTGCCTGACAGCGGGATTTTGGCCTTCATCGCCGTTTAACAGTCTGCAGAAATGGTCCTTCCATGTACTCAGCACCGACTGTGACTCTACTACGAGGTTTCCATTCCTATCTCTACAGGCTTCTGTGCGGGATTTTTTTCCTTGGCATGTTCTTTTTACCTGTTGGTAAAACTTCCGCACGTTGTTCCTGGAGTAGCATCTCTCAATATCTTCGATCGCGCGCTTCTCATGCTCTCTCTTTTTCTTTTGGAGAAGCCGGTGTTCTTCCCGTCTTTTCTGCTCATAGAGCTCGCGAGCAGCTCTCGTCTTTCTTTGCAGCGTCGCTTTATATGCCTCTTGTTTGGCTGCATGGGCCTGCCTGCATTCGTCATCAAACCAGAGGTTTCGTGGTGGTGGTATGGTGAAACCTAGCACATCAGTTGCGGCATCTCTGATGGCTTGTTGGCAGTGTTGCCACTGATCTTCGGCACTTGATGCTGGCGGTACTGGATTTCTTGAGAGGTTACGGGATATTCGATCGGCATAGGTTCTGGCGGTTTCTTGCGATTGCAGCTTTCCGACGTCATACTTCCTCACAGTATTACTCCGTTGTTGTGGAGTTCGGGTTATTGGCATTCTTACCTTTGCTGCAACAAGGTAGTGATCCGAGTCGATGTTAGCTGCTCGGAAGGTGCGAACATCCAAGATACTGGAGGCGTGTCTTGCATCGATCGCAACGTGATCAATCTGATTGACGGTTCTTTGATCTGGGTGTCGCCAAGTCCCTTTGTGTATATCGAGATGAGGAAACCGTGTGCTTGCAATGGTGACGTTATGTGCCGCTGCGAAGTCAATTAGCCTAAGTCCGTTTTCAGACGTTGTGTCGTGTAGGCTATGTTTTCCGACAGTCCTACCAAAGATTTCCTCTTTACCAATTTTGGCATTAAAATCGCCTAGTACGATCTTAACGTCGTATTTAGGGCATTGCTCATAGGTTTTGTCGAGGAGCTCATAGAAGTCATCCTTGGTGGCGTCATCTTTGTCCTCTGTGGGGGCATGAGCGCATATTAGGCTAATGTTGGCGAATTTAGCCTTGATACGGATTGTCACAAGTCGCTCACTTACGTGTCGAAAGCCCAAGACTTCTTGCCTAAGTCTACCGCTTATGACGAATCCGCACCCAAATAAACGCTGTGGTCTTCTTGCGCAATCACCGTAGTACACGTCACAGTTTTTCATCCTCCTTTTGCCCGGCCCATTCCATCGCACTTCCTGGATGGCAGTAATTCCTGCTCTGTAGCAGTCTAGGGCCTCCGCTAGTTGTTTGGATGCACGTGGTCTGTTAAGAGTTCTAACATTCCACGTGCAGATCCGAAGGTCGTTGTCCTTGTCCGCTTATAAGTTTAGCAGGAATGTCCGGATGGACAGACCAGTACCCGGTGGTTACCGCGGGGAGGTAAAATAAGCACAATTGATGTGTACGATATAGTTGCAGCGACTGTGCATCACCAGTTTGATGCCTTTCAGTGCCTACCCTATTCATACAGCACCCAACCACCAAGAGGATAAAAAAAACATTCCCAAAATATGTAAGCACATCTGTGGCTAGAAAGAGAGAAGAAGGTATGTACAAAAACAATTAATTAGCAGAACAGCAAGACATCTAACATTGCCCCGGGTTCCAGATTCCAGACACTGAAAAATCCATCCTTTTCGTAGGTCGGCTCTACGGTTTCTGAGACCAATGAATGCATCTAATGTTCAAAATGATCAAGGGCAGCAGATCACCACCATCGAGATAAAATATTTCTGGAAAACAGAGCCTCCGGTGCCGCCCGCAAGTTCATATAAGACGACTCAGCTTAGATGATGAACATAAATAATTACGCAGAAGGCTTGACGAAATGGCAACTATATCAAGAGTTGAAAAAGGAAGTTAATTTTCTTCGCGAAGAAAACAAGATGTTAAAAAGAACATCTTTTCAAACAGAACGTCAGGCTAGTTCACCAAGAGCCTTCCCCAATACGGGCAATATTCAACACGGACTTTAACTTCTTGTGGCTCAGTCACTCTCCGCAAGCATATCATTAATTATTGTTTCATTAACAGAAGCCCAAATCTCGATAATAATTCGACTTATAACAAGTTTGATGCCATGTCTGATTTTATTCCGAAAATTATTTCACATTGTCCTCGTACTGAAATCGTTATTGCGTGCGATTTAAGTGTACATAATTTCAGGATCCAATATTCTGGTCAGAAAACACCCGAAGGAATGTATGTTGAGATCTTTGCTTGGCTGGTTATACCATCTTACCCACCAGATCGATGCGCCAACTCGAATACCGGATGTTAATAGGCAAGCTGTAATTTCAGCGAAATAATTTAAACGCCATTTTATTTATTTAAGAAATGTAAAAAAAAGTGTGATTTTTTTTCAAAATCATTTGAACGGTTTTTTAAATGAAACGGTTTTTTTAGGAACTTTTTTAAAAAATTCAAAAATGCAAACTTAACCACAAAAATAAGCCTACACTTAAAAACAAAATTTAAAAAAAAATTCACCAACCTTTTTTTAAAATACTGATTTTTCAAACAGAAAATTTAAAAAAAATGTTTAATGAACTTTACATACGGTACCGTTGCAATTGTACGTCCGAAGGCGAAGGACGTGAATAATCGAACGAATATGAAAAGCTGAGGGTAGAGGCGTCAGCAAAACAGGTAAGTGATTTAGAACTAACAGACAGAAGATCATTTATAATAAAAGGCACGACTGGGTCACACGTACTTGCTCCTATGTGCTAGTCCTTTTTAGGCGCAGGCGTCTTTTTGACAAAGATTTTATTTTAATGTTTTTTTTTTAGTTGCATTTTCTTTAGAATCGTTGTGGTTTGAAGCTCGAAAGGGCATGCGTCACGACAAAGGGATAAAGGATTGTTAGCTTTTTGCAGTTTTTTAGTGTACTATCTTTCCACTTGTTGTTTACTGTTTATAATATAATTTGCTAATAGAAAGATATAAAGGACTTATTTCAGTTTAATTTTTATTTTGGTATGGACAAATTTGAACAACTGGCATAAAGATTCGACATAAATCAGTAGGGCAATAATGCTAGATATGGGGACCTATATAGATCCCAATAATAATAATTTACTTTTTGAAATCAAATTAATTAAAATAGCTTAATTATGTTTGATGGATCGATAAACGTATGGTGTGGGTAGGTATTAATGGAATTTATTAAGGATATTAGGTACATATAATAAGGTTGGAAGGAAGGTAGGTACTAAAATTAAGATAGACATTTCAACTACTGTGAAGCGAGTGAGTGTAGACAATATTAAAAGTTAACACATTGGTTTTGTTTATTTATAGGCAGGTGTAAAGTTTTGTTTTCTTGATTGAAATTTTTGCATTCAGTAGTAATCGAATAGTTTTTTATTTTTTAGTTGTTTTTGTGTGTTTATCATAGGCTTCCCTATTCATTATGTGTGCTTTTATGATGACGAAATGCTTTAAAATACGTAGTTATGTATGTAGGTTGTCAAATTCTTTTATTTGACTAATGGCTAGGGTTTAGCCGAGCAATATGAAATAAAATTTTGGGGAAAATATTAAACAAATGAAATTTTTATGAAATCAAAAAAACACTATTTATAACGTTTTTTTGGAAAAAATGTTGTAAGCCATCTAATTTCTTTTGCTGTTTTCTATTTTATGATTTTTTCATTTCAAAATGTTTTTTTTTGAAAAACTTTTCGAAAACATTTTTAAAATTTTTTTGAGTATGTCAATTTAAAGAAATCTATAGTTTATACTAGGAGAAAAAAATTTTAAAATAACCATGGATCCGTTTTCCAAATATTCAAAAAACAAAATAAATGTTTTTAAAAATTATTAAAAATTTAAAAAAAATGGTTTTGAAAATTTTAATAAGGAATATTATTTATATCATAAAACACTACATATTTTGAAAATTTCATCAAAATCCGTCAATTAATTAACGAGAAAATCTGATTTTAAAAAACCGGTCATATGAGAGGTACCGTTATAAAACTTTTTTTGGAAAATCCATTAAAACTAGAAGATAGCTTTTCCATAGAAAACACCATTCAGAAAGTTTTATCAAAATCCGTTTTCGAGAAAAATAAGTGTTTCATTAAAATTTATATGGCAGGTACCGTTAGTTTTGGAGCTAGAATGCCAATTCGAAAAACTGTCAGGTAGAATACTCTAAAAATACTATATACCAAGTTTGAATCAAATCGGCCCAACCGTTTACGGACAGACAGACAGACGGACGGAATTTCCCGACCCACTTTTTTTGACTTCTCTATCATCGTAATGTCATGTTTGATTGTTAGAATTTTTTTTTACGAATGCATAACTTGCCTTATAGTCCCTATAAATCGCAAGTAAAAATGAGGAAAAGAGTCGGGTACAGAACGGAACCCTGGGGCACACCAGCATTTATTTTGAGGGAATCAGACTTGAAACCGTCCAGTACAACTTGTATTGAACCGTCCAGAAGAAAGCTTCTAATCCAACGAACAAGAGTATCATCGATCCCAAAAGCACGCATTTTCGATAAGAGAGCTTCAAGCCAAACTCTATCAAATGCCTTGGAGATATCAAGAGCAATAATCCTACTTTCACCAAAGTGATCTGGTGCCATCAGATCACCAGTGGAACGGTTGCTGCGGAAGCCATACTGACGGTCATGGAGCAGCTTTCGATCTTCCTACCCTTGGCTACCCTTATAATGTTAACCACAGCGGGGGCGTTAGGAAAATAGGGAGGGCTATAAAAGGAGATATCGAGCACATTTGTTTTAAAGTTCGGCAAGTCATAATGGGAGGGAAAAACAGAGTCTGCCAAGGCATTCCACATTCGCGTGGTACGGCTAAAGAAAGGATCTCTGTATTTAACTGTATGTCCGAAGTTGGGCTCAAGGGTACATTTATGGGCATTCCTAGCGGCGCGAGTATTACGGTTGAATTATTTCAGGGGAGGAATGCAGCTGGCTATTTCGCTAGACCATTGATTATAAAAATAACGGTAAAATAACGAAAGGCACGAAACATTACGACGGTGCTCAGAGATGAAAATGTTTCTGTTATTGTTCGGTCGCCTATCTTTTCCAAAGCTTTTTTTTGTATTCTGTCTATAAAACTCAAGTGTGTAATTGGAGCACCATGCCCAAATATGAGAATTATACTCAAGTTTTGGACGAATATACGCTTTATAGACCGTAGCCAGATCAGAAGGGGTAAACAATTTCTTGCATCTTCGAAGGAAACCTAGACACCTGGCAGCATTTTTGGCGACTTCGAATATGTGGTCGTTCCACAGAAGGTGGTCTGTAATGCACATACTGAGAACTGATAGGTGTTCTATTTCTTCGATACAAGTGCCACTCATCGATAGTGGCAATGGGGGTTTGTTTCGATTTAACAACAAAAGACAACATTGAGTTTTTGAAGCATTAAATTCAACATGATTTCTTATTCCCCATTGTACAATGTTGTCAAGATCAGAATTTAATGAACTAATCATACGCTGCCGTTGCAGTTCCACATCCGAAGCACATGGATGATAGTCTGGAAACGAATATGAAAAGCTAAGAGTGCTGTCGTCAGCGAAACAATTAATTGGATTAGTAGTTTCAGATAATAAGTCATTGATAAAAATAAGGAAGAGAGTTGGAGATAAAACAGAACCCTTAGGCACACCAGAATTTATTTTGTGGGTATCAGACTTGAATCCGTCCAACACAACTTGTATTGACCGGTTCGAAAGGTAATTACTAATCCAACGAAGAAGAGATTCGTCGAGTCCAAATGCACGCATTTTCGATAAAAGGGCTTGATGCCAAACTCTATCAAATGCCTTTGAAATATCAAGTGCAATGATCTTACTTTCACCAAAACGGTGAAAAGATCGATTCCATTTTTCGGTGAGATAAACCATCAAATCACCAGTGCATCTATTGCTGCGAAAGCCGTATTGCCGGTCATTAAGAAGCTTTCGGTCTTTAAGATATATTGTGAATGTTAAGATCTTTTAAGACCCTTGCAACTGAACGAGTGCGGAAGAATATTGGTCCCATAATGTCATTTACGTTCTCAATTACAGGGGGATTGATAACACCTGCAAGCAGATTTGCTTTTTCTTGGGAATCGACAACAAGTATATCGTTAAAGACGAGCGTAGGAACCGATGATGACGAAGAATTCCGAATGTTTTTCACAAAAGACAATAATTTGTACTTCCTTTGGGACATTGAAGAATTTTTGACGAATTTTTTGCTCATGTAAAAATTTCGTCTTGCGAATCTGAGCATTCCTAGCTTGTTGAAACTTTTTCCAATTTTCCTCGGTAATGTTGGCTTTGTAACAACGGAAACTTACATCTTTCAACCTAATAACCTCTTTGCAGCTCGCATCGAACCATGAGTTATTTTTAGGTTTGATACTCTTTGCCCTATTTGGGATAAAATTTCTCATTCCTACTACCAAGGAAGCATATTGACCAGTTAAAGGTCCTAAAAAAATTATTGAGACCTTCCCAGTTGGCTTTCTCGTATTGCCAGACGGTTTTCCTAGGGATTTTTCCATTAACTTTGTTTGCTTGACACGAGAAATTTGTAGAAATGACGCAATGATCAGATGTGCCTAGAGGTGAAAAAACACGAACAGTGTGTTTATCCGGATCGGGGAAACAAGTCTAGGGTGTTGGGAGTTTGACCTGCAATGGCAGGAACTCGGGTTGGCTCGTCAATGAGCTGAGTTAGTTGGTTTACCTCAGCAAAACTCTCAACATACCTGCCTTCGGGTGTTGTCTGGCCAGAATATCGGAGCCAACTAGAATTGTGTACATTGAAATCGCCCGTAATAACGATGTCAGTGTGAGGATAATGGGCAACAATTCTCTGGATGGAGTCAGACAGAGCATCAAATTCGTTTGAAGTTGACACACTGTCTAAACTTGGGCTCCTGTATATAAAACAAGTATGGATGATGCGCTTGTTAACCGTGAATTTGAACCACATGAAGTTGAAATCTGAGTTAGAACACAGACCGTATTTCGGTTGAAGTTGGTATGCATCATCATTCCTAACATAAACGACGAGGCCGTCTTGGGCAAAGAATAATGGCACATGCAGATTAAATTCCGTGTGGTCGGTATTTTCACCTATACCTGGGTTTCACTTAGTGCAAAGACAGCTGGCCTGTTTAAGGTAGTGTAGACGTATACAGAACAAAAATTCTTCCTTAACCCACGAATATTTGCGTAGTCAACCCTGAATGTACCCACCATTTTACAAAACAAAACTTAAAAAACAAAATCAGACAATAAACTATAATTAATGCACAACTAAGGCCCAATTTGAGTTTTTCAATTCAATTATTTTTAGTGTTATGCCTTAATAACAATTAAATTGAGCCGCCCCTGGATTTCTTAGTGCACATCAATTAATCTATCCGATAACGTTTTAGTTTAGCCATTGATTAAAACCAAGAGCCAAACACAATCGTCTGCGAGGAATGGACAAGGAATCAAGGGAAGGGATTACCCGCCAGCATAGGGCTGGCAGCGAAATGGGCGGCGAGCAAGTTATCCTTCTCTGAAGGATTATTGTCGATGAGCGTTGGAACCGAAGATGTTGAGGAGTTTTTAATATTTTTTTACAAATGACCAAAAATGTTTACTGCCTTTGGGAGACTGCAGAATTTTTTGCCCTAATTTTTGGTCTTGCAAAAATTTGGTTTTTTTAATAACGGAGTTGCACGAGTTCCTTGCTTGTTTGTGCTTTTTCCGATTTTCCTCTGTAGGATCGGAAACTTACTTCTTTGAGCCTTATAGCTTCTTTACACTCAGAATTAAACGAGGACTTTTCTTTAGGCTTAATGCTTTTTACTCTGTTAGGAATAACAGCAATAACATCTAGGGATGCGTAGAAGAATCACATTTGTGATCATTTCAGCACTGGCATCAATGTCATTATCGAGGATGCATAGTGACCAGTTAAAGTTTCGGAAAAAATATTCAGGCCGTCCCAGTTGGCTTTCTCGTATTGCCAAACGGTCCTGGTGGGAAGTTTTTCTTTAACTGGATAGGTGGAGGATGAGAAAGTAGCTCAAATGACACAATGGTCTGAAGTGCCAACTGGAGAAGTTACACTAATGGTATATTTATCACGGTGAGAAGAAACAAGTCAAGAGTATGGTTGGCTTGCCCAGCAACATCTGGTATACGCGTTGCCACATCGATCAGTTGGGTAAGGTGATGTAACCCGGCAAAGAGCTCGACATACCTCCCTTCGGGTGTTATCTGGCCAGAAAAGCGGAGTCAACTAGAATTGTGTACATTGAAATCAGCCGCAATAACGATTTCAGTGCGAGGACAATGGGAAACAATTTTCGAAATGGAATCGGACAGCGCATCAAACTCGTTAAAAGTCGATTTACTGTCGAGATTTGGACTCCTGTAAATAAAACAATAATGAATGATATGCTTGCGGACAGTGAATTTTAGCCACAAGAAATTAAAGTCCGTGTTGGAGCATTGACGGTATTGGGGAAGGCTCTGGCAAGCAAAATCATTCCTAACATAAACGACGACACCATGATGGGAAAAAAGTAATGGCACTAATGTATATCCAGTTAGAGCAAATTCTGATAAATCAGTTTTTGCTTCAACCTGTTTCATTTAATGCCAAAACAGCTGGTCTGTGTTGCACAGTGTAGGCGTACACATGAAAGAAATTCTTTCTTAAGCCACGAATGTTGGAGAACACGACAAGAAAATTACCTACCATGTAAACAATAAAAAAACACAACTCCGATTTAAGTCGAACTGCGGGAGTATGCCTAAATTAATCTCCGTAGTAGCAAACTATCCTAGGTGTTATGCCCTTAAGATAGTTTACATACAACAAATTAATTCAAAAATACATCACAATAAGACAGATCAGATGACATTCAGCTATGCACTGCAAATCATCATACGATAAACATATAGTCTTATGGGAAGTACCGTTGTTAGCCGACAGTTTTAAAAAAAATGTTCACTAAAATATAACCCAACCTACAAGTACACTGATTTTTTTCATAAAAATTCTTGGAGCCGTTTCCGAGAAAAATAAGCTTTCATTTAACGGTTATATGGCAGGTACCGTTTATATTTGAATTAAAAAAAAGAAAACAGAAAAGAGTCCTCTGTAGTATGTCAAAATAACCTTAAGTTCAATTTTGTTGGGGCAAAACCCTCATTTATTCGGCTTAATACAACCTATTTCTTAATCTAACTTAAAAACTAAGACACTTATGACCTAACTGGTTGGGAGGTTAAGAAGACGAAGCTTTAGGCAGGATGTACTGATATTAAAGTCAAAACAAGTAGTGTTTGAATTGACACTCCTTAGCATTCGGGAGATGGGTTCATTGGAGCCATAAGAGGTTCGATGGGTGAGAAGATAAAAGAGGCGAGGATTACGTATACGAGGGTTAGTGTTGAGAAAGATGCAGTCGTTACGGGCTGTACAGTGTACAGTCAACGTTACCTAAGAATATTCGATGAACGAAGAAAATGTCAAATATTTCTCTTCGATCTTTCAGAGAAGGTAAGATTAATGGACTACTCTAATCAGGACCTCGCCGAGCAAGTGGGAGGAATCGGCTTTGTAAGCTCTCACTTCTGGCAATGTGCACTTGTTGGTAGGGCGACCAGACTTGACAAGCGTATTCAAGAAGCGGACGGACAAAGGATATGTAAAGGGAACGAGTAACTAAGGGGTCTGAACATTTCTTGGACCATCGTTTCACGAAGCCACAAATAATGCTTCAGGTCACGGATCACCTGAACAGGGGGAATGGTTTGACTGTGGAGTAGATAGAGATGGGCAGGAGATTTGATGCGTTTTCGTGAGAAGGTTATCGATTGGCATTTTAAAAAAAATTAATCTCCAAGCAGTTTTTGGAGCACCAAATTGAAAAATTATCGAGATTTTGTTGGAAATGGGAAGTTTTCATTTGAGAAAAATCGTTTTATAAAACTTTGTATCATCTGCGTACAATAAGATGCAGGAATATGTGACGAAAATTTCAATGTCGTTAATTGTAAGAATGAAAAGCAGAGGGCCTAAATGGCTTAAATGTTCATATAAAATACTTTCGAAAAGTTTGGGTATATGCGATAGTTAAGCACAATGGTACGATAGTTTTTGACGTCGCTCTTTGGTTCTTTTTTGTAAATAGGAGTTATAAACGCGGTTTTT
Organism: Platycheirus rosarum; assembly: GCA_963971375.1. Lineage (NCBI taxonomy): Eukaryota > Metazoa > Arthropoda > Insecta > Diptera > Syrphidae > Platycheirus > Platycheirus rosarum. Next base: position 56,098,700 of record OZ020509.1, on the reverse strand, counting down.
CAAACTTGTGGAAATATTGAGATATGGATAAGCTAAAAATGTTTGAGAGAGGAAGTGAAAGAGCGGAAGAGCATTTCTTTAGAAATATTGCAGGAATACCAGGAATATACTCACAATTTAGTTGATTTAACTTTTCTTAAATAAAATTGGAGTCGAAAAAAGCGGGAGAAATGAACCAAAAGAGAAATTTGGTAAATACGTGAAATAAGCAACATCAGGAACAAAAAAATCATCGGTGAAAGATTGTTTAAAGTAACTTGCGAAATAATTTGCAATAGGGAGCGCTTTATTTAAAGTTTTTTTATTGAAAGAAAGCGATGATGAATACCCGTCAGATTTTCTTTTGTAGTTAACAAATTGGAAAAAAAATTAGGATCATTAATAATGTTTGTTTGCATTTCGATAAAAGGGAAGTCTATTCAGATATTCATTATTTTTTACTGAAATTAGCTTTATGGAAACCGTAAGAAGATAAAGATGAGGGGAGCTAGGCGGTATAGAAGAATGGACAACAAATGAGAAAAGATTGAAAGGAAGAGCGGACTAAGTGAGACTGAGGAATTTATGTGATCTATTGTAAAAACAAGGTCAAGTTGCCTGAAATTTTTAGTTAAGTTGTTGAATCCACATAATCTTTTTTCAAATTGAATAAGAATCATCATGTAATCTTAATTTTTTGTGAAAAAAGATTCCTCAGTTCAAATAAGTGTTTTTCATTTAGAATTTTTTTTTTTTTATTTTAAATTGATAAATTTCCTTCATTTTCACTAATTTTCTTCGAATTGAATAAATTTACTCGCTGAAATTTATTAAAACAATACCAATTATCCCCTTATCTATTTTTCCAGTTTAATGTGTATTTAAAATACATACGCGAAATTTAAATTTTTCATCAAAATATTTTTTTTTAATTACCAGCACTATAAAACTTTCATGATCTCAACCAAATCCTTTAATTATTTCAAACTTATTTTTAGCGGCCAAAGGGAGGTCCTATTCCCTGCGACAAAAAAAGAATAAAAGTTTCTTACTTATTTTCTTCATTACCCATCTGCATTATCAGAAGAAAGAGATACTCTTTTGATTCGCTGTTTTATTCATAAAACAATTCTTTTCAAAAGTTGTCTATCTTCATCCACTCACCAAAAACCATGAACTAGATAAAATTAAAAGAAAAATCAAGCAAAACTTTCTGCTGTAACTGAGTAAAATAAAAACAAAACAAAAATGAAAGAAAAGCCTCAAGCCCTGGAGTCATTTTCTTACAATTTCCACTGCGAAAAAAATGACAACTTTTTCTGCTACACTTCAACACCATCTTGTTTTAATTTATGAATTTCGTATTTGAAGTCAAATTAGTCTTACCATCTCATTATATCACCTGGTGAATAATTGCATTTAGTTAACCTGAGCACTGGTTTTACTTTTCAGTTCCTGCACCACCACCTTTGCCATCGCTGGTTCCAAAACCACCACCACCACCTCCACCACCATTAGCACCACCACCGGACTTTGAAAAGAAAAATCTCACCGAGAAACAGAAGGCAACAATCGAAAAGCTTAAGTAAGTTTATTTGTATAATTTTTAATTTCGTTATTAATGAAAACAATTGTTTTAATTTTGGTATTAAGGACCCGACCAAGGAGACGGCCGGACTGGTCGGAGATGATGAAAGAAGTTGAAGATGGTAAAAAACTACGACATGTGCAATGCAATGACAGGTGGGTTGCTTTGTTTTTGTAATAAAATAATAGTCTTGATCAGCCTGTAGAATAGTGTAGAACTTTAAAGTTAATTTATAAAGGCACTAATCTCTATTAACAATTGTGCAAGCGCGAGATATCGGTGACAATTGGATCGGTTCTTTTTTCCTCTCCACATTCCACTTAATACTTACCTTACCAAACCTTAGGTGGCGCTACAGTCCGGGGTGGACCTGGGCCTCAACCAACAACCTTCTCCAGCCAGCTAGCTGCTTCCAGTTTCGCACGTGGAGTTGGTTGAGGTCCTCTTGCACTTGTGTGCGCCAGATCTGTGTCGCTATACAGCCGGTACAGTTCTTCATTGTATCTTGTTCTCCACTCCGTTAATGCATACGGGACCAAAAATCAACCCGCAGAATCTCTAAAGCGTCCTGATCCGCTTTTGACAGCGTCCATACGTCTACAGTCTGCATCATAGAGCAGGACTGGGATAATGAGAATCTTATAAAGGAACAATTTTGTTATTTAATTTTTTTTTTTTTTATATAATTAACGCGCGCACAAGGGACTATTTGTTTCCCTTTTAATGTAACACACTGCGCGGGCATTAGGAAGATAGGGAGGGGAGAGATAGGAGGTGTCGATTAACATTGGTTTTGAATGTTTGCAAATTGAAATGGCAAGGGAAAATCTCGCCGGGTAAACCATTCCAAAGTCGTGTTGTACGGCTAAAAAAAGAATCCCTATATTTTACGGTACGTCCGAAATTGGGCTCAAGGGTGAACTGATGGGCATTCCTAGCAAGACGAGTATTACGGGCGAAACTTTTAAGGGGAGGAATGCCTTCTAAGACCGAAGAAGAAGCGATTGGCAAGAATTATTTTATCATTTGATTTCAGCGCTGGTGTTGCTGTGTGTTAAAAGCGCCAACTGCATTACTCCCTCTCTTCCTAAAAGGGAAACAAATAGTCCCTTGTGCCAGCGTTAATTATAAAAAAAGCCCAGGTAGACAAAGTCCATAACTAGCTCATAGTTATAGCTGTCTATCGTGATGTTTTGTCCAAGACGTCGACGTTGGGTGTCTCTTCTTGATGACAGCATATACTGGTTTTGCCCTCATTGCAAACTACTAAACCCATCTTCGCCGCTTCCGTCTCAAAACTCACAAAAGCGCTACTGACATCACGCTGAGTTCTTCCAATTATATCAATATCGTCGGCGTACGCGAGTAATTGGGCGGACTTTTGAAAGACCGTGCCTCTGGTGTGAGAGTTCAGCACTGCGATTGCGATTGCAGCCATCCGACGTTAAACTTCCTCACAGTATAACCTCTTCTTGGCGTTGGTCGGGATGTTTTCAGTCGTATCTTGGCTACAACTGGGTGGTTATGAGAAGTTCAATACATCTGACCTTGCGTTTTTTATGGCTTGTTGACATAGTCGCCATTGGTTTACGGGGTTCATATTGTTAGCCGGCGGATTTCTCGCTTGTTCGAGGGATACTCGATCGGCATAGAATGTGGCGGTCGATTCCGAATTGAGTCTTTCACAACTGAATTTCATCTGCGTGGTTGTTGATTGCCTAATAGCTTCCATTGATATCCGTTCACGAAGTTTGGCTCCAGCTTGATAGTGAACCGAGTCGGTGTATGCTCCTCGGAACGTACGGATATGGACGTTCAGAATATAGAGGAATGTCTTCCTTTAATCACATGATCGATTTGACATTTTGATTATTTTCGGATAATCAGCGTAATAAATAAATACATATTTAGTGAGTTGTACTTTTTCGAGACAAGTTTTAACTCTTGGAGATTTTGTCAGTTCCTCGCAAGAGGCAGTACCCCGGAAAAGAAAGTGGCTATGAGCGGAGATGGTTTCCTTTAGGCTTTGTTTTCCGATTGTCTTACCAAAAATGTTTTCTCTCCGAATTGTAGCGATTAAACTCTTGAAGAGCTGATAAATAAGCTTTAAACCCGAGGGGGCCGGGTAGCTGTTTAGCTTTGTACGCTCGTTTTACGTGCACACACGTAAATCATTCTCCTTTTTTTTGTTTGCGGTCCGTCGTCAACATTATTGGTTTGTTCATCCGAGGCATATCGGTTTTCATCACACAGGCTCATGTGGCCTGTGCATGAGTATATAGATCGTGCTGGATTTAAAGAGCGATTCTTTTCTTCTGCTACTAGTTCCTCAGAAGGTTACGCAGATATCTACAACTCATGGGTTTAGGAACTTTAGGAGCATACGAGGAACTTTAGGAGCATACGAGGAATTCCGTCAAATAACCCTCGCGGCGAGATTGTTATAACGGGCAATTTCAGTATCCATAACTACACACCAAAGGCTAAATATGCACAGACTTTTGTTTGAATTTAGCCATTTAACCTTGTTGATGATCCTAAAAGAATACCAAAAGTTGCAGGTCAGATACCAAACATTCTCGACTTATTTTTAACTTCTCATTGCAAAAACAATACCACCAAAGTCCTTGAACTTTTAGACACATCTCACCTTTCATATTTTCAGCCAATTTCTCATGCTCCAGCCTCACTGTAAAGGAAAAATTTCCAAAAGAAACGTCTTGCTGTTGGCTAAGCCTGTTCGTAATTTTTTGTATCTATTTTATTTTTCAGGACGTTTTTTTATAATTGGTTGGAAAAAGCACTTGTTCAACAAATTAAAAAATAGGTGCATCTTCATTACATATTAACTCCTATTCTTTCTAAGGTCATGAAAATACTTATCAATCAATCACCAGCTTAAGATATATTTCGAAGAACATAAGCTTCTCAGAGAACGTCAGTACGGTTTTTATTGCAGCAGGTCTACTGGTGATATGATGTCATATCAAATCGAGATATAGAACGAATCATTACATCACTTTGTCTTCGTCTCTCAACTCGAACAGTAGTTTAACATTCAACTCATTGAGAAGATGCCGTACTTCCTCATTAGACATAAACTCTTTACCCACGATATTTCTTCTCGTCTCTCGTAGTAAAGGACACCTTCCAATGAAGTGGTAGATATCTTCTCGTTCTTACAAATTGCACATAGTGCATATAATCTGCAGGTCCTCACGGTGTGGTAAAAAATTAAGCCTTAAAAGATCTCCTTTCAAACGAAACATCATAGAAATCTCTTCTATCTTGTAACTGTCACTGAAATAGTTATGATTACGCTGATTGTGGTTCATTTGACTGTAGCAGGTTCTATATAATGAGTCCTCCGCTTGACGTTCATATATCGTTCTTATGTGCTCATCCACACGTGTGATGAGTTTATAAAGCGTGATTCTCCAGCTTCCAGTTGCTATCACATCAAGATTTAACTCGAAATCTGTTTTACGCTAAGATCATCAATTCCCTAAACCAACTTTTCTTTTGAATTGTTTGAAGCGGCACTATTTTAGGCAACCTATGGTTAAGCATGTTTATAACTTTTATTATATAATATGTAATCAACTTGAAGCTTCAAAGTTTTGATAAAAAGAGGCGACAGTCCAATTTTCAGCATCACCATATAGTTCGGCAAGTTAGATGGTAAATGAAAAGTCCTTTTAGTATAAAATCTTAGAAGCTTTTCCACTGCCTTGTATTGCTTGCAACCCCAGACTTGCGCTGCGTAAAACAGTACTGATTAGAGCTGTGTCAATCGTTCATTTTCAAAGATTCAATCGTTCATAATTCGGTCATTTAAAAGATTTGTTGTGTTGTGACTTTTGAATGTCATTGTGAATAAAACATTTTGCATGGTTTCCATATATGACATGTATCTCTGCATTTGGATCTATCCGATACCAACATCGACATCCGTGTTTCGTCAGTAAATCATTAGGTTGAGTGTATGTCTCTCTCTCTAGTCTCACTCTCTTTGTAAAAAAATACTTAAATATCAGTTCAGTTTCACTTTGTTTCGTTCATTTATTTCAAATCATTCTCTATCTCTGGTCTGGTTCTTTGTGTATCGTGTATTTTATATTCTGTATTGCATTCAATGATTGATTGAATTTCAGTTTCGTTTTCCGCATCGTATCGTTCTCGTTCATTTGAAAAGTATTGAAATTGTGAACGACCGAGATATGGAAGTGTGATTGCAATCATCAATACTTTTCAGTGAACGGGTCATAAAGACCGAATCAATCACGATTGACACAGCTCTAGTACTGATTCCGCAACCGCCTCAAAAACCCTGTACTTGCTGCGTTGCGTCACAAATTTGTTATTTAAGCATTTTGTCCATGCTATTTTGATGGTTGTATTAGCTTGCGAGAGCTTTTGTGAATATGATCCCAAGATATTTATATTGGTTAAATACATCTATTGTTTCACCGTTATAGTGCCATTTTTCGTTAAAGCAAGTTCTCCCTCCTCATTTTTTAAATAGTACTACTTTTGATTTCGGTAGATAAACAGTCAGTAGCCACCTATTACAATATTCAAAGAGTCTGTTAATCATGAGCTGTAATGACTCCGGAGTATACGACAATATAAATATATCGTCATCAAAAAGTAATGCTTTTATAAGGGTCCCTGCATACTCTATACCACAAGGCAGATTTATTATAACATGGTCCTCAATAAACAATGCAAGCAAACTAGGGCTAAGTGCACATCCTTGTTTTACTCCTGTATGCGTTCGGAACCATTCCGATGCTTCTTTACCATTCCACACAGCTGCTATATTGTCGCCATACAGTCCTTGGATCAGTCTTCTAAACTTTAATGACATTCCCAATGCATAAGTGCACCACGGTCTATTGTGTCAAATGCTGCTTTCAGATCGATAAAAAAAGCATAACTGATTCTCAGTTTTGATTGCGTCCACCGTAAATTTGACATAGGGCATCACAATATATGTGAACTAGACCGTTTCAAAACGCTGGTTGTTCAAATAATAACTCTTCGTTTTGTTTTGACATAAGCTTTAGTTAATATAAGTTGGTTCTTAAGTTTAAACCTATTCATGCTTAAACGCCAAAATGTAGAAATTGATATCAGAAATCGACTGTCAAAATGGCTGTTACTAAATCAATATTGCACTCAAATTGTATATCCATATTTTGTTTATTCCAAAACAATTTTAATAAATTTAACAAATTTTAATTTTTTCATTCAAAGATCTCAACCAATTATCACATGTAAATCAATGACAAAAGTAGATGACAAGTTTGTTTACGAAACAGAAAAGGACAACGGACACAATAAACTTCTTAAACAAATTCAAGGTGGCGTCAAGCTAAGATCAGTTAAGACCAATGACAGAAGTAAACCATTCCTCGATGGCCTGCGGAAGTTCCGACGACAAATGACCATCGAAGAACAAATAAAAAAGTCAGAATCCAAGGCGAACCTAAACGAAGTTGTGAGTAAACGGAGTTAGTTTGAATAAAAATAGTTTAAGCTTAGGAATATGCTGATGCAAAACGAAATTTCAAATGGATAGATTAGGAAGCTTACAATAACAATAAATTGAAACCTTGACTCTAGTTTTCGACAGCTGAACTTGTCAATTTCAATCCGCATCAGCATTTAAAATTAACGTTTTTCTTTTGGTGATTTTTTCATCTTTTATTTAGCCCCAAGAACCCGACGAACCAAGTGGAGATGAACTAGATGACATCGACAAACTGCGCGATGATCTGCAGAGTACAAAACAAATGCTTGCGCTAGAGTTGCGAAATCGTGAAGCACAAGAACGCGAAAACAAGAGGCTTTTAGCAAAAATAGCCAACTTGGAGGCAGAACTGCAGCGAGACAAGAGTATGGGTGATAAGAATGAATCCTCTTCGAAGGCATCGTCGGGAGCGGATGATGCTTTGGTGCATTCATTGAAAAAAGACGCAGAAGACGCAAGAAAAACATCAAAAGAACTTGAAAAGAAATATGAAAAGAGTGCTGAGGAACTGGATGCAGCCAAAAATGAAGTCGAAGAACAGAAGAGAATGATTCAGCAGCTTGAAAAGAAATTGGCACAGGCGTTACAGGTAGGTAGTTTCAGGGGTTTTATTTGTGCGCAAACTTTTCTAAAATGCTAGTTGCCATAGACATTTGATTTTTAGTTACCACTTTGTCTTTACATGATTACAAAGTAATAATTATTCCTTACACTCCGCAAGAAAATTTTAGGTTGGGGAAATTGGGGTTAGGTGGGTGTTTCATTTTATAAGGCAAAAAATAAAATATTTTAAATTTTTGCACACTTTACCCTAGTCAAATTGATATAAAACAAATCTGTTCCAAATTTCAAGAAGATAGATCGGACAATATTTAGAGGTCGCACACTTGGTCAGTTTTTTTTTTTAAAGGAAAAAAATATATTTTTTTAATAGTAAGTACTTTTACTAATAACGAAATATAAACGATATTATAACTATATAACTAGGATATTATAAGAACTATGAAACAAAATATTTAATATATTAATCAGTTATTAACGATGCAATCCCTTCTTTTTTTTCGCTTGGTGACGACTTTTCTGTGCTGCTTGACTACCCTCAACAGGAATTGTTTTTTTTTTATTCGTCCTTGAACGATTTGTTGAACCTTTTTATAAGAGCTATTCCCCTTTCTGCCGTATCGTTGACTACCTTAAGATCGTTAACTTGGCTTTTTAGAGAATCACTAAAGTATTCTGATACGTCGTGGATCCCAAACAATTCGAAAAAAGTCCAGACTTTGAAACTTCAGAAAAATCTGAATATCAGGACCTCTTGATGGTATGCTACAACACTCCTCAAATACTCCTTTCATGGTTGGAATGACGGCAAGCCAACCACATTCGTCGGAATTGACTTTCTATTCTGGTTCATGCCCCATGAATCAGCCTTGTATTCGATGCTGTAATATTGAAAGACAACAATTATTTTGTCACGTAGGCCAAATCGGTCCAGGTCCACTTCATGAATAACTACTTCAGCCATCTTTTCACAAGTGCCTTTGAGGGCAACAGGTACACCAAGCAAAAGCTCAAAATCTTTGACAGTCACTAGAATTGCAACTCTACCTTCCGAAGTTTTAACACTTCCATAGGCAATTGAAGGCAATATTTTACTACCCGAATGCAAGACCAATTTAGGAGGATTTTCAAAAAGTGGCTCTTCGATTTTCTTTGCTATTTTAATTCTATTATTCGTCGGAGCTCGATAAACTGTAGCTGGAGATACGGAAATATTGGAAACATCGTGGGCAAGGCTTTTTGCAGTTGCTATAAATGAAGTACTTGCTTGTCGATTCGAGGCCTCTTCTCTATCAAGTAGATTTGAATGTTTAACCAAGCAGTTTTAATCTGGGATTTGAAAGTACTTAGTTTTTTCGTGGCTGGCGCCAAACATTTGGTCTCTTCATCACTATGTGCTGATGTTGATGAGTCTCCTACTCCTTCCAGTTTAACTTGCTTGTTGATTTATTCGATAAATTTGTAGTGTTTATTCTTATATGACAAACGGGTGGCATTGGTGCAGTAGATAAGATATTTGCTTCTGACCCGGAGTTCGTCAGTTCGATACTCAGGTTGAGAAGAAATTTTTCTAACTCCTAGTGCAAGCTAGAGCGGTACGTGAGTTTTAAGTGAGAAAATAATCACCTAATTCTCGATCTACTGCGCCGAAAAAAAAACATTCTTTCCTATCTTTTTAATTCTTCTAACTAGTGTCGTGCAACATCATGTTGCATTCTAAAAGGCAATGCCTTACAGACACAGTTTAAAATATTATTATATTATTATTATTATTATTATTATTATAACCTTTATGTTATTTTGCAGATTTACTTCTTATTTTCGATGCATAAGCTTTGTCAAGTCCACTCATTGAAGAACTCTTTCGATCTTCTCATTGCGACTGCAGAAATTCTTTATCTGCCATTTTCATTTAGACTTTCCCGGAAAATATTAAAAAGTTTGATAAGATTGTCTTTCCAAATTTGCCGTTTCGCATTTGCTTTATCTGTGTTTCTTGATTTTTCTTTACCCAAATGTTGGTATTCTTTTTACAGCTTTTGATATTAGCACGTATGTGCTATTTGCTCTCTTCTAAACTTTCTGCAGTTTAGTACTACTAGATTTTGCGGCATTAGTGTTTCCTTCATTTCCTTATGATGGAAACACTGCGGCCTCATTGGACCTATAGTGCTATCCTCTTATTTAGAGCTTATCCATGATATTGCATTTGCTGAGAAATGCAGCCAACTTCATGTGCTATCTTATGATATTTCCATAGTCATCAGGTGTTTTTTCATTCTACAGTGTCCACTGAGGAAGTCTGTGACCAGTCTTATTTGACTCCTGCTAATTTGCAGGAGTTGATTTGTTCTTTTGTGGGAATGGTATGGCATGAACTGTTTTGACTATCTGTTACCTTCGGTTTCCCTCCAGTAATGGCATGTTTGGTTCAGAAGCCATGTATTCATTTTGTGTTTAATGGTGGTGATAGGCAGACAACAGAATGAACTAGACATCATAGATTGAGTTTTAGATCCTTTTCTGGCTAGTTCTTCTGGACTCTCATTGCCTTCATGCCCACTATGTCCAGGTACCCAAATAAGATGAACTCTGTTTGGGGTAGCTAGTCTTAGTAGATATTGAAGGCAATCCCATACGAGTTTTGACGTAATTTCAAAGGGTTTTAATGCAAGCAATGCTGTTTTGCTGTCGGATAGAATATAGATGTTCTCGTTATATAGAGATCCGTTTAAATTAAATTCCACAATTTTTGCCCAAATCCCTTTTGCACGCGCATGTTTTAAAAAAAAAGTAGGCTTTTGCAGGTCATTAAACAGCTCCTGGCTTTATGTATGGTGTTGGTAAAATGAGAATTCCATGTAATTTTTACTTGCGATTTAGGTACTAAAATGCAAGTTATGGATTCGTGCAAAAAAAAAATAACAATCAAACATGACATTACGATAATAGAGAAGTTGAAAAAAGTGGGTCCGGAAATTCCGTCCGTCTGTTTGTCTGTCTGTTCGCGCCGCTACAGTCTAAACGGATGGGCCGATTTGCTTCAAACTTAGTGTTTAGTATTTATTAGGTAGTATCTCGGCGGATGTTTTTCATTTTTGCTCTAGGTCGAAAAATAACGGTACCTGCCATACAATATTGAACAAAAAATTAGATTTTCGGCTCTAACGATTTTGATAAAACTTTCAGGGTGCTAATTTTTTACAATAATACATTAGTACAGTTCTATAACGGTACCTATCATATAACCGTTTTTTTTTTTTAAATGCGGTTTTATCGTAAACTATTATCCCGATTTCAATAAAATTGTGCACACAGGAAGTCATTTATAATTCAATAAATATCGGATTTCAAAATTTTCAAAAACTTTTTTTTTGATTTTTTTAAAAAAAATGGTTTTCGAAATATTTTGAAAATGGGTGGATTGAATTTTTTTAAATAATTTCCCAGATGAAAACTACAGATTGCCTTATAATGACATACTAGAACAAAAAATTCAAATATTTTTTCGAATTTTTTTTTCAAAAAAAGACGACTGGTCGAACGATTTTCAAATTTTTTTTTCGAATTTTCAAATGTTTTCAAATTTTATTGCATACAAAGAATTTTCGAAAAAAAATATTTTTTTTATTTTTATAGACGTGTGGTTTTCAATCCGGCAATACTTTTTTCGGAGTTGGTCTTTTTGACAGCTGTCTCTTGATTTATGCTCAGTTTGGTTTGCGATTTCATAATGAATAGACTTACTCCTGAACAAAGTTTGCAAATTGTGCAAATTTATTATCAAAATAATGGTTCGTTTCGGTGGAGCAGAGTATCGAAGAAGACCCAAATGCGTCCATCCGCCAATTTGCGCGGAAGGATCTTGGTTTGCCGGCTTACAAAATCCAACTCGTACAAGAATTGAAGCCGAACGCCCATCAAGCGCGCCACACGTTCGGTGAATGGGCCCAAAACGAAATGGCCACCGATCCCGATTTTCACAAAATTGGGTCTCAATATATATATATACATATGCAGTCACTAAGCAATTATCTAGCATAAGAACAAGTTCATGCGACCCAGTCGTGCATTTTATTTAAATTTTATTCGACGATGTGACCGCACATTTGAGCAAGTACGTGCGATCCAGTCGTGCAATTTATTTCGTCTAGGGTACCCCTAGGTATTTAACTTCCACGTATGGAATGCCTTTTTGGAGAAGTGCTGGAAAAATTCCATTTTCATATTTGCCTTGAAAGGTTCAAACGAGTTTATAGACAAATTTATTTTTCCTTCATGGAAAATTTTTTTTGATCTTTTCCAGTCCTCTCTGCTCGGTCTTGTTACCCTTCTCTAGTCTGTTCTCAGTGTATGTACCATCTGGTTTTTTCTTAAGACCTGAGATTAGTGTGCTGTTTGAGAGAACCTTATGTATGCGGGCACTAGTTCTGGTGTCAGATAATGTCTGACAGAAGTTTCTCCACGATTCTCTATTTGCTTTTCTAATTTTATGGTTATTAGTAGACCTTGATGTTTCTAATGAAACATGCCAATTCTTTATGATTTTTTTAATAAATGAAGTTGATAGAGCGATATCTAATACTTCTTCCCTAATTCTATTTATAAAGGGTTTTACCCCGATTTATAATTTGCAGATTTTGTACGATAATTATATATAATAGAGACTCACTTCTTCTGTTGATGTTGGTGCTTGCCCAGATGGTGTGATAGTAGTTAGCATCACACCCTACAATTAGTTGTAGGTTCCTTTCGCTACAATAGTTCACAAGTCCCTGTAGTGGCAGAAAGTTGTAGTCGCTGGAGTCACCCGGCAGGTAAGCTGAACATATGACTGCATCTGTCTTGCCTGTCATCGTGGGTAACTCGACTATTGCCGAGACCATGTACTTATTTGTGTGTTCTGGAATGGGAAAAGTATTAATATACATGCTCTAGGTATTCCTTCATTAATGAAATCATAGAGCAATTCACCAAAATCCCAGCTTTGGCATGTTAGAGATTTACTTGGATGCACCTTAGTTCCATGGTGTCCTTTATTGCATTGAACTGGCAGGATTCCCAGTGTTTATGGATAGCTTTGAGGTTGGGTTGACTTCTGACAAGCTAGGCATCGAGATTATGTCTTCCGATACCTTGGCTGCAGAGTTTGAAATCCCTTCCGGTGTGCTATCAATGCCAGTTGTTGTGGGTTCGCGTGGTTAAATCTGGCTTGCAGCAGGTTTTGCAAAGCTTCTTGCATCGATCAGTCTGCTTTGTGCACTGTACTGAAAGTGAGCTATGGCTCCGCTATTGTCAGTGCACGGGCGCCCCATCGAGAGTTCCGCTTTTGGCATCCCCTGGATGCGCATCTGGATTTTACTAAAATTCAGAAAAAGTTTGAATGTTTTTTTCCACCACAAAATTGTTGGACTTTTCGTTAACTGAGAACGTGATGGTCTCACTTCGACTCTTTTCTCTATTTATCCTTAGGGCTCGCCAGCTGGTTGTCGAAACATCAGGATTTTGCTTCGATTTCCTAGCTAGGAAAACGTCCTTGGACATTTTGTCATCTTCTGGAATGAAGGTGATGCATGTACATATACATAGTTGGGATATCATTGCCCTGAAAGATGCATAATTTGGCATTTGGCCATGGACTTATCCTTTTCACTGCAGACATGAGCCATTCTTTGGTGTCTGTGTCATGACACGTGATGGATAGCCAGCCATCTCTTCGTCAGAAAGCAACAAACCAGAGGGGGCATTTGTTTGTCTGATTTGGTCACCTCAGCCAGTAGGAATCTTTTCACCTGCTGAATCTGTTAAACTGTTAAGCTCTGCTGAAGGTGCATATCGTGCATAAGCGCAACTGTGTATTGGCCAGTAGCATCCCTGAAGGAAGCCTCCGATATTGTGGGAGTTTGTCCCTGTCTTAGAGACATGTTGAGCATGTTTGCCTTTCCCTACACCTGCACCTTTTGGCTCCATTTTTGCTCTCTGCCTGTTGTGGCTCGTTTATACGACCCTGATAATTTCTCCGATCCGGCGTCTTTGAGCTCCATGTGTTGATTTCTTCTGGAGTATCTTTGTCAGATCTCTCATATTGCTATGTATGTAAATGTATCCATGGAATACTTATGGAGTTCGTAAGGTATGCGACCAATTATTGGTGATTTATTTAGTTTGCAAACGTAGCCTAAATTGTTTTTATATCTAAAAGTATGATCATCGCATCCACTTTCACAGTTTTTATATAAGGCACAGCAAACAATTAATCGTTTTTGTCAGTCGGGTACTCGTTTGTGTTTAATATTGGTTTGAGTTTCACGAATGGGAAATCCATTTTTGGAGACCTTACAGTATTTAACCTTAATTCTACAATTTTAACTTAAAACAATTTTCTTATAAAAGACAAAGTGGTTACACATTTACGCAATTTGAATATTTTATTATTATTTATTTTATTTGAGCTTTTTCATTTTTATATATACAATAATCTGCACTTAATCTTATACTATAAAATTAATTTTCGCCTAACCATTTACTTATTAATGCTTCACTTACATAACAATTTTAAACAAAAAACAAGCAATCGCCTGTTTCAAACCATATAAGACCGCAATTTAGTTTTTGCTATTCTCTCGAAGATCCTAGCGATACGGACATTTATTACAATTTTCATTCGGCTTCTGAAACTGATGTCCAGGTAATTTAACTAACAAGTTTGCTTTTGGCTTCTTAACTAACTGAAAATTATTCTGCTTTTAACATTTAAAAAATCAAGCTACCAGAACCACCGCAAACAAATAATAATATTAAACACATTTCAAATCATATTACCAACTGTATGAATTCATTGAAGGGCGGTGGCAGTTCAATGAATGGTTCACGTCGTCCCAGTGAAGCGAATCAAAACAAAGAGAGTTCACCAGAATTAGAGTTGGAGCTCTCCGAAAGCGAAGAAGATGAGGATGAAGAAAAGAAAGCCGAACGCAAGAAGAGACGATTGACCAAAGAAGTTAAACTACTCCAGACTAAGCTGACAAAACTCAAGGACAAACAAGAGACTGCCAAGAGGGAACGAGCTAACCTGAAGCAGATAATGAAGAAGAATCATGTCCTTTTGAAGTAAGTTTTAATCAAATGAATATACAACCTCTTTATCTTATACTTAATAACATGCAACATATACATACTAGTATCTTAAAAAGTTGGCAATACTTTACAGAACATAAGGACAAACCGAAAATTATAATTTTGTTTATATTTTATTTCAATCTATTTTGAATAACACGTTTTCACAAGCTATAAGAGGAGTAAAACGTATATTCAACCTTATTTTTGCAATTTTAGTTTTCAATTTAAAATTGATTTCATTACTCCTTACACAAAACATTTTCCTCGATACAATTTGGTCTATTTTCCAATTCGAAAATTCATCATTCTATCTACCAAATTTCATCAAAATTCGTTAAGTAATTGAGGCGTCATTAAGAAACAAACATCTAAACATCTCAACATTCCAAAATCCAAATTTACAATAATTTTATTAGTAGGATTTTTGAATGACGAAGAAGTAGAGTTAATGAATTTGTTGGACGATTTGATGTGTAGGCAAATCGAGGAAAAGTTGGGGCCTCTCTTGGTTTCTAACATCTTCAATTTCCTCGCTCTCAGCGAGGTGAATCCGATATAATTAGCCGTTAACTAGAAAACTAAAAAAAACTTTTTTTTAGTAAAATTGTTTTGGATAAAATAATAAATTATACCTACTAAAATACTTCAAAATAATTTCATCAAAATATTTAGAGCCATTTTCGAGATAACGGTCTGAACTGTCATTAAAGCCTTATTTTTACTTGCGATTATAGGGACTATAAGGCAAGTTATGCATTCGTAAAAAAAAAAAAAATTCTAACAATCAAACATGATATTACGATGATAGAGAAGTCAAAAAAAATGGGTCCGGAAATTCCGTCCGTCTGTCTGTCTGTCTGTCTGTCTGTCTGTCTGTCTGTCTGTCCGTATCGATATCTACAGCCTAAACGGTTGGGCCGATTTGATTCAAACTTGGTATATAGTATTTTTAGAGTGCTCTACCCGACAGTTTTTGGAATTGGCATTCTAGCTCCAAAACTAACGGTACCTGCCATATAAATTAAAATTGACATACTAAAAAAAATTTTAAAATATGTTTTCGAAAAGTTTTTCAAAAAAAACATTTTTTTGAAAAAACTGGTCGAACGATTTTGAAATGAAAAATTCATAAAATAGAAAACAGCAAAAGAAATAAGATGGCTTACAACATTTTTTCCAAAAAACGTTATGAGTAGTGTTTTTTTGAATTCATAAATTTTTTTCCCCAACATTTTATTTCATATTGCTCGGCTAAGCCCTAGCCAAGCCATTAGTCAAATAAAAGAAAGTGACAACCTACATTACATACATACTTACGTATTTTAAAGTATTTTTCATCATCATAAAAGCACAGAATAAATAAGGAAGCCTTTGATAAACACACAAAAACAACTAACAAATAAAAAAAACTATTCCTAAATCCTTTATAAATTCCATTGGTCCCATATTGGGACGTATAAAGGTCCCTTTACCTAGCATTATTGCCATACTGCTGATTCCGACGAATCTTTATGCCAGTTGTTCAAATTTGTCCATACCAAAATGAAAATTTAACTGAAAAAAGTCCTTTGT
This sequence comes from Platycheirus rosarum, assembly GCA_963971375.1. NCBI lineage: Eukaryota > Metazoa > Arthropoda > Insecta > Diptera > Syrphidae > Platycheirus > Platycheirus rosarum. The sequence goes on along the minus strand of OZ020509.1, from coordinate 56,082,345 downwards.
ATCTTTCTATTAGCAAATTATATTATAAACAGTAAGCAGCAAGTGGAAAGATAATACTACACTAAAAACCTGCAAAAGCTAACAATCCTATATATTTATGTGTTTATCCCTTTGTCGTGACGCATGTTCGTTCGAGCTTCACCCCAAAACGATTCTAAGGAAGTTGCACGTCATACAAAAAATATTAAAATAAAATCTTTGTCAAAAAGACGCCTGCACTTAAAAAGGATTAGCACATAAGAGCAAGTACGTGCGACCCAGTCGTGCCTTTTATTTTATTTTGTTTCGATTTGCATTTAAAAGTTCGTTTTCATACGCAACACATTCATTGCGTTTCTTTCCATTCAACTTCGTCGATGAACTACATACGTTGTGGCAGTGAGTACTTCCATTATTGGCCACGCTCAATTGTGCTAGTGCAAATCGGTCCATCCGTTTAGGCTGTAGAGGTGCGAACAGACAGACAAACAGACAGACGGACGGAATTTCCGGACCTACTTTTTTCGACTTCCCTATCACCGTAATGTCATGTTTGATTGTTAGAATTTTTTTGCACGGATACACATAACTTTTTTTTATAGTACCTTTAATCGCAAGTAAAAACTATCCACGTTAACGTTGACCAAGTTCTTAAACCATCATTATCAACAACGTTAAATTCGCAATGGGAAAGTTAAAATGACCAAATGAAAAAAAAACCAAAGGACTTTTGCTCCATCCTTAAGAAGAATACTACTGCAGACCCGAAATTTATTTCCAGTTTTGTTGTTCCTTCTTCTATCTTTGTGGAAAGTTACCCTACCTTACTTTAGGTGGCGCTACAGTCCGGGGTGGACCTGGGCCTCAACCAACAAGCTTCTCCAGACAACTCGTTCCCAGCTACCTCCCTCCAGTTTCGCACGTGGAGTCGGTTGAGGTCCTCTTCCACTTGGGTGCGCCACCTGAGGCTCGGTCTTCCTCTACTGCACCGTCCCTCTGGGGTGGATTCGAAGATTTTTGCGGGCCGGAGCATTGATGTCCATCCGCTCTATATGACCCAGCCTACTTGCTACTCCCTTCAAAGCCCGTAGAAGCAGCGATTGTCAAGAGTTATTCTTCGTTTGATTTCAGCGCTGGTGTTGTTGTCCCAGTTAATACCGGAGCCCAGGTAGACAAAGTCCCTGCTGTCTATGGTGATGTTTTATCCAAGACGTCGATGTTGAGTGTCTCTCCTAGATGACAGAATATACTTGGTTTTGCCCTCATTTACTGCTAAACCCATCTTTGCCGCTTCCGTCTCAATACTCACAAAAACGCTACTGACATCACGCTGCGTTCTTCCGATTATGTCAATATCGTCGGCGTATGCGAGTAATTGGACGGACTTTTGAAAGATCGTGCCTCTGGTGTTGGTGTGAGAGTTATGCACTATTCTTTCAAGTATGATGTTGAAAAAGTCGCATGACAGCGCATCGACTTGTCTAAATCCTTTTTTGACTTCAATGGTGTCGGTGAGGTCTTACCGACCTTGACGGAACAGCGTGCGTTTTCCATCGTCCTTTTACACAGGCGGACGAGTTTCGCAGGGATGTTAAAATTGCACATTGCTCTATGTAACTCGTCTCTTTAAATGCTGTCGTACGCGGCTTTGAAATCGATGAAAAGTTGGCGGGTATCGATTTGAAGTTCTTGGGTTTTTTCCAAGATCTGCCGTAATGTAAATATTTGATCGATAGTGGACTTTCCTGGCCTAAAACCGCACTGGTATGGACCTATCAGGTTGTTGACGAATGGTTTTAGGCGTTCACTCAATAGAGCAGAAAATATCTTGTAGGCGATGTTGCGGAGACTAAAACCCCTGTAGTTGATGCAGATCAGAGGCTCTCCTTTTTTCAGGATCGGGCAAATTATGCTGATATTCCATCCATTAATCGGGCATGCTTTCTTTTAAATATATTTTGCTTATGAGTTATTGCATACTTATAACCAAGTCATCGCCTGCAGCTTTGAAGAGCTCGGCAGCTAGGCCATCGGCTCCGGCGGTTTTGTTGCTCTTAAGCTTGTGGTGAGTGTAATTGTTGGTCTACTTCGCCCAAATAAGATGGACTATTCTGCCTGACAGCGGAATTCGTTTCGTCATCCCGTTATACAGTCTGCCAGCATCGACTGCGATGCCACTACGATGTTCCCTTGATCTTCTTTGCAAGCTTCAGTTCTAGCTCTGTTACAGACAGTTTCTTTTTACCTCCTCAGTGACGGCGTCCCTGATGGCATTTTGGCAATGTTGCCACTGGTTCTCAATACTTGATGCTGGTGGTAAAGGATTCCTTTGGAGGTTATTTGAGACTCGATCGGAAAAGGACCTGGAGATTTATTGCTATTGCAGCCGTCCGTGGTTAAACGTCCTCACAGTATTACCTCTTCTTGGCGTTGGTCGGGATATCCTCAGTCGTACGAGGTAGTGGTCCGAGTCAATATTTGCTCTCGGAAATTTCGGACATCCATTATACTGGAGTCGTGCCTTGCATCGATTGCAATGTGGTCAATCTGGTTGACAGTGGAAAGTGGATTGATCATGGGATATCCTTGTTCCTTTGTGAATGTTGAGGTGTGGGAACTTGGTACTACTATTGCCATATTTCGCCCCGCATCCGTTATCGGAGGTGGTAACGCTTCTTCTCTCCCTAGATTGGCGTTAAAGTCGCCTAGGACAATTTTAATGTCATAGCTAGGGCTTTCTTTGGTGTCATCATCTTTTTCCTCTGTGGGGGCATGCACGCATATAAGGCTTATATTGGATGGCGGTTATGTCTGTGTTATGGCAATCAAGGGCCTCTGCTAGTTGTTCGGCTACACGTGGTCAGTTAAGGGACCTAACATTCCACATACATATCCAAAATTCGTTGTCCTTATTTCGTTTGCAGGGTTCGTGATCAGTGAATCCGTCGGTATTCGAGGACTAGTTGTTTTTGACATGGCCGGGAAGTTACCCCGACCTGGAGGACCAGGTCCTTATTGTGACTCCAAGGACGAAGAGCCCAATGATCCGCTCCTTATAGCCCTGAGTTCCGTAGTAGGAGCCCATATAAGTTAGCTACGTAGTTCAGCCTGACTGGATCTATGGACACCACCGTTGATTCCATCTAGAGAATTCCTCCGCTGCCGCTTGGATGCAAGGAGTAGTGCCTTAGTGGTAACACTCCTCTCCCTCTCTCACTTGCTGCCACCAACAACCTTTTAAAGGGGTTGGAACCCAATCTCCAGTTGAGGTACTAAGCACCCGATGATCACCACGTGGAGGAATAGAGTAGGAGTTGATAGACAGGATTGATTTGTGGGTGCTTGTACCCACACACTTATCTACCCTGTAAACATAAGTTAATGCTAATAGAAGGGTAACATCTCTCAAGCAATAATTACTGCTCTTTATTACCATTCTATATAGCCCAGAAGTTAACCTTCTTAAAATTACAAGGTAGGAGGTCTATTACTCCATATCGTAATTAAATCCTTAACTTTTAAATTTCATTCGTCAAAATACTCTCTGCAATAAATCTTTCAATATTCTAGAGAGCAGAATGGTTGAAAAGTTATGATATCTTAATACTTCTTATCTTATAAGCTATGGACGCGACTTTTAAATCGTGGTTTTTAAATCAAATTTTCTACTTGTAGAGAGGAGAATAAGAAATTCAAAAAACTGGAGAAAGAAGTTCATAAAATGGCAGCCTCAATGAAAGAAGAAGTAGATGATGAGGACGAAGAAAAAGATGAAGACGAAGAAGAGGAGGAAGAAGAGGCAGAGGATGAGCAGGAGTCCGAGGAGGAATCCGAAGAAGAATCTGAATCTGAAGATTCTGAAGAAGGAAGTGGATCTGAAACCGAGAGTGAATCTGAAGCTGAAGTGAGAAAAAAACTAATTAAATTAAATTTAAATACAAATTTTGAAATTGTATTGTTTTTTTCTTTATTAGGATGCATCAGATGAAGACAAAAAGATCAATCTGGAACCACGAGTCAAGAAACACGAAAACCGACTGTCAGCTCTTAAGAAAGGCAATGTATTATTGCAAGCCAACGTTGATAATCTACAGGATGAGATTTCAAAGGTGCGTGAGAAGGCCAGTAGCTTACAGGCTGAATTGGATGCAGTTCTTGCCGATTTAGGACTGTAATTAACCAATTGAAGGAAAAAGAGCACAAGCATAATTGAAAGATTATAATATTAGCCAACAAATCAAATTGGGTTAGTAGGAGATGATATTTAAAATGTTATCAGATATTGTTCCTTTTTGTTATATTTATTTGGACAATGTTCTTTTTATAAAATTATTATGTTTGTGATGAGAAATAAAATAATAAAAATTGCTCAAAAGGCAAAATATAAATAAGATTTAAAAATTCCTTTTCGAAAGATTCTCCTTTATTTCGATCGTAGTTTATGCTGAAATAAATAAAAGAAAGGACAAAGAAACATAGAATCATCCCACCACCAGAATGATGCTGCCAAAACAGTGATAACTAAGAAAAAAGTTGGCTTTCAAAGCCAACGCTTCGGAGATCTTTACAAAAGTTAAGACAGAAGCAACAGAAGCGAAAAAAAAGTGCGCCCAACTCCAAGCAGAAAGTACGGAGGGCGTGCAGGATGAAATATTTGCATCAACTGCTGATTTGATTTGCAGCATTTGTTACCGTCGTCGTGCGGAGACAATGAGAGTGACAAGTGTCGGGCAGTCGATCTCTTTCTGTGTTCCCAATAAGTTGCTCCACCCTTGGCCATAATTCAACACAAATTCTTAAAGTCAACAATAAATAGCCCGGATAAAAATCCATGCAAATAATCAGTGTTCGTGCTGTGGCTGTACTCTGAAAATAAAAAAAATAAGAAATACCTATGATTTGTGTTATCTTCATATTGATGCACATTATATGCATATACATTGCATATGCCGACAACAATAAAACAGAATACATAAATAAAATGCCCCAATTAGTTTCTCCAAAGAAGCAAATACAGGGACGAAATTGCGCTAAATCCCTTTGGTTAAGCTAGATCGTTATCAGATATATTAATCAATATTCTCTGAGTATTGGGGGCGGATCAACTCAATTGTTATTAAGGCATAACATTAATAATAATATTGTTTGGTGAATTTTAAATTGGGACTAATTATAGTTTATTGTCTGATTTTATTTTTTGAGTTCTGTTTTTTAAATGATGGGTGGTATTTTCAGGTTTGACTATTCTAACATCCGTGGGCTTAGGAAACATTTCTGTGCTGCGTAAGTTTACATTGTGCTAAACAGGCCAGCAATTTTGTCCAAGTAGGACAAAATTGTGATCACTCGGAATTTAACCTTCATGGTTATAATTTGGTGCCTTTATTCTTTGCTCATACGGCCTGTGTTTAAATACAGACTTTAACTTCATGTGGTTAAAACTCACAATAAGTAAGCGCATTATTCACATTTGTCTTATCTATAGAAGCCCTAATTTGGACAGAGTGTCAACTTCCAATGAATTTGATGCTCTGTCAGACTTCATTCAAAGTATTATTGCTCATTATGTTCACACTGAAATCATTATTACGCGTGATTTCAATGTTAATGTTAACACAATTCAAGTTAGCTGAGTTAAATCAACTAACTCAACTGGTTGATGAGCCAACCCGAATTCCTGACATTATAGGTCAGGCCGCCAACACTCTAGACTTGTTTCTTACTTCTGATCCTGACAAACACAATATCCGTGTTTTTTTTCACCTCTAGGCATTGTATATACACTGCATATAGTACTCTCATGGAGCATCATTTTTTAGTTCTGAATCAAGTCGCAATGAGGCGCGCTGAAATCGCCAATTGGTGTGAATATACAATAAGTACAGACAACAAAAGTGTATTAAATACTGGTAAAATATCGGTAAAGGTTCTCGTCTCCACTATTTAGAGGTAGTTCCGAATCAACCAGGAAGATGGCCAGACGATAAATGACCATCATGAGAGTACTATAGAGAATGTATATGTAATGCTCTAGGCACATCCGACCATTGTGTCACTTCTGTGAATCTCTCGTGCCAACTAAACTCAACTAAAGAAAAACCCCCTAGGAGAACCGTTTTGCAATACGATAAAGCCAACTGGGAGACGGTCTAAATAATTTGTTCAAATTATTTAATTGATCATTATGCTTCCTTGATAGTGACGTTGACTCCAGTGGATCTGTGGTAATAAATGTTATTAAATTAGGAATGAGAAATTTCATCCCGAATAGGTCCAAAAGTATCAAACCTAAAGATAACTCATGGTTTGATTCGAGCTGTAAAGAGGTTATCCGGTTGAAAGAGGTAAGTTTCGGTTTTTATAAAGCCAACAAAATCGTAAAACTAAATTTTTACATGAACAAAATCCGGCAAAAAATACTGCAATGTCCCAAAGGCAGTAAAAATGTTTGGTCATTTGTAAAAAAAAACGTAAAGAACTCTTCGTCATCATCAGTTCCTATGCTCGTCTTCCATGATACTACTGCTGTTAGTTATCCAGGAAAAGCTGCTTGCAGCCCCATTCGCTGCAAACTCAACTGCCAGCAGGTGTTAGAACTCCTCCTATACTTGAGTGAGTAAATGATTTTATGGGACCAATCTTCTTTCGCACTCGTACAGTTCCAAGTGTTTTGAAAGATTCCAACATTCACAAATACGCTGGCGCGGATAATATCCCCGCTATTGTTCCTAAGAGGTGTTCTTCAACGCTGGCAAAACCAATGCGTAAGCTTTTTCATCTGTCCTATTCCTCTTGTCTCTTTCCGAGTGGATGGAAAACTGAATTTGTACAGCCTATTCCTAAAAAAGGCGAATCTTCTTCTCCCTCAAACTATCGACCAATTGCACTAATGTCCCTTCTATCCAAGGTCATGGAAACGCTGCTCAATTTTCAGCTTAAGAAATATCTTGAACATCGAAAGCTTCTTAATGGCCGGCAGTACGGCTTTCGCAGCAATAGGTCCACCGGTGATTTGATGGCAATCTCACCGAAAAGTGGAATCACTCTCTCGATCGCTTTGGTGAAAGCAAGATTATTGCACTTGATATATCTTAAGCATTTGATAGTTTGGCATCAAGCTCTTTTATCAAGCTTGATGAATCAATACAAGTTGCGTTGGACGGTTTCAAGTCTGGTATTCACAAAATAAATGCTGGGGTGCCCCAGTGCTCTGTTTTATCTCCGACTTTCTTCATTGTTTATCAACGACTTATTATCTGAAACTACTAATCTACAACAAAGAACTATAAGGGCTTTGCAGCCACACAGACTTAGGCAAAAGAGTTAAAGTCGAACGTCTAAGACAGCTGGGTCATATAGATCGGATGGACATCAATACTCCGGCCCGGAAAGTCTTCCATTCCACCCCAAGGAAGACCGAGACTTAGCCGGCACACCCAAGTGGAAGAGGACCTCAACCGACTTCACGTGCAAAACTGAAGTCAGCTAGCTAGGGACTGAGCTGGCTGAAAAGCAGGTTCAACCCGGACCTGCCAGCAGCTGTTCACGGCAGCTTAAATAAAGATGCTTCATTTGCTTACATTCACCTACAACTACAACGCTATATTTTTTATTTCTGTACAAATAGCTGGTGCTTAAAAGTTACAATACCTTGGTTGACCTTTTTCAAGGGCCAAATCCATGAATAATGTTTAATTACAGTTTTTTGTTATTATTTGGTTATTATTTCGCATTTGGCATGTCCATATTGTTTTAAGGACCTGAATGGGTACCTTTGACAGTTTACAGCTTACAGCTTACTACATTTAAAATCAGATACCTGTGGTCAAACATTTCTTAGTATTGAATCTCTCAGATGAGATGGGGTTCAAGAAACAACCAACATCAAAAGCTTATTTATTTTACATTATATTCAAACAAAATTAAATGCTTACCTTGTAGTATATTTATATTCCTTTATTCTAACTGGACACGACACTGGCTACCACAATTGTTTGTACTTATGTATGTACTTCAAAAAAGAATCCAGGATTTCATTAATTTAATAGAAAATGTATTATTGGTTTATAACTTTGTTATTTAATATGTATTTACCTCACTTCTAGAATATTGATATTCCGGTAAACTAATATTAATGTTAAAAAAAATACAAGCAAACTAATAGAACACTTGTTTTGTTTTGAAAATTGCGTTGCCGGTTATTTTTTGTTTTGGATTTGTCGTGTTAAATGTCACATGAGCATGAAGTGTGTTCAGGTCATAGAGTAAATATATTATAGTTAAATATGTATAGTTACTCTATGGTTCAGGTATAGTTCCAACGAAAAATTGGAATACTTAAAGGTGCATCTGTATTATGCGTGAAACAGATTGAACCAGCAACAGCAACAGCACCAGCAACGGCGGCCGCCATTAATTTAAAACCAATGTATTTCAATGGCTCAAATTAGATTAGACCAGCACAAGCAACGTCACCAGCGTCGTTAGACCAAAGTCCTAAATTTGCTGTTGCTGTTCCATTGCTACCAACTTTGAGCAAGTGAAATTCAGGGGCAAAAGAAAACTTCGTATACTTTTTTATGACACAAAGTGTCAAACAGAAGTAAGAAGACGATGCTGGCAATGTGTTTCAATTTATTTTGCTGGTCAGCGTGCTGTTTGCTGTTGACGGTGCTGGTGCTGTCGCTGGTTCAATCTGTTTCGCGCGCTTTACTCGTGCATTTGATCACTGATAACACTCACTCACTGGCTCACTTAAGCCGTAATTTGGCCCCTGGAACTGAAGACGGAGCTGGAGCTGGAATAGATGTAAAAAATGTTGAATATACACTAATTCAAATTTGCGAATACAATGGGATGCAGCTGCAGATGGTGCTGCAATAGGGAGACGGAGAGGTTGGTTAACTTTTAATAAAGACGTGCAATTTTTTTGATATTCCACAAACAAACAAATAGAACACAACAGTGGTGCGTTCTTTTTGAAAGATCGTTGATAAGGTACGTTTTTACATTTGTGTCTTTTAAATTCGATACTTTTTTGAAGTGAAACTTCTTTAGGCGCATGAGGGTAAATTTCTTACGGATGAAATGGAAGTAGTGACACGGAAATGTGCAACTGATGTTGTTCAGGTGGTGTTGTGGTGTTGTTGCTTTTTAATTTGACTGACATGTGACATCGATATGTTGGCTTGGCAGGTAACTTTGCGTATTGTGGATTGTGTGTGGTCTTCTATATGTGGAATGAGTGATCATTAAAGATAAGAGTGGGTGGGATTTTTTAGGGCAGAGCAGAAGTTAATTATTATGAATAGAAAATTGGATATTTTTTGTGGATCGTGGAAAGTATTTGATTATGATTGAGTGGGTGGGTATTTGTTTTTAACAATGGGAAGGATATTTTGTATTTATCATCAGCGAAGGACATATGTATTTGATGATTCCCAAATAAAAAGCAAACGGTTCATTTCAAGAGTTTATTTAAGACTGACTTATAAAAAGGTATACATTTAAGTATCAAGACGATAAAGATATATTAAAGAGAACGCGTATGAGCGTTGATAAAAGACAGATGAAAATAGAAAAAGGTACATTCACAATAATCTTTCATTTTGATTTTCTCGAAAATGGCTCCAACGATTTTGATAAAACTTTCATGGTGCTATTTTTTTACAACAATATATCTTTCAGTTAGAATGAATTTTCGAAAAACTTTTGAAGTGAAACTTCTCTACGCGCATGAGGGTAAATTTCTTACGGATGAAACGGAACTAGTGACACGGAGATGTGCAACGTTTTTGTCTAAGAATAGGTAGAGAGCGATTGAGACCGATTGAGGGAGAGTGAGAAAGGGTGAACGTAGCATGAAGCACATAGCCATAGAGCAAGCGGTTAAACGCAGATCTGTTTTATTTATTTACATTGTCATTAGCTTGCATACGGTGTGTAGTGATATGACTTAAATTTATAAATAAATAAAAAATAAAAAAAAGAAGTTTCACTTCTGACATGTGTACTTTGTACGCACGCACTTTTTTTTTTGTGTAATTAGTAAAGTGAAACATAGACCTTGTTTACATGGTTCCTATTTTCGGTTGGTTTTTCATTCTTGTTTTTACAAAATGGTAAAGTGTGTAGAGCAGAAGAACAGTTGGCTGATTTTTTACTACCGTAATAGCGCTGCAATAGTTCTTGATATACATTTGTAAGGGTTTTTGGAGAGTAGAATGAAATATAATGATGAAAGAGTAGGTTGAGTTAATGACGTATGTCGCGTTTATTGAATAAAATTAACAAACTCAAACAATTTATTTTGCAAATACTCCTTAGGTGAAACACCTATCTTGATAGTACTATAGATTTCATATACAATGACTTATGTCAAAAACACTGCACAGCATCATTGTGGGCACTTGCTAGTTGGGACGTACCTCCTCTTTTGACAGTTATACCGATAACAAATCTAGCTCCGTATCCCAGCTCCGTTTCTGCATTGAACTGCGACCCATATCACAAGAAAACAAGATAGCGTAGTCCCATAAGAAATATACAAGGACCGGTACACATTTATGTCACTTAAGGGATATCTTTTCAGTTAGTTGGCGAAAGGAGAATTATTCTCTCAGTTGTCGTTCTTGTTTCTTTTTTCTATGATTGGCAGTTGGTACAAATCTGGGGCCGAATTACCGCATCAGTTATCGAGCAATAAGTGACTGAATTGTATGTGTTTGGCATTACCGCTCACGTTATCGAGCGCTCTATTAGCATTTTTTGGCATTTCCACTTCAGTCATAGAGCAGATTTTCATTCGATAGATAAAGTGCTCACTGATTGTTACCTTAACGAAAATATATGAACTTTTATTATGTTGTCGTTGTTTGTTAGACATTTCTGCTCAAAATATATTCGTTTGATGAATATGAATCATTTCACATGTTAAAATAATTACAAAATGTTCACCTTCTTTTTAATGGCAATAATGAAATTCTTTTATCCATAACAAAATATGTTCTAACGACATCTGTAAGGCAATAGAGATATCAATAAATACACCATTAATTGAATAAAGCTAGTACAATTTATAATAGTTAAACGATACGTCAGACTTCGAATGCCATCATCTTAAAGTGGTAACTCGTGCATTCGATCACTGATGGTACTCACTCACTGCTCACTGAAGCCGTAATTCGGCCCCTGGATTATACCACTTTCTTTTTTTCCATCTAATTTCTAACGATTTAACTTCACCTCTGGCGTTCAAAAGCCGAAAAAAGTCTATCGTTTAATGAAAATGAGAAGTATGTTAGTTCCACTATCTCCCATTAGACAGCACTGGTTTTATTGCTTTATTCAATCCATAATATGCTACAACAATATTTTATTATATACAGAAACCATTCTTGGTTTTTATAGCTTCAACCATAATGTTGTGCTTCCGGTTTTGATAACTTCCGTTGAAAACCGCGCAAAATCGGTTTTGTTTGAGTTATTTATAAGAAAACGTATTTATTATTTTTTCTCCAAGTAATATTCATATAATAAGAATTGAATTGTTTCAAATAGACGAACATTTGTTCAGTGACCTGTTAAATTATAAAAGAATGAAGACAGGAGTATTGAACAAAGCGACCGATGGTAATTACCTATTCATTTTTCATTGAGTTTTTTTTAATAATTGAAAGGTAAACAAAATAACCCGCTTATTGAATTCTAGCTCTATTCTATACGGCTTTCGGCTGTCACTTGCTTCTTCACGAAAAAAAAAACAAATACACTCAAAAAAGAAAACATGGCAAAGGCTCAAAGTGCATTCACTTTAACGCGAAAACTGGCTTTTCACTTGCACCCGCACTCAAATGAAAGTGATAAGGGAAAGCCGAAAAGTACATTAAACTACACACATCCGCGCAGAGAGAAAGAGAGAAGTATTTATGTACATACAGTCACATAAAATCTGTCTAACATTCAAGGACCTTTTCGCTCCCGTTTGCCATGCCATTGCCATACATATAAAACAAACGCCGCATACATCCATTTAATCGTTGTTTTTGATTTTTGATGATGGTGGTAATGGAGATGGGGCATGGAATTGGATTCACATGGCAATGGGAATGGCATCATCATCATCGCTTCGACACGACGGCGCGGCGGCGGTGCTGTTTTTGTGTCGCTTCCTTGGGTGTAAGATGAAATGGAATCTAGTGTGTACATACAGCTCTACCGCGGCACACAAAGAATACTTTTAGCTTCAGTGCCCCCGATTGTTTTTCCTTTCTATATTTACATTAATTTAATAAGTCATAGGTATATTTTATTTTCCATACAAATAATTCATCTTCGAGTGCTTGTTTTCAAAAATATCCTTAAATGCAATAAGGAAGTAAACAAAAGAAATGAAAAAAAATGTATTTCTGCCTATTAGTGAAAAAATATTTAAATGAAAATTCTAAATAAATATCCTGTTTTCCAGTGTTGTGTTTCCATTTTGAATGCTTTTTTGTCGTATCCGTGTGTGCGCAAAGAAAAATGATTAGTTTGTGAGTGTATTATGAGTGCAACACAAACACAACCAATATAACTCCTACACTATCGTATACACACACTCCCCTCGGGAAAATAGATAGAAACCGAGAGGAAAATCTAAAACATACATCAACACTCAACACCCTCCCTTCCACACACTATACTACCTTTCACATAAAAAAACAATAGAGGCATAGAAAAGGAAAATTATAATTTCAACCCTCCTCATCACGTCATCCGTTATGTTGCCGTTAGTGTAGTGCTGTCGCGCGGTTAGTGTGGCGTTAAAACCGAAAGACCTCGCTAGATCCACGGCCATTACCACAATAATCTTGCGTTTTCTTTTCGGTATCAAAAAATCACCATTACCATCAGCCAGCCATCCATCCGGTTGCCCGTCCGTCATTCTTCCTTATTGGAGTTGGGTTCCTTGGTAGTGGTGCAGCAGTCAGGGGAGTAAGTATCTTGTTCAGTTGAAGGGGTGGCAACCATCGTTGTCGCTTACAACTCACAGGAGTGAGTCTACTTTCGCCACGACCGGGATACGTTTAAAATTATACTGCTGCAGAAGCGTGGGGATTTTTTTTATTAAAAAAATAGGGAAATGATGAATTTTTCGGCATTTGGGGGCCCTTTCTCGGGCATCCATCAATTTGCGGCTAAATTTGGACACGACACACAAACGCCGGGCGCCTTTACCACACCGGGCGTTAACGGCAGCAACGACAATCATGCTGCACAACGCTACCAGACCAATGGCAATCACTTCAATCAAAATGCACCCTCAGGTAAGTGAATTCATATTCCATCAGAAAGTGTTATTTTGAAATAGTTTTAATAAGGTGTGATCAGAAGATCAGTGAAAAATAAAATGCATACCTACAAGGGGGGGTGTGTGTCGCCATAGTAACACAAGGGGGGATCAATCCCCGGCTATCGTTTAATTTACGGATTTCTTCCTTTTCGACTTTGGCTAATGGCGTTTTTATTGATTTTTCCTACAGTAGTCGTTTTCGTTTCACCGGGATATCGCCGTCTACAAATATAGTGCTTATATTCGGTGTGTAGCGTAGAGTACATATATGTTTGTTGGGCACATATATGCCGTACACTGCTTCCACCCTCTTTATGTTTTTGTGGGGTAAAAAACAACCACCACCGCCATCCATCGGCTTCTTCGTATCGCCATCGCCACCCCAAACCCGACCACCACTACCACCGTACCTCAATCTTTGACATCAGTGTTGCCGGTGTTAGGTTGGAGAATAACTACTTTCGGCAAATAACTAAAATCGACGTTGAGTTTGATGCTTTGGAGACTGGGACTGATCAAAAATTTGATGACTAAAAACACATCTGAAAATTTTACTTATTTGGATAACAGAAATATTGCCACCTACTTGATTATACATTTATTGCATATTTCACATAAGAAATTCTAATTGGAAATTCCTCATATCATTAATTGTGTTTGTTCATATGTATACATATTAAAAGCACCTGTAAATATTGGTTGTATGTGTGGTATTAAAGTGCCTTCAACTCTTTTGAAACATAAATGTTTGTTAAGTTTAACTTGATATTTAAGCTTAAAAAACTTCAGTTCCTTAAGAGTTTTACTAAAAAAATAAAATTAAAAAAAAGGAAAAAAGGCACGTTTGACGTGTTGATGATCCACAGGATAATTTTATACCTGTATCTGCATATGTATATTCCATTGAAAGTTATATAAAGAGGGAGAAGAAATGATTGGTTTATAAATTTGAGTTATTGGCATTTTATTTTGTGTCAAAAACTTTAAAATTTATTCATCAACTTTAGGTGATTGTTGCATATGATTTAAAGTATTCCTTTTAAAGCGACGAAGTCTATTTCAAAAAACATTACAATATTGCAAACTGAGTCTTAATGTTTCAATTTTTAAGTAATTTTTGAAACCCATAATTTGGAAAGTTTCGCATGTTGAATTTGGTTTTTGATGATTAGAGAAATCATATTGAAGAATTTATCTCTTTCTCTATACTTTGTGGTTTTGACACCGGTTAGTTACAGTGTTGCCATAATCTCATATTTCTTAATGCTAGATTTCAAAATTCACAATGCTAAATCGTAAAGAAGCTCAAAAATAAATAGAAAAACAGAATTCTAGATTTCAAAATCAGCGGCCGGTTTTTCATCTACTACATTACATTAGCTATCTTATAGGTAGTGAATAAATTTTGTACATCAGTACATATGTATGTATATATTCTGCTTACAAATTCGACTGGAAGCAATGCTAGAAGTGTTGTATAATAAAGGTGTAACATTTATATTGGAATATTTTGTCAAACTGACAATAGTTGTTGATCTTCGTTTTTTTCATTTTCATTTCCGGTTTCTTAAGATTTCGGAGTTTTTAAGAAATTTCTTCAGTCACTTTTGATGGAGCTGAGAAATGCATCTGAAAACAATTTCGCTGCAAAGACCAAATATGACTGCATCTCTTTCCTTCTAACAGTGTTCTCTATGACAAAAAAACTGACCAGTGACCAAGCGAATTAAAAAAATATAAAGATTCATTTTTGACAGCGGGGTTGAGTTTTTTTTCTGAGAAATGAAAAAATCCAACCAGATAAGTTATCTCTCAAAATTCGAAGCAAAAGAGAAACACAGTCAGCTGTTCATCAGCTGTTCACGTGTTGAGAGAAATATCCAGCAAATTTTGGGATATTCTTGGATTTTCTCTCTGTTTCCATAATGTTCTTCAATCAGCTGAAAAAAGAGCTGTTTTTAACCATGCTAATTACAACAAAAAGAAGGTAATCTATTCGAAAGTTACGTTCGTGAATGTACCCAATAATGTAAAGATGGCTCACACACTAGCTACCCTCCCTGTTTGAATTGAAAAAGTACATATTCCACAAACAGAATTACCTTTACCAATTGAAAACTGTACTATATAGCTTTTTCATTAGTTTTTTTTTTAAACATTTGAAGCTTCTGAGCACAAATTTAGTAGTGTGAGAGAGTAGGTGTTGTATTTGTCTTTCGGTTAGTACTAATAGTTGGAAAATCGTTGAAATGCAGCTAAATTTTTTGGCTTTTGGTATTTTAGTAAAAAAGTTAGAGTTATTTAGCCCTATCATGGTAACCGATCGAAACGGAATTTATTACGACTCATACAAACTGTTTTTTTTATTCCTCATTAAAATAATAAAAATCTCTTTCAAAGAATATTCAATGTGAGCTTGAAAAGAGAAATATTAAAAAGATTTTTTTCGAAATAAATTGTATTTCTTAAAAATCGAGAAATTTCCGTTTCGATCGGTTACCATGATAGGCTTAATTTTGATCGTATGCATGCTTTTTAACATTTTCCAAACCTTTGTTTTCGTGTGCATATAAATCTGAATCAATTTTTTTTTAATAAGCAGATTTTTTTCATTTTTAACAGAGTTGTAAGAAGCAAAATTTTGGAAAGCAAAAAAAAATTAAAGATGCAGAGTTTTGAAAAACAAAATTTTCGTTTTAAAAGCAGAATTTGTTTTGAAGCCAGAATTTCGACCCGCTCCCATAAAACCCAATAGGTAACAATTTATGTCAAAACGTATTACCTTCGCCCGACCAGCTGATTTCGTGGTCAGCTGTTTCCTACGATACTCAAGTATACCAGAAATTTAGCGCTAGCATTGTATATACATTCTCTAAAGTAATCTCATGGTCGTCATTTTTCGTCTGGCCATCTTCCTGGTTGATTCGGAACTAATTCCAAATAGTGGAGACGAGAACATTTCCCGATATTTTACCAGTATATCACAAGCTTTTGTTATTTGTTTTTATTCTATATCCACACCAATTGGCGATTTCAGCGCGCCTCATTGCGACTTGATTTGGAACTAAAAAATTATGCTCCATGATACTATATGCAGTGTATATTCCAAGGCGCTAGCTTGGTCTCGATTTGTAAATCATATGTTTTGTTGGTCATATCGTCGTCATCTGTTAATCAGCTGTTATTTAACACGTATAACAACAATGCGTACGTTCACGAACTTATCCTTCGGATAGGTTACCTTTGGTGTTGTTATAGTTAGCATGGTTAAAAGCAGCTGATTTCCATATGTTCTTAAATCAGCTGGAAATCAGCGGTTTTATAACCGCACTATTTACAACAAAAGTAAAGGTAACCTATCCGAAAGATAATTTCCTGAACGTGCGCAATAAGAAAAGTATTGCACAGCAAAGCTATGCGACCTCGAACGTCCCCAATGAGTAGCTGTAGCGCAGGTTCTCTCAACTTCAACTTGCGCTGCACGCTACAGCTACATTTTGACATTTCACAGCAAAATAATAGGCCAGTTCATGTTTCTGATCCCTCCAAGATCTCTTTTTTTCAGATTCATTGAAAATTACTGAGGAAATTCCTTGATGACTCCGAAATTTCAAGAAACTTGAACTAGTTTAATGAAACGAAAACAAAATGTGTGAGGGAAAGTCAGAATTATTCATTCAGCTGGTTAAAAAAGAAAATATTTTATGGGATATAACCAATTGTGAAGGAATATTTCGATAGCATTCGGGATATATATATATATATATTATATCCTTGACACCAAAATTGACATTATTTTCGAGGCAGCTACATAACTAAGATACTTTTTGCAGTGCTACATTTGTGCGCTGGAACGGAAGACGGAGCTGGCGATGCATTAGGTGTCAAAAAAAATTCAATGTTGCGAATACAATGGAACGCAACTACAGATGGAGATGCAATAGGCGTTTTCCTTTATTCACTCAGAAAAGGTATCTGAACAGAGTCTGAGCATTCTGAGCATACTCTGATAATTCTCTAAACGGAGCGTGATCTGAGCGCTCAGATATAATTTTGAAATACGTTCTAGCACTTGGCTGTCACAAATTTCTCAGATAGCTTGTTCACAGGCCGCAATATTATGCACATAATACTATTGTCTCTTTCTTTTTGGTATCTATTTTTCGAAGAGTGGTGTAGGCAATGTGCATGGGATAGAGTGAAAAAGCCTACAACTCTAAAGTGAAGTTAATTTCGTTATATTCGTTATTTCGTTAATATTCTGAGCGCATACAGCCTTCTAAGAGCACGCTCAAATCATTCTCTGAATGAAAAAAGAAATACAATTTTAAAGATCTGAACGCTCTGAGCGAAAAAAGAAATACAACTTCTTTTTTGACAACTCAGACTCTGCTCTGAACGAATAAAGAAAAACGCCTAATATGGAGGCGGAAAGGTTGGTCACCTTTTAATAAAAACGTGCAGTTATTTGACATTTCAGAAATAAAAGAAACAACACAACAGTGGTGCGTTCTTTTTTTTAAAGAACTTGCGACACAGCTTTTATTTTAAATATTGAAAGTTAAACTATCTAGTTGGGTATTTTCGTTCACAAAAAAAAGGGTTTTGGGTATCTGAAAATGCAAATCCGATAAAAATTCGATTTGATTCGTAACATCGTTCCAAAATGTATTGTTGAAGTGCAATATAGTTATGATTTGTAACTACTTTTAACTCGTGTTCATGATTTGAATTCAGATTGTTGAACTGTCAAAATCAATGTTTTACAATACAAATCAAATTTGATGGTGTTAATGAAATTAAAATAGAAATTGTGGCAGTAAAAAAGAAAAAAGGAAACCTACAATGATTAAAGATTTTATGCAAAGATAATGCAAATATTATTATGTTCAATAAAAATATGTATTCATTTTGTGAAGTGCAAAAAAAAGAGTTCACAACATACAAATTTAAATCCGTTCCGAGCGGAACATTTCTCACTGCACAGCAAAATTTTGTACTTTTTTGTTCGTAGCAGTTTATAGCAGTTTCATTGAACAGATCTAGTTTACATAATTCTTTTTTTTGGTTAATTCTTAATCTTTTGGACACAATTTTCCCTTATATACTTTTATAATTCATATACATTGCAATGTCTTATTTAAAGAGATTTGAAAAATTCTTAAAAAATTAAAAAAAATTATCCATTTCCACTAAAAAAAATTGATTATGAACTGTTTCGAATTATTAAAGTTCATATTAATATTTTCTTTCTCAAACGAGAAAAATTAAAGTTTAACCATTGTATATACATTCCAGTGTATACAATGTATATACAATGGTTTAACCTTAAAACATGTGATAATTTGCATTTTTCCATTCGTTTCTTTATTTCCCCTACTTATCTACATCCCTTACAAAAAAAAAGAAGAATGAAGGAACAACCGAAAAAATAAATCATGTAAACAAGGTATTCAAACAAATGGGCTGTTAATTGACAAATGTCAAATAAACTGCATAGCGGCATTGTGGGCAATTGCAAGTTGGGCCGTACCGCGTACGGCCTCGTTTGCTAATAAAGCTCTAGCTCCGTTTTTCAATTTTGCTTAGCCAGCTAGCCAAGCTTCATACAATACCTATAAAAATTGTATCGCCAAATACACTATAGGTACTTTGTTTAACAAAAAAAACTATCATTATAGATAATATTATGGCAGAGCTTAATTTTTGCAGATGGTGCCAGCTGGTGGTTATGCTCGCTGAATACGTACTGAAATTAAAAACTCAACCAGTGACTGTTGCAAACAACCAACCCTCTTCTTGTTACATTTGAGTTAATATTACTACGTTAGTGAAATTCATTTTGGATTTTTCTTTGGATTTTATTTAAAAGCTTTCAGAATTTGTGCTTCTTTAAAACTAATAATCTCTCTCACATATAAAAGAGTGAGAGATGAACGTCCTTTACGATACACACGACGCTACTGGTTGAAAACTCGTTTCTGAATCGCAAACGAGTTTTCAATTAGTAGCAACGTGTGTATCGTCCCTTTGATTACACACGGTATGACCTCAAAGAAAACTAGTTGCCAACTCTCATCGCGGATCAGTTTTTTTTCAGTTGCTCCGTGTGCATTTGGCCTTATTCATTCCGCTTTTTAACACAATGGGCGAGGAGTGTGTAAAAGTAGGGGACTGAAGTAACGAATGGAGGAAAGAAAATTTAAACAAAAAATGTGGGGTTGAAATTCGACATTTCACGTTTGACGTCTACTTGATTATAGTGAGAACAGGCTAAAATATGAAGTATTGTGTGACCAATGTGAATGAAAGTATATGATGAAAGTGTATGCTTATAGATCAGAAACTGAATTAACCTACATATATGTATATCCTGCTTTTTATCCATAAAAGAATCAGGTTTCTATAGCAGAGGCTTAAAATACAAAGTTTGTGTGCTTGGATTTTGGGATATATTTGTTCTGCTCTCACGTCTCAAGAAATGAACGAACAAAGTTAAACTCCCCAGGTGAATGCGGTGAAAGTGGTCTCAGTCGAGATCATAACAATATTAACATTCTTCGTTTAGAAGTTAAGTCATACGAGTATAATTGAACTGTAGGGTTGTTTTTGTCAGCCAAATTTTCCAAATCGATTAATAGTCTTTTTTCTATCAAAAGGTATCCAATAACGTTGTTTTTTACTACATATTTTTCGTGTGCTGAAAATTTTATCGAATAAATTTTGCTCATAAAATTTTGATAGGTATTTCTAAAGCAATAACCCCATTACTTGACAATAATTTCAAAATATTTTGTTCATTATTAAAAACTGTTATCCAATAAAAAATTCGTACGAAAGAGTGACAGAATGAATAAAACATTCTTTATTGGTCGAGAAATCAATAATTTTTAAATGCACCCAACAAAATAGAGGGGGTTACTATAGTTACACAGATAGACTTACGGTTTTTTTTCTTCTCGGATTTTGTTGGATGGTTTTCTTATTGATTATTTCAAAGTTTGCTCTACCCTCTGGGTCTGGGGTAAAATCCACCACCGATATACACTCCACTTACCCCAACCCAACATCTAAACCAATCCACCACCATCCCACCCTTAACAGCAAAATCATTCAATCACTATTTTGAAGTAAAATGTTTGATACTTACTCCTTTTTTAGAAATGTGATTTACATAATATTTCAACTATATTTCAAATAACCTTAATAACAATGTGTCTTGGCATCATCTTCACGCTTCGTAACCTTAACTAAAGTTAACAAGTTTTTCCATACATCCCGATTGCTAGCTGAAGCCATTCAGTTTTTCCAGCTTCAGTCATCCTGCTGTAAGCCATCCTTACAGCGAAGTCAAGGTCGGTCATGCTCCCTTCTACCATAAAATTACCTGCTGGTTCCTTTTTATGCTCATAGTGGGTTAGGTGCCAAATCCACCGTTGTCTACCGAGCTTTATTCTCTCCCAACACATCTGCTTGGAGATTGATGGAGAATGGAGATAATTACTGCATCTACTCCAGAATTGTCATCAATCGCATATGGAACCAACAATTCCACTTAAGACTTTCCTCTCGAACGCGGTTGTGACATCAGAGAGCCTTTTAGTAAGTTCCAAAGTCTCGGAGGCGTATGTGAGTAGACCATGGTGTTGTTCAGCAGTAGTTTATGTTTTATGTTAAGGGTTCTGGGTATGAAAAGCTTTGAAAAGTTCTGTTGGGATTTACCAACCGCTCTAGTATTTCTTCCTCCATTATTATATGTAATTTTTGTACCAAGGTAGTCAAGGATTGAAATATTTCAAATTCACGCTCAACTACCCTGATTGTTGGACTAACAGTTCTCGCAGATGCAGCCAAAATGTACACCCCTATCAATAAGCAGCTCCAGGTTTTGTGGCGCCTGCTCGATCTGGATAAAGGAGTCTTGTACAGCTTGTCTTGTACGCGGCGACAGGTTAAAGAGGATGCAAGCTAGACCATCCCTTGTAGGGAGCCATTTAAGATGTTGATTGGTCTGGACAGCAAACCCATTACTTTTATTTGGCTTGTAATCTTGGTCTTGGTAATCCTATATATCATCCAGACTTTTTTCCTTGATTTGCCTGGTATGAAACTAAATTGATAGTTGCCGAATGCCGATAATGGTTTCCGCGATGCTATCTGTTCCTAAAGGATTAAAGTACACTTCCCATCGCTCCAAAATTCATCTTTGGACTCCTCAGTAG
Organism: Platycheirus rosarum; assembly: GCA_963971375.1. Lineage (NCBI taxonomy): Eukaryota > Metazoa > Arthropoda > Insecta > Diptera > Syrphidae > Platycheirus > Platycheirus rosarum. The sequence goes on along the minus strand of OZ020509.1, from coordinate 56,060,811 downwards.
GTGTGCGATCATTTATAAGGCTGATGTTATTAAAACTCACATATAAATTGCATATTTTGTTTGACTGCTGTAGTACCAGTGGTGGTAATAAACACTTTTTTGTTTATTTTGATCTTTTATTAAATTCAAGTATAAGGAACATTTAAAGTTAATATACATAAAGTTTTTGTTGCTTAAATTAAATATAAATATATAAACATATTGTTTAATATATTGGGATCCTTGATTTTTTTTATTTTCAGTTATTTCTATAGGAAAATAGATATAAAAACCACAGTTAGTAAGCTTTTTTATTCTAGCTCGAATTTACCTTTTAATTTTATCATCCAACTTAATATTTCGTTGAATAACCCCTGATTTCAATCACAACTTAAAATCCATTTTATGCATTCTATTGACGTTGCATTTCAAGTGTTTTTGATGTTCTCCCACAATTCATCAGTTTTTAGGATGTTTGCCTTCCAATTGGCGTTCAATATCATTCCACAGATTCTAAATCAGGTAAAGATCGAGAGACTGAGTCGGCCATTTCAAAACATTAACGCAATTATCTTCTAAACACGATTTAACTAACCGGATCGTTGTCATTCATAAAACGCCAAGTTAAAGCAATTTGTCATCTGCGCAAGAAATCATGAATGTGATCTATTTAAATGTTTTTTATTCATTTTCCAGTTGACTTTTACATTTGGGCCAATACCGTACCAATAGAAAGGTCCCACACCATAACAGTTCCTCCTCCGTGTTTAATTGTTTTGATGGTGTACTCTGGGTTGTATTTATCCAACCGTGTCGCATCGGTCGTCTTATTGTTCTAGAAGACGTCGAAATCGAAATCGAAAATCTTTGGATTAAATGATCTTCTCTTTTGGTGGTTTTTCTTGCGTGTGGGGCTCTTGGAACGTTTTTTTAAAGTTCCAAATGTCTCAAGGATCAAGGTTTGGCGAATTACGTTATAAACATGTTTTCTGGAATAGTTTAATAACTTTTTAATTTCTGAAACCGTTTTTCCTTGAGCTTTCATCTCATGTGTCGTCCTTTTCCCATGTCAATCGATTTTTTTTACAGAAATTTATTTATTTTAAATTCACACATAAACACTTTCCGATCTATTGATAAAATACAAAAAAATATATATTTATATGAAGTTAATCAAAATAAAAATAATTCTTAATGAAAACTGCACTGTGCTAAATAAATGAATAACTTTAAACAATGATGTTTGACGAGTATCACTTATAAAAACTAGCTATACAAAAAAAAAAACGCAAAAAATCCAAAGGTTATGCTCTTTAGCCTTAAATAGCTCAAAGCAAAGAGAAAATACATTAATTTAAGAGAACAGCTACTGCGTTACTGCGTTTTTTTTTCTGATTTTTTAAATCTGCTGCACTACTGCGATTTTTATTGGATCTACTGCGATTTTTCTGATTGGGTCTGAAAAATGGCACTGGTTATAGATAGAAGTCAATGTATGTATAACAAAATGTCCAAATAAAAAAAAATTGCACGACTGGATCGCACGTGCTTGCTCATATTTGCGGTCACAGTGTAGATTAAAATTTCAGAAAATTAAAATGACCATCAAAGCATTTATTCGATTTTTGTGACTTTTGAATGTTGGAACAAAAGTACGTTAAATTGTATTGAGTAAAATAATTTCAACACCATTTTATTTCCTTAAGAAAAGTGTGATTGTTTTCCAAAATCGTAGGAGCGTTTTTAAATAAAACGGTTTTTTAACAACTTTTTTAAAAAAATAAAAAAAATAATTCAAGAATACAAACTTAAGCACAAAAATAACATACATTTAAATACAAAATTAAAAAAAATCACTTACCCGTTTTCAAAATATTGATTTTTCAAAAAAAAATTTTAATTACTAAAAAATACAAAAATACAATTTTGATAGTAATCGGATCACCAGTTTTCGAGAAAGTCGAAGAAAAAAAAACCGGTCCTATGGAAGGTACCGTTTTTAGCCTACCATATTTAATTTTTTTTCACCGAAAATATAATGCTTACCTACTGATTTTTTTTCATAAAAATTCTTGGAGACTTGGAGTTCTGGAGAGAAAAATAAGCATTTACATAACGGTTACATGACAGGTACCGTTAGTTTTTTAGCTAAAAAAAAAAAATTAAATAACTCCTCTGTAGAATGCCAAAATAACCTTAAGTACTAAATTTGAAGACGATTGGCCCAACCGTTAAGGCTACAGTCCAAAATACATCCGCACAGACAGACAGACAGACAGACGGACAGAATTTTTCCAGGAACTCAAATATGTTTCACTATCATCGTAATGTCATGTTTGATTGTTATCTCAAAAAAAAATTTATCTGCACAAATGCATAACTTGCATACCTATAATCGCAAGTAAAAAGTTCTTTCATTGAAGTATGTCCAGGTTTTGGACTCTAGTGTCAAAGAAGTACATCTATGTACTTCGCTTTTCATATGCTTTCGAATCTACTCCACCACTGCAACTGCTGGGCTTTGCTCATAAAACCTATTTCGTATTTTAAATTTTCATTGAATAGCATCACTTTTTTAAATGAAAGTTACCGGTGCATTGCTTTTGCATGTTCCTTTTTTAATGTAATGTGTCATTAGTGTCAATTCCAAGTGTCCGCTAGACATACTTAGACGAGGAATTTAACGTTGCATTGCTTCTAATGTAAAGTCTATTTTGCATCTGTTTACTTAACAAACGTCAAAACAGAATTGACAGTTGCCGACAGTTGCAAAAGTTATCGTTTTACTGTGATTTTATTATCCCATCTACTACGAAACGCGATTTCTCAAGTCCGAACCCTGAATTCAGCTAATACAATCTAAAGAGTGTTTTTTAAGTGTTTACTAAGATATGTATGTCAAATTCTTTTTTCTGCAGTAATTTCCTGGCCATCTCAATTCGTCATTTCTTGTAGTGATGTTATGTCAAATTTATATGTGACAAAATACGTGGCAAATTGACAAACCTCTTAAAAAATTAATAATCTTATTGTAAATATTGAATGTGCTACAATATTTTCTTTTTAAAAGAGAGATACAAGATGGAATCCTTTTTGGTTTAAAATTGACCTACTTTTAAAGTTATGAGAACTTGAATTTCGACTTTAGACTCAAAACGATCCTATCCAATTTTTTTAACAATCAAAACAGAACTTTTTTTCACTATAAATGATTTTTTTTTTCAAAACAGAACTATGTATGTATTTCTTCTAAAAATGACAGCAAAGATCTATACTTTTTTAAATTGTACGTGTGGTTGGAAAGTGACTTAAAAAAGGATCCAATGAAATTTCCTTCGCCGTGTACAGTTCAAAACACACTTTGTCTATCAGACATAAAAGTCGTTAGACTTTGCGCTGATTCATCCATACATTTGCCAGAATCGAGAAGAAGTTCCACTAACTGGCGCAAAGAAAACGGTAAACGACAAGCTCAAAAACACCAATATGGTGAAAACCGGCGCCAAAACAAAGAATTTTGAAAGGCGAATACGATTGTACTTTATTTCTTTATTTAAATTAAAAAAAGGCCTCTATTTTAATTTTTCATGATCAAAACACCTTTTTTATCTTGAAAAAATTACATGTTTTCACCCTTTTTCCCGGTTTTATATCCACAATCTCATTTTATAGGTTTTGATTCTAAGTAACACAGCACTGAATAAGTATGTACATATGTATATATTAAAAAAGAATTTTAAAAATCCTTATACATGTGAAAAATGTAATATTAAAAAAATTACGAAACACCATAATTAACGGCATGTAACACGTCGACATTCATCGGCATATATATTGGTTCATTTTTTGTTCAAGAACCCGTCTTTCCTAAAACACAGAAAATGCAATACAATTTGAAACGCTAGCCATTCGTTCCCGTGGACCCCTAATCAAAGTTGTATTGGTAGTCCACATTTAAGCTTTTTTGGCAGGAGAACAAATGTGCTCATAATTGATATTCTGGCTTCTGTGTTCTCTGTTCTTTGCACTTTTGTCCACACAAGAAAGACTTGGTACAGATATCAAGGTGCTCCAACCGTCCCTCGACAGAACTTTCGTGATAATTATCAAGGAAATGACGAGGAATATTTACGGAGACTTATTTACATCACTGCTTGACAGCATAAAGACTTTCTGTAGAGACCGACTTTCTGCGGATACCATCAACCTGTTTGAATTAGGCATTTTTATGCCAAAATCCGAATACTCAGAGGACGTGAACTAAACATCAGAATCTTACTTCCATTTCTTAGGCATTCTTCATTCTACCGCAATTACACAGCACCAGTTTCAAAATGGAGGCGGGAGCTAAAAAAAACATGAACTGTCTTGTTTCTAAAATCGAACAATGCGACGATGATCTCCACCTTAACATAATGGCGCAAAATTATAGACAACCCATTTTTAATACATTAACTTCACACTACTTAAAACCCACTTTAAATTCTTTTTAAAATGGGAGTCGACTCTAACAACAAAATATAAAACGAGAGTCGGTTCTATGTTAATTTTAATCGACATATATCATACTTATACATTAAACAACTTGTCTAACCTTAAAACGAGCAACCCACTTCTTTATCTTTTGACAAGAAAAGTTACAAGACAAGAAAAGTTACGCGTTACACTAACCGCGATACTCTGGTTTTGTCAACCAAAATCGATCGCAAACGTATTCTGAGTACCAGGCTAACATCAGATGTATGTATGTGTGTATGTATGTCGAGTATGTACTCTAAACCGCCCAACGGATTTTAATGAAACTTACAGGATAAATATAGTTTTGTATAGGAATGGTTCCTCTGAAGGTTTGGCTGACCCACCCGGCGTTGCCCGTTTATAACATACATTTGCTTGACTAATTTAATGTAACTAAACACAATATTAAATAAAAATGGATGTATGTAAAGGGTGTTTTTTTTGGGCGTGTGGTGTTTAATAGTTTAATACTATGGCCAAGAATTTAGCTTTATTGTAAAGATAAAGGTTTGCCATTATGTTTTAAAAATGATTTCGCGGTGACCACGCGGCTGGCTCGAATAAATTCCGGCCGAGAGGCCCAATTTTCCCAATTTTGTGTAAATCGGGATCGGTGGCCATCTCGTTTTGGGTCCATTCAATGAACCCGCGACGCGCTTGATGGTCGTTCGGCTTCAATTCTAGAACGAGTTGGATTTTGTAAGTCCGCAAACCAATATCCTTCTGCAAAATCTTCCATAAAGTGGATGGGCACAGTTCCAATTGTTGCGCGCAATGGCGGATGGACTCATTCGGGTCTTCTTCGATACTCTGCTCCAACGAACCGAACCATTATTTTGGTAATAAATTTGCAAGATTTACAAATGTTATTCAGGAGTAAGTCTATTTATTATGAAATGGCAAACCAAACTGAGGATAAATCAGGAAAAAGTATTGCCAGATTGAAACCACACGTCTAAAAAAACACCATTTATGTGTGTATGTATGTGGAGTATTAACCGCCCAACGGATTTTAATGAAATAGGGTAAATATAGTTTTGTCCATGTATCGTCCCTGTGAATGTTTGGTCCCTCTAGCATTATTTTCGTATTTCACATTAAAACAGGGCGTAGTAACGCGCGCCGGGTACCACTAGTTAAATATAAAACTGGTGACGATATGTTGTTGGTACAATAGTATTTTGGTAGTAGATTTGTAGTACTAAATACTATTGTATTTTTTGGTTCTGAATTTGGTACTAGATTTAGTACTTAGTAGTATAATTTATTACTAGATTTTTTATTGAAACACTTCCAATGCATTATGATAAGTATTTTATCATTTTACATTTTCACAGATCGGAAATTGACCCCCTGGATTTTTTTTTAAATTACGTCACATAACCACTGTTAGCATTAATTATTTTGTTTAAAATTGAGAAAATTATTAAAAGAAGGATTCGTATCTAAAGAAATTCATTAAATAAAGTCAGTTATATTACTAAAATGAATGCCGTTTAAAATGTTGTGCCAATGGCCAATGGAGCTGCGACGTCCAAGAGATAACTTGCTATACTTAAGGCGTGTAAAAACTAAGTTGAAAGTAAGAACACTAGAAGAGAGGTTGACAGGTTAAGTTCTTCTTAAAATACATCGAAAAATAACCATATGGACTTTTCAAATATTACCACCATTTGCTAAATGGAAATTTTTCGTTATTTCGTTTTTTTATTAAATCGTATACTTCCTGAACCTTTACAAATTCCCAGAATAATTCCACTCAAATTCAAAAAGAACAAGAAGAGAAAAAGAAATACAAAATAGGCGGAGTTTTGTTAAAGTAGAAAGTAGTAGATGTAGATACTATGTAGACGCAACTGGAGCTCTGTAGAGAGATCTCACGTTCCATGAAAAATTTATAAGTTGTTTAGCCGTTGTCCTTGATAATTTCTTTGTATTTTGTTCTTTTTACGGGAAAGAAAAGGCTACCCCTTCCATAATAAGCCAAACATTTATTAAGAGTTACCAGCCGCCATCACTAGGAGGCTATGGAGGCACTTCCAATAGTCGACTTTTGGAAAGTTGTTAAGTGTCTATTGGAAAAGCCGACCCATATTTCTATGGAGAATATTTGGATACAAAAAAGTGGGAACATTTTGTGGTTCAAAACGTGTTCATTTTAATTTATCCCCTTTATTCCTCATGCATTCTATTCTCTTTTCAAACTTATCCAATTTGTGACATGAAATCTCTTCGTTTGAATCGCCCTGCATCTCAGCTTTCATCTCGTTCGCCCAGTTTTAATTGAGAATATAAATGACAACTTCACTGGATCTGTTGCCATCATTTGCTTAAACTACTTGACCGATTCATATAAAGGTTCGACTAGAAAAATAGTCCTACCATTTACAATAATTAATTATTTTTTTACTTAAACATGAATTCGCATAAAATACGAATTTTCCAAACACATACATTATATCTAATGTATACATCCATATTTTCAAACAAGTATCTGCCCGGTTCATTTATCCGGAAGGTAAAAATATATAGCTAGAGAATTTTAAAGCTAATAGCTCACACTTTCTTTTCCTTTTCGGGGAATTTATCCAAAAAAATAAATTCTTGCAAACTTCCCACGCTCAAACGTCCTTTTTGGTTCCTAGTTACTGCTCCGAGGTCGTTTCAGCTTCATTCCTACGAATATTTTTTTTTTCATTTCTCACCATCTGTTTCTTATGGGTTCTGTGTTTTTTTGTGTATTGTCTGGATTTCTGGGAAAATACTATGTGCATGAGAAACACCGAACTCCTTCCAATATATTAATTTTATGTTGAATAGCTATTATAAATTCTTCTATTCTAGGTCATGTATTTAAATTTAAAAGCTATTGACGGAACAAACTTAGGACACATTTTTTTGGATGGATCAGCTTACAAAAAAAAGAAGAAAATAAATCAGTGGAAGGAAGTTAACTTTGTATTGAACTTACAATACATTTTTCATGTGTACCTTAATGGAAAGAGTAGTTAAATTGTGAAATTTGATATTAGAAATCATACCCCTAGGCTTGGGGTGTTACATATAAATATAAGTTTCTGGAATGTAAGTAAACAGACGATAGGTTTATATACATACTACATATACACACAAAATAAAAAAATAACAAAACCTCAAGAAATGAGAATTCTAAGGATACTTAGACTCTAGAATAGATTACACGAAGGCGAAGTCTTACTATCGGGGTTACCGGAGGCATGGAAAGCTGCCTCTGATATTTTTTATAAGCGCACGCACAAGGGATTTTGTCTTGCTTGTTTAATGTAAAAACAAACTGCGCGAGCCATAGGAAACTAAAATGACAAGAAAAAACCTCACGGGGGGTAAACTTTTCCAAATTCGTGTTTTTAGGTTTAGGTTAGTATAAGGGTAAACGTCAGAAAAAACTGTTTAGATTTAGTGGATTAGAAAGTAACAGACAGAGTCGGAGACAGCATTTATTTGGTTACAATCAGGCTTGAATAAGTCCAATACAACTTGTATTGAAAGGTCCAGATCATCCAGATCATCAAGCACGGCTTTTTCGAGAGCTTCTTGCTATAAGCTCTATCAAATTGCTTCGAAATAAAAAGCGCTATAATCCGATTTTCCTCTAAAGGGTTGGCTTTATAGGATCGGAAGCTTACTTCTTTGAATATTCTTTGGATTTGATACTTTTTACTCTGTTAAGAATTAAAGCACCCATCATTAGAAAATGCACATTTGTAATCATTTCAGCACTGGAAATAATATGATACTAGCGAGGAAACATAGTGGCCAATTTTGGAAGAAATTATTCATACCGTCCCAGTTGGCTTTCTCGTATTGCCAAACGGTCCTGGTAGGATTTTTTTTTTGTTACTGGAGTGTAGGACGTGAAATTTTCTAAAAAGACATAATGGTCCAAAATGCCAAATAGAGAAGTTTCACTAATGGTATATTTATCAGGATGAGATGTTAGAAACAAGTCAAGAGTATGGGCAGCTTACCCAAGAACATCCGGTATTCGAATTGGATCATCGATTAGCTGAATAAGGTGGTGTAACCCAGCAAAGATCTTGGCATAGATTTGTCTGACCAGAAAAGCGGAGGCAGTTGCAATTGTTTAAATTGAAACCACTCGGCACATTAACTACGTCGGTGCGGGGGCAAAGTCGAATTACTGTCGAGATTTGGGCTCTTGTGAATATAAAAATAATTAATCATATGCTTGCGGACAGTGAATTTGAGCCACTAGATGTTAAAGCCTGCGTTGGAATATTCCCCGTATTAAATAAGGCTCTGACAATATGGCAATATAATTTCTAACATAAACTACGAGACCGTGATGGAAAAAAATGGTACTAAGATATAGCAACGCATAACAAATTCTGATAAATCAGTTTTTTATCCAACCTGAGTTTTACTTAGTGCCAAAACATCAGGCCAGTATTGCACAGTGTAGAACACATAGAAGAAAAAAAATCTTTCTAAAGCCACTAACATTTACATATATATACAATTTTAAAAGCGTTTATACGGCCAAAACTGGAGTATAACTGCCACCTCTGGGCAGATGCTTCGCAGTCATCGCTGCACCTGTTCAATAGAATACAAAAGAGATCATTAATATTGATAAGAAATAGAAATGTCTCTCAAAGAATTGTCCCTCTCGATCACCGACGCAATGTTTCATGTTTTTCCTTATTTTATTGTTTCTTTTATAAAAAATGTTCACTTGAAGTAGCGAGCTGCATTACTCCCCCTAAAAGTTTCTCTCGTAATACTTGTCTTGCAAGGAATGCTCATCACTTCAACCTTGAACTTAATTTTGGACGTACCTTAAAATACAGGGATTCTTTTTTAGCCGAACAACACGGATTTTGAAAAGTTTACCCGGCGAGATTTTTCTTGCAATTTTAATTTACAAACATTCAAAACCAATGTTAATCGATACCTTCTGTCCCCACCCTATCTTAATAATGGTCGCGGAGTGTGTTTACATTAAAAGGCAAACAAAAAATCCCTTGTTGGCCTCTAATTATACAAAAAAAAAAAATAAAAATATTAAAACTTAAAACACAACTCTGACTAAGTCGAACTGCTCAGTGTATGCCTTAAAAAGTGATCACTTGAACAAAGTTTATATGTTTCTTCTATTCTTCTATTCTATTGTTTCTTGTTTCTTTTCACGTATGTAGATGTTTAGAGTGATCTTAATTATTCCGAATATTTCCATTACTTTTATAGAAACTGTTGCAATTTATTCCAAGAAAATTACAAAATGCTAACAAAATCAATAAAAAAGATGTCAGTTTTAAAATTTCTTTTATTTTTAATCCGTCCCTTGCATTTTCTTTCTCAAACGAGAAACGTCAAAGCTCACCCTAAAAAATCTTTAAATGTTCATTACTCTATTCGTTACTTCATTCATTTCCTTACTTTTCTACACCCCAAACATTATGTGTCAAAAAGAAGCATGAAGAAAAAACGAAAATAGGAATAATGTAAACAAGGTCTTAGTTGCTGTTTTATTCCAAAATTAGTCCACATAAATTGTATGTAATTAATTTTAGAAATTAAATTTTTTTAATTATTTTAATATTAATTTACAAACCGACATGAAAATTCCACACCCTGTATTTAACATATTTTGTTTAGAGACATATCTAATAAATCAATTTACGACTTTGGAATTAGTTAAGCTTAATTGATTTAAGGTAAACAAAAAAATAATCTTTTGATGTTCTTTAAAAAACGATATTTTCTTCATAACTTTTTTATGAAAGTGAAGAGTCAAAACAAGCAAAATTAAAGAAAACATAGTTTTGGGAAACCCCCTTCGTAATGTCTTACCTATTTCATTGCATAAAACGGCAACACTAACATTTCCCGGCACATGACACCCTATCATAACTTTTTACCCTCGAAAGCAGAAAGGAGGAAAACTGCTGTTTCTAATGCTTTGTTGTTGTCGAGCATCCACCCTGCTTTCTTTTATTTGGTGAATGTGAAATGTGATAATAAAGGAATTCAGTCGTGTCGTCAGTCGTTATACATGTATGTTGTATGTATGTATTCATCATAGATTCTTTAGCCCACCACCCCATGAAAAGACCGGTTTTATAACCTCGAATCAGTTTGACTATGTGGGTGTTTTTTTTTTTAACTAAAGGGGGATGTGGAATGATGGTTGATATGTGCTACAAACACAGTTATAATAAAAAAGCCGACACAAGAGCGGGTGCCCACTACTAATAAACATACCTAGGAACACGGACAAGGGAGTTTCGGTAGTTAGGGGTGTAAGGCAGTGATGTGACTTTTCTTTTATTTTTTTCCTCTTTTCCTTCTTGATCTTTTTTGTTTCCTATAAAATGATGAAAAGGGAGTGTATTGCAACCGTGAATATTTTCAAATTATCAGATATATATTTAAATATTCTTATAACTGAATGCGTTTTGTTGATATTTAAAGATTTCAAAACCCTCGCACATCCTTAAGAAGTGATGTTTTTTTTTTTTTTTTTTTTGTTCAAAAATATTTTGGACTGTAAATTATTTACAGTGATTTACCGAGTATTTCTTAAACCTTGCCTATCTGGTATACGCAGATGCGAGTTATTGATTTAGTTTTAAGATAGTTACCATATGGTAACAGAACATTGCGACTGACTATATCTAGTTAATGGCTACGACATACTAAATATTTCAACGTAGCAAGGAATAAAAATCAGTGAAAATTTTCTTTTAAACATCAAAAACAGTTTTGAAGGTCAAGATAATTTTGTTTGCTTAGTTTTCCAGCAACATATTATTCAATACAAATTAAGACCATAATATTCATTTCATTCATTCATCCCAAAATACTATCTTTAAAATTTCTTTTAAATTAAACATTATAAAACTTTCGAAAATGAATCTCAGCAGTTTCCAATATTGTCGATATCGTAACCAACGACATGGTAGATAATACCAATTGTTATCCTACTTATATTATAGATTTGAATGTTTGTTCCCTAATAACGCCTCAACGGCTTAACGGATTTGGATGAAATTTGGTATGTAGATGGATAATATGCTGGATTGAGACTAATTTATCGGGAAGCGATCCATTTCTTATCAAAGCCAAAGCCCTGGTTCGAGTCCTGCTTATAGCCACCTTCCTTTCCGGGGTACTGCCTCTTGCGAGGAACTGATAAAATCTCTAAGAGTAAACATTTTTGTCTCGAAAATGTGCATCTCATGTAGCCGCCCCGGCTCGGTGGTAAATTGTAGGTCCCTTCCATTCTTGCAGAATAACAACACATACAAAGGAATAGAGTATTAGTCACTAAAACCTTGGCTCCTTAAGGAGCTATATATATACTATAATGCAAGTTATGCATTCGTGCAGATTAAAAAAATTGAGATAACAATCAAACATGACATTACGATGATAGAGAAACATATTTGAGTTATTGGCAAAATTCTGTCTGTCCGTCTGTCAGTCTGTCCGTCTGTACGGATGTATATTGAACTAGAGCCTAAACCGGTTGGGCTAATCGTCTTCAAATTTGGAACATGAGGTTATTTTGAGATTCAATTTTTTTTAGCTCATAAAAATTAACTGCAAAATTAAATTAGTTTTGTTTAAACTATTTATGATTTAATGATATTACCTACAACATTCTAAGTAATATTTAAATAAATAAATACAAATACAAATACAAATACCTGTCATATAACCTTTATGTAAAAGCTTATTTTCCTCAAAAACGGCTCTTAAGAATTTTTTTATGAAACAAAAATCAGTGCACTTTTTTTTCTTTTTTTTTTTGAAAAATAATATTTTGAAAACGTGTAGGTGATTTTTTTTTTAATTCAATTCATTTCAATTCTTTCTGCCGGTTTATACTAGCGACTTCACATATTCTCAAATAAAATAGCCTAGCGGTGTTAAACCACACGATCTTGGAGTCCAACTCAACAAAAAAAAAATCATTCAAACTTGAGCAGCATAAACTACTTGATAAGATCACTTTGTTATAATCATGCTCATTAGTCATAACTCATAAGTAATAAATTGCACGACTGGATCACACGTACTTGCTCTAATGTGCGGTCAGAGCGTCGAATAAAATTTGAAAAAAATATTAAGGGAACTTCAAAGTTTTATTCGATTTTTGTGACTTTTGATGTTCGAAATTTTAATCCTAAAACAATTCTTATTACAAAAAAACTTTGTTCGGGTGCGAAACGGGAGCCCGTATTTCAAAATCCGGTTTTTTTAAAATCCCGAAAAAAAGATGTTTATAATTCCGTTTCAAAAATACTGTTTCTTGAAAATCCCGTTTTCCATAATCCCGCTTAAATACAATCATGTGCCTGCAAAGCCCGCCTTTTAAAATCCCGTTTAATTCCGCTTAGCCCGTTTCGTAATTAGATAAATATAACTCAAAATAGGTATTGTACGCAAAATTGCAGGTTTATTATAAACTCATCGAAAATTTAAGCTAAGCAAATATTGTTGTTAAATCTCAAATAGAAAAAATTAAAATAAAGAACAAACATTTTTCAAAAAAAAACTGTTTTGCAATCAAGAGCAATATCAAAAATTATGATTGACAAACACCTTTTGTTGATTCGAAAAGCGAGGTCATAATAACGAGAATTTAAAAACCAGGATTTTAAAAACGGGATTTTAAAAGCGGGATTATAAAAAAGCGGGATTTAAAAAAAACTTTATACAAAACGGGATTTTTAAGGCGGATTTTTAAAAAACGGGATTCGCAAAAACGGGCTCCCGTACCCAACCCACTTTGTTCGAATAACATTCAATGCGAAATTACTTTGGCTAGCTACATCTTCCTGAATATTAATTTCGATTGTACGTTATCGGTAAACCAGTTCTCGAGAAAGTAAGACAAAAACGGTGCTATGGAAGATACCGTTCTTAGACCACCATCTGACAATTTTTGTTCACCAAATAATAATCCACATCTATAATATTATAGTGCATTTTTCATAAAAATTCTTGTAGCCATTTTCGAAAAAAAAATAAGCCTTTAATTAACGGTAATATGTAAGGTATTGTTAATATTTGACTTACAAACATATTGAAAAAATTCCTCTGAAGAATATCAAAATAACCTTATGTTTTATATTTGAAGACAATTGGCCCAACCGCTCAGGCTGTAATAGAAAATACGTACCAACAGACAGAAAGACATCTCAGTTTTTTTAATCTGAATGAATGCATAACTTGCATTATAGTACCTATAATGGCAAGTAAAAATGAGGGCTTTAAATTATTGTAAGAATTCACGCTTTACAAAAACAATTTAACTTGTTTAAGGTTATAAGTAATAGAAACAGTAAAAGGCCTTATAGAAGTCATTTTGGCGCACATAACGTAAACTATTTCACTGCTATAATAGCTAAAACACAATCACGCTTTAGCTCTGGTTTCACCTGCCAGGTTCATAGGAAATCAATACATCTTGTCACAAGGTCGCTTTGGCTTTCACGTTACGTTTGGTTCGTGTACAAGATAAGTTAACGTGACTTAAACTCAAAGCTGAAGTAGAAACTGGTTGAACGTTTGCTCGCTTTGACAGAAAAAAGCAAAAACAAAAACCGAAATTTGGAAAATGTCATTCAAAGCGGACACAAAGCGTGTGAAATGTAACGTGACAAAGCCAAAGCTGAAGCGTGATTGTGTTTTAGCCATAAGACTTCTATTGATAGGTGTTATAGTAGCAAAAAGCTTTCTATACACCAATTCGCGTTTTTTTTTTTGAATTTTCGAAGTTTGCAATATGTGGCTTGCGAAAGTTTGCCTTATACAAACTTACCTTTGCAAACTAATAATTGCCAAATTCGAAAAGTTGGACCACCACTAAATACAAAATGAATTTCGTGTCAATGTCTAATTTTAATTTTATTTTGCGTCACTTCCGCTTCAAAAAACACACCTTAAAATAATTTTAAATCTATTTTATTCACCTTACTCAATCTAAACATTCATTTCATTATTCATTTAAATGAGCAAATTCCCACGACCCACCAGTACTGTTTATTCGAAGGGTGTTCCTTTTCCATCGGAAACTCGAAAGTCATGTACTGGGGATGATCATGGTGGCAAACAGTGAGAGTGTGTTTTTGTCGATTCCTTTCAGTAGGTATTTTTGGTACTTTCGTGAATCCTTCTGTGCGAAAGTGAAATGCCATGCACAGAGAACAAACTTTCCAAAGTTGCTTTCCTTTTTGTATCTACATAATGTATCTATCTATCTATCCAATTTGCTCTATGTTCACTCCTTCGCTCAGGAGCACAAGCACAGCACACGCATCCTGGTTGTAGCTGTAGAAGTTTGTGTGCTCTCGAGTTCAATACCGTTAAACGTTGTTCGTTGTCAGTCGGTTTTCCTGCTTTTCCTGCTCTTCAGCAAGTTTTTACTTTCTACATCCGAATACCGGGTGCTCTGTCCTCTGCCATTGCCGTTCCATTTTCAAGTGTGTGGTGATTTTAATTTCGCTTTTCAGATTTTCACAAAAAAAAAATGAAATAGT
The DNA here is from genome assembly GCA_963971375.1 of Platycheirus rosarum. Taxonomy (NCBI): domain Eukaryota; kingdom Metazoa; phylum Arthropoda; class Insecta; order Diptera; family Syrphidae; genus Platycheirus; species Platycheirus rosarum. Next base: position 56,045,764 of record OZ020509.1, on the reverse strand, counting down.
AAAATGTCTTACAAAGTGAAAACAAGTAATAGTGTTGCAAAGAAATTAATTGTTGATTTTGTGTTTTTGTTTCAGCCAATAATATGCAATACGGACAGAATATCTCGATACCATATTCTCAACCTCAAGCTGATTTGAACTTCCTTAATTCGACCGATCATAAAGGAAAAATTCACCCGAAAATCGAACGAGACCGCGAAGAAGGTAAGTTTATCGAACTACATATAAGTATAAGTTCTTGAAATAAGTTTCACCTAAAAAAGTAGTTTTCAAGGTGGAAATGAAAAATAAAACTAGTTTAATATGTGCATAGATTTTTCTACGAAAGGAAAAGGAAAACTTTTTTTTGTTGGGAAATACAGCAACCGGATACCAGATATATAGAACGTACACGCGCTAGCCCAATTAAGCTTTTGTATATTATGTACAACACAAGAACCTATGTGCACGAAATATATAATTTTGTGGTAAATGATTTCCCTGAGCCAAGGGTGTGAGGATATTTCATCCGGTTCCGAAAAGCAGCCATGATGATGATGAGGCAACGAAAGTTGTTCGCTTTTCCTCTGAGTCTGAGTACTCGCTCTCTTTGCGTTTGTGTGAAGGACATTGGAGGCGCGAGACATGGGGTGTATATAATAAATTTGATCGACTGATTTCTTTGTCGTCAGTTGTTGGGTGAAAAAAAAACATTTTAGATCGACATGTTATCGATGAAATAATTATATGAAAACTGTATACATACTTGGTGAGAAAATAGTACGTCAAGGACAATTTTTTATAATTTTTTTTTCTCCGTGACTGATGATTAAAGAATGAAAGTTTGCGTTTTGTTGCCAAGGGCAGGAGCAAGGACGAACAGAGCAAAGCTTCTACGTAATCGAGGCAACGACACGGCAACAACAACACAAATCTTAAATTTAAATATAAGTTTTCTCTCCAAAAAGTCACGAGAGCATATGGGGTCGGTTGGGGGGCAACCAGTTGTCTGCGGGAGAGGGAAAGTGAAAGTTTCAAGGATATTCCTGGGCTGCTGCCTTATTTTGTCCATTCCGTTGGCTCGTGTCGTTTTATTACCTACCAGATATACAATGTACCTATATTTTTCTAGATACATATATTATTTAATACGAGGAATTGGGATTCGTCAGTAAAAGTGTGTACATGACGGATGTATATTGTTGTAGGTAGAATATATATATATATAATATGTAACATGGTGGTACAGACACTGTCTGTGTTAGGTGGGGTCAGTGTTTGAATAATTTTTCGGTGGAATAGAGACTTTTTGGAAAATTCACTTGTAGGATGGCAGATATGTGGGTATGTGTTCTGACTTAATTCATGATATTTTGTTCGTTCCTCTGGTTGAGGGCAGTAGGGCATCGGTGGTCGAAATTTATAATTAAGTACCTACCAAAAGGAGTAATGGAATTAAGAATGTTTGTTTAAGCTTTGTCATTAGTTATGTTATATTTTATCCCAGGATGTATAATGACGTTTTGTTTTATTAAGACAAATTTTACACTTAAAAGATTTATCATTTCATTCAAAGAGGCAGTACCCAGGAGAGAAAGGTGGCTCTGAAGGGGAATTGAACCTCGAACTTTTGGCATATCAGTCCGACACACTAACCACAGATTCACAACACACAGACAGGAATGGTTTAGAGTATAGGTAGGTCACTAGGCCTTGGCTCCTTAAGCAACTGCGGCTTAAATAAATTTATTACTTGTGATTATACATAGATACTATACATATAACATTTTTAAGATAACAATCAAACATGGCATTACGATGATAGAAAAACATATTTGAGTTACTGACAAAATTCTGTCTGTCTGTCTGTTCGTATGTATTTTGGACTACAGCCTAAACAGTTGGGCCAATCGTCTTCAAATTAAGAACTTAAAGTTATTTTGACATTCTAGAAAGGACTTTTTTTAATTTTTTTTCAGCTCAAATATTACGGCACCTGTCATATAACCGTTAAGTAAAGGCGTTTATATTTTCTTCGACTTTCGACTGGATAACCAATTACAATGAAATTTTATATTGCAAAAGATTTAGGTAGCCAAAGCGATTTGGCATACAAATATTTTCGAATAATATTTTTTTTTATAAAAATTTTTTTTTTTTTGAAAAATTAATATTTTAAAATTGTTTTTTTATTATTTATTTATTTAATTTTGTTTTCTAATATAGGTTATTTTTGTACTTAAGTTTGCACCCTTCAATTATTTTTTTCTTTAATATTTTCAAAAAAGTTGTTAAATAAAAGCAGTAAAATCCTACGATTTTGAAAAAAATCCTACATTTTCACATTTTTTAAAGAAATATAATGGCATTCAAATTATTCCTCTGAAAACTATTTTATGTACTTCTTTTACCAATCAAAAGTCAGAAAAATCGAATAAAAACTTTGAAGTTTCCTTAATATTTTCAAATTTAATCCCATAATGTGACGGTGACCACACATAAGAGCAAGTACTTGTGATCCAGTCGTTCAATTTAGTTTTTAATCCGGTAGAGGCTAGAGGTGCCTATATCAGAAGTCTTCCGAAATACTATACATGTACATATATAAGCTTATGTTGCAAAAATAATCTCCATTCAAGGCCCTGATCGAGTTTTTTGTTATTTTGTTTTCTTTATGGACTTATGTTATGCAATCTATGTGGTATGAGTTGAGTTTTTCCATTGCAGAATATTCGTAACTCCTCCCTTCTGAGAATTACTTTAAATAGTTTTATGAGTTGAGATTTAAATAAGGCAATGATGGTGACTTTTAATTTTGTAAGTGTTTTGGCCATAGGTGTAACAATATTTTGTCGACTCAACGAATTATTTGAAAAGATTTATTCAGTCCATCGTTACCTCTGTGGCAAGAATTTATTCACGCTTTTCAAATATATATATATCCACATAAATAAAATAGAAATTTCTGTTTTTAATATAAAAATTACAGCTTTTACAATATGCATCTTGTAAAAGTAACAAGAAACATCAATTTTTAACATTTTTATCTGGATATATAATTGTCTGTTTATTCTAGCATAATTCGAAAACGAATGTTCCGATTTTGGCGGGACTTTCAATCGCAGATAACTGATGTTCTAAGGAGTAACTACGGCTTTTTTTAACTAACCACTAGGTGGCGCTGTTTTAATTTGCTTAGACATTTTTACAGGCAGAGAGCTGATGTTGTAAGGAGTAACGTAGGCCATTTTAGTTGCCTCTAGACGACCCCAGTCGCTTTTTTCGAAAATCTGGGGGCACGGTAGTGTCCAGCCAAAACGAGCCAACCCAAGCAAGGGCACTGACTACCTTTTCTCGAAGTGCTTCGTTATTTTTTGAGCGCTCATAACTTCGGTTTGGATTATAAACAAAATTTTCAAAATATTTTGTTAATAGCAGACTTATTAAAAATATAAAGTTTTAATTGCATAGCTCTTATATTATAGATTTTATTGATATCTAAAAAACGCTGATTTCCTCACTGACTTACTGATCATCAAAATTCTTAGAGCCATTTTCTTCACTGCAAGTTGAACTCAACTTGGGTATTTTTATTCTGAACTTGTGATTTTGTTTTTCTTCACTCAGAGTTGACAGTTTCGACTTTCGATTTTCAACTCTCGAGGTATTCAACTTCCGATTTTCTCAACTTCGATCTTAAGCTCATAGAGGCCGGAAGTCGGGTCGAGGTGCGCGCACAAATAATTAAACAAAAGTTAATTATTATTATTATTATTATTAATTATTGCGCATTGTTATCGCGAGTGTTAAAAAAAATAATATTACACACTCGTTTGAGAAATTGGCAAAACTCCCTCGCGTGTGCTGTAAAGAAAATAACAATATCCACTCGCGTAGTTGGAAGACGATAAGATGCCCATTCGCGCTGTGGAAGAAAACAAAAATAATACACACTTGCATAACAAATCAAAATATCCTCTTATCTGTCCCAACCCTTTGTGCTTAGCTTGACTGCCTCTTTCTTATCTACTGTAGGCATCGTATACTTGCGGTAAATGGATAAGGGCATCTGAGTTTGTCCTATTGTGCTGAATATTTAAATTGATTTTTTTGTATGCAAGCTGTCTTATGGGCATAACACCTAAGACAGTTTGTGTATTACAGAGATTAATTTGGATTTTCACTGCATGGATCGACTTAGTCAGAATTGCGTTTTGTGTGTAAGTATTTTTAAATGGTAAGTGATTTTTGTGTCGTGTATTCCAATGTTCGTGGTATAAGAAAGAATTTCTTTCACCTGTACGTCTACACTGTTCAGTATAGGTCAGCTGTTTTGGCATTAAGTGAAACCCAGGTTGGAGTAAATACTGATTTATCAGAGTTTGCTCTACATGGGTATAGCTTGGTGCCATTACTCTTTTCCAATCATGGTCTCGTGGTCTATGTTAGGAATGATATTGCTTGCCAGAGCCTTCCCCAATATGGGCAATGTTCCAACACGGACTTTAACTTCTTGTGGCTCAAATTCACTGTCCGCAAGCATGTCATTCATTATTGTTTTATTTACAGGAGTCCAAATCTCGACAGCAATTCGACTTGTAACGAGTTTGATGCGCTGTCTGATTCTATCTCGAAAATTGTTTCCCTTTGTCCTCGCACTGAAATCGTTATTGCGGGCGATTTCAATGTACACAATTCCAATTGGCTCCACTATTCTGGTCAGACAACACCCGAAGGAAGGTATGTCGAGCTCTTTGCCGGGTTACATCACCTTACCCAACTGATCGATGTGCCAACGCGTATACCGGATGTTGCTGGGCAAGCCGCCCATACTCTTGACTTGTTTCTTACTTCTCACCCTGATAAATATACCATTAGTTTAACTTCTCCATTTGGCACTTCAGACCATTGTGTCATTTTAATTTCTCATCCTCCACCCATCCAGTTAAAGAAAAACTTCCCACCAGGACCATTTGGCAATACGAGAAAGCCAACTGGGACGGCCTGAATATTTTTTTCCGAAACTTTAACTGGTCACTATGCTTCCTCGATAGTGACATTGATGCCAGTGCTGAAATGATCACAAATGTGATTCTTCTAGGGATGCGTGCTTTTATTCCTAACAGAGTAAAAAGCATTAAGTCTTAAGAAAAGTCCTGGTTTAATTCTAAGTGTAAAGAAGCTATCAGGCTCAAAGAAGTAAGTTTCCGTTCTTACAAAGCCAACCCTACAGAGGAAAATCGGAAAAAGCACAAACAAGCAAGAAACTCATGCAACTCCGTTATTGAAAGAACCAAATTTATGCATGACCAAAAATTATGGCAAAAAATTCTGCAGTGTCCCAAAGGCAGTAAAAATTTTTGGTCATTTGTAAAAAATATTAAAAACTCCTCAACATCTTCGGTTCCAACGCTCATCGACAATAACAAACCAATTGTTTACTCTTCAGAGAAGGCAAACTTGCTCGCCGCCCATTTCGCTGCCAGCTCCACGCTGCCGCATAAAAGAGTTGCCCCTCCTGTACCTGAGAATGTATATTTTTCCATGGGACAGCACTCGTACAGTAGCAGGAGTTCTCAAAGATCTCGATATACACAAGTCCGCTGGCCCGGATGGTACACCCCCGATTCTTCTGAAGAGGTGTTCTTCCACACTGGCAAAGCCACTGCGTAAGCTTTTCCATCGCTCCTACTCTTCTGGAATCTTTCCTAGAAGATGGAAAACAGCATTTGTCCAGCCTGCCCCTAAGAAAGGTGACCCATCCTCCCCCTCCTCCTACCGACCCATAGCACTGACATCCCTTCTTTCTAAGGTCATGGAAATACTGATTAACCGTCAGCTTAAGGAATATCTCGAAGATCGTAAGCTTCTCCATGACCGTCAGTATGGCTTCCGCACCGTTCCAATGGTGATCTGATGGCATATCTCACCGAACAGTGGAACAAATCTTTACATCGCTTTAGTGAAAGTAAGATTATTGCTCTTGATATCTCCAAGGCATTTGATAGAGTTTGGCATGAAGCACTTACATCAAAGAAACCAAAAAGCTGTCAGTACTCGGTATGTGTGTCAACGACGACCTCCGTTGGAACGACCATATATTTGAAATCGCTAAGAATGCTGCTAAGTGCTTAGGTTTTCTGTGTCGGTGTAAGAAGTACTTTTCCCCATCTGATCTGGCTACAATTTATAAAGCGTTTATATGCCCTAAACTCGAGTATAACTCCCACCTCTGGGCAGGTGCTTCACAAACATCGCTTCACTTGCTTGATAGAATACAAAATAGAGCGTTAAGATTGATAGAAAATAGAACTGCCGCTGAAACAATTGCCCCTCTCGAACACCGACGCAATGTTTCATGTCTTTCCTTATTTTATCGTTTCTTTTATAAAAAATGTTCACTTGAGGTAGCCAGCTGCATTCCTCCCCTTAAAAGTTTCGCCCGTAATACTCGTCTTGCTAGGAATGCCCATCAGTTCACCCTTGAGCCCAATTTCGGACGTACCGTGAAATATAGAGATTCTTTTTTTAGCCGTACAAGACGACTTTAGAATGGTTTACCCGGCGTGATTTTCCCTTGCCATTTCAATATGCAAACATTCAAAACCAATGTTAATCGACACCTCCTATCTCTCCCCTCCCTATCTTCCTAATGCCCGCGCAGTGTGTTACATTAAAAGGGAAACAAATAGTCCCTTGTGCGCGCTTTAATTATATAAAAAAAAAAAAAAAACAGTAGAAGTTAAAAGAGCAAACTTAAAAATTTTCTATGTTTTTTGATGTGCTATTACATTTTGTCGGTTCTTCCGTCAAAAAAATTATTCTCGGTTTGAATAAAAAATATTATTAACATATACTAATATTTCGAAAACAACAATTATTGAAAAAAAAAACATTCATAATCTGCTTTCGGAAGCGAAGATGAAGAAGAATTGTTGGTGTTTAAAAGAAGAATATAAAATATCGGTCGAGCTCGAAAAAAGTTAAAAAATGCTTGGAAAAAAAATAAATTAAATTTCAACAAACCTGGCTAGGTGGTGTGATATTGTACTGTTTAGCAATATCTTCAAACGCCTTGTCTTTATCGTGCTGCATTGCGCCGTCAGTTTTTTTTTTAATAACATGGTTGCATTGCAAAGCAGTCTTCTTCATCCATGAAATATACTACTTTTGGCAACTTATTGATTTTTTTGTTCAATGTTTTGAATACAGCCCAACAACCGAAATTAAATTTTTAGTCAATCACGTGGAATGAATTCAAATCTAAAGTTGAAATTTGCGTAACGCAAGAAGGTGAACTTTTAAATTTCAACCCTTCAGTTGAGATTTAAAATAGTAAAAAAAACTAATTTCGACTTGGTACTTAACATTTAAGTTGGTGTGAACTCTAGAGTTGGTTAACTTGAGAGTTTCCGGCTAGCTGAGCAGTGAAGAAATGGTTCTTAAGGGTAAGTATTTACCTCCTAATTTGGAATGTTAACTAGTTTTAGTACACTTAAAACAAAACCAAACTCTAAAACTAGGATTTTGTATTCCCCGACCCCTTAAACTAGGGGATGTAAGTTCGTATGAGACTTCCGCAAATTTTTACGCTTGAGATCTGAAAATTAATATAGGGACTCCTAGTTATATATAATAAAAAAAAAATAATATAATAAAATAATAATGTAATGTAGAGTTTGTCAAGTTAGGCCTTTTAGAGTTAGGGCTTGTAGTGTTAGGAGCTTGAGATCTGATATCAGTGTGGGTCATATGGTCTCGTCTTTGCAACATTTTACATGAACACACAAGTAGAACAGAATTACTTAAAGAGCGATTAAAGAATTCTAAAGCGTTACTTGCATTCTTCTTTAAAAAGGATTTAAGTTCCTATTAAGTAGAGAAAAGGCGCAAGTGGGCGGTCCAATAGAAGGAATTAGGGAGATAAATTGATTCTTAAAATCTCCTTAAAAGGGAATTACATTCTTCTTAAATATTTCATTACTCTTTCTTAAATCGGTAATAAATTCTCTCTGACCTTCAAAAAGCCTTCTTTAATACCGCTTTACTTCTTCTTAAATAGGTATTAACTCCTTCTTAACTCGTCTTGTAAAAATTATTTGTAAACAGGGTAAAAAAAAAAATTCGAAAACTATCATTATACACATATAAATAGAAGAAAAAAAATCAAAATATTGGTAGAAGAATTTTGCCAATTTGGATATTTTCAAATATAAATTTTATAGAAATCTATCCGGTAAATTTGTTTTTGAGAAAATGATAGCCAATACTTACCAAATTCGTTAAAAAAATTTAATAAAAATCATTAGTTTAGTTTAGTTTTTAGTTTTATTGACTTCATAAATATAAACAAATAACATTTCAACGTGATATTTAAGATACTACTAAGTCATTGTATGGTTTCGCCGAAGGCCGTCTACCGGAGTGACATTTAAATTTAAAAATGCAAGTAAACATGACATAATGAAGATAGAGAAACATTACATTTGAGTTATTGGGAAAACTCTCTCTGTCTTCTTTCTATCTGTTCGTATGTATGTATGTATTTTGGACTACAAACTAAACGCTTGGGCCAATCGTCTTCAAATTAAGTACACACAATTATTTTGACATTCTAGAAATGATTTTTTCAAAATTTTATAAGCTCAAATAATAATTTGTTAAAAAAAGCTCCAATAATTTGTATGAAAAAATTGTGTACTTTTGTAGCTATGCATTATGTTCTGGTGACCAAAAAAGTTAGATAGTGGGCTAAAAACGGTAGCTATTACTATTTAACCGATTAAACCAAAATTGATACCCAGGAAAATGTACCCAAAGTAATTTCGCATTGATTTTTTTTCGAACAACATTATTTTTATTTTTTAATAATACATTTTTTTTCAAAATGGCTCCATGATTTCTTTTTTAAATGAAAGCTATTGATGTCCTGAGTTTGAATTCTTGAAATTTTTGAAAAAAAGTTGTTTAAAAAAACGGATTTTTTTAAACTGTCCCCACGATTTTGAAAAAAAAATCGTATTATTTACATTTCTTAAAGAAAAACGGGCAACACTGCTCTTATGTGCCTAATTACATTGGAAGGCAAGATCTTTGACAAAAACAAATAACATTTACGTTGAAAGTAACACAGTTTGAACTCATAAAAACTATCAAAATCACAATACTTAATGGTTTTTAATAACAAAGAATTTATGAAAAAAGTATTTCCAAAATTGTAGGACGGATTTTGATAAAACCCTGTTTTTTATTTTTAGTTTTTTGAATTATTTTTTTTGATAATTTTTTTGATGAATTTTAAAAATATTGATTTAATAAGAAAAAAAAAATTATTCAAAAAATTTGATATGCAGAATTAATTTGGCTATCTAGATCTTTTCAAATATAAAATTTGACAGAAATCCATGCAGCCGTTACCGAGAAAGCCAAAAATAAAAAAACCGTTACATGAAAGGTCCCGTTAATAGACTTTCCGTATATGTGGTTTTAATCAAATGATAGCCACCCCAACAAACAAATTCTCAAATTTTTTCCTCAAAATCATTGAAGCCGTTTCCAAGAAAAATAACCTTTTCCTAAACGGTCGTATGGTAAATACCGTTATTTTTAGCAATGAAAATAAAATTTCAATTTCCCCTCTGAAGAATGCCAAAAGATAAACACATACCAATGACTTTCTTAGGTTTCTCTATGATCGTAATATCATGTTTGATTGTTATCTCATTTTTTTTATTTACCAATCCTTAACTTGCGTATAGTCCCTTTAATCGCAAGTAAAAAAATGGCTTTAAATTTTTCCGCAAACAACAATTTTGTTTACTTTATGAACAGTCAAAAGTCAAAAAATGGAATAAAAACTTTGTAATGTACATATTTTTTTCAATTTTTATTGGACAATGTAACCGCAAGAACAAGTACGTGCGACCCAGTCATGCAATTCTATAATATTTACGAATCCTAAATATGCACGTTTTAATGCTTTAAAAACGAAAACCATTTAAAGAAGTCTTAAAGAAAGCTTGAAGAAACAAAAAACTTTGATTTCAGAAATAATAATTGAACAAGTAGTTAAGAATATTTTCAGTAGAATTGAACATACCACTTTAAGTTCTTCGGACTTGAAGCTTGAATAAAGTAGCCAGAAATTGGCAATTAAAGATTGAATAAAGTACGAATTAAGAAATGTGATACCAAAATTATACTATTTTGTGCTACTTGTGCATGTTTTTTGTCCGATCTATATATTAATGGACCGATTATATTCAAAACCACACCAATATTTATGATATTCAAATAAATATGGAGAAAATATTTTTTTACCCGATAGGTGGCGCTGAACTGAAAAACATTAACATTAATTTAGTTTTCCGTATATGTATGTACATTGTACATGTACATATATGTTTTCATATCAACAATATTAAATTTTGTTTGTGTATTAAGTCGATTACGTGTTGGTGGTGTTTAATTACTATTTGCACCCGATATATGGCGCTGTTGCCAGGATCCAGAAAATGTATTGTATACCAGAGGAATCCAAGGTGGGTCAGCTAGTTATTACATATGTTATTTGTTTACAAGCAAACATTTATTCATTTAAAATATTCCCCATACAAAGCCAGAAACAAAATCTAATAGTGTTTTTAAGGTAAATTATTTAATGTGCAAGTAGATACTACATATAAGAAATTTTGAAGGATGATGACCAACGTTTTGAAAAATAGAAAAGAAGAAAAGACAGCAGTGAAACGTTGGTTTTAAATTATTTCCTTAGATTTTGACTTCAAATTTTGTAATGTAAAAAGATACACTTGGGCGTATACTTGTTATTTTATTACTTTTATTTAAATTTTTTCGCATTTTCGTTCTCTTTTTTTTTGTATTACATTGTATTTTATTATTTTTAACAACCTTATGCCCTATAATAATCCCGGCTGGTTTGAAAACCTCTGATTATTGATTTCAGTTTCTATAGTTTTCCGAAAATGAGTAAACACCAGAACAGACCAACCTGTTGCTGGTATATAACTAGAACTGGAACTAGAGATTTTGATTGGTGATGAGTGTGTGGAGTCAAGTTACCGCTGAGTCCGTAACTTGTCTGTCACCAGAGTTGCCAAATGGTTTTGTTTTTTTTTCCAGTTGCTCCACGTGCAATGGGCCTTAATCATATATATTATGTCCTAGTCTTAGAGCATGCAGCATGATTGATTAGTGTAAGAGATAACCGATTAACAAGCAGATGTGTTGAAAGGTGGGCTTAATCTACTAATAGAAACCAAAACCTATTATACGTCAACTGTCCTTTTAGTTTAATGCTAATCGAGCAAATTTGAAAAGTCATTCGCAACATATTCAAAAAAATGTTTCCTTTTGGTGGTGCTTTTTATTAAAGGAAAACTACGACTGGTGGCTATATTTGAAATAAATTTAAAAAAAAAGGGAAAAAGGGAATTTAATTTGCAACAAGTTGCAGTATTCTCTTAAACCAATGACATTTCTTGTTTTAGGTGCCAGGCTAAATGAAGTCTTTCAAAACTCTTAAATTTGTTGACTAAAATTTAATGCGTACTTATAAGATTTCTTATTTTCAACTAATCTACAATACATATTTCTACTAACAATTCACAACCAAATATTACATTCTTCTACTCTTTTCTTAAAATAGCAATAATTAATTGTACTTATTTTTTATTCTTTATTCCACAGTGATTAATCAACAAATCTTACAAAATGTCAATCAATCTTGGCAAACACTTGCAAATACAGCGAATACGGTTGATTATTCATCTCATTTGCTATCCGCAACACTGCCAATATCAATACAACACTTCCTTAAATACTCAGAAACAATAAAAAAAGAATCTTCAGGAATAGTCGGCTCACAAATTAACTCAGGAAATTTGAATTTAGGAAATCTAGATGCTGCCTCCGGTTTCAATATAAAGGGCGAAGTTTTAAAAAATGGTGCAAATCTTAGCTTAGCATTGGGCGGTATACATGCGTCAAACAATACAAATGGCAACCATAATCACAATGGGGGAATTGTCGGAATGGATGGACACCTTACTAATTTGTCATCAGAGACAGGAGCCCCAACAACGACATCAGCACCAACTACGGGCACAACAACCACCACAACACCTGGCACAACGACTACAGGCAAGAAAACCAAGAAAAAGAAGCCACCAAAGGAAAAGAAACCCAGACCGAAACCGGGTGAAATTCGTGAAACAAAAGCTTTGGACGGCTCGACGTTATACTGTTGTCCGGAATGTCAAATGGCATATCCGGATCGTAGTTTGATTGAACAGCATGTTATATCGCATGCCGTTGAACGAAGATTTGTTTGTGACATTTGCAATGCAGCACTTAAGCGAAAGGATCACTTGACCAGGCATAAGTTATCGCATATACCTGACCGGCCACATGTGTGCAATGTAAGTATATACTTATATACGAATAAAGATTATTTTGTCATTTACTTAAGTAGAGGGTCTTTCATTAAGCGCTTCCTATCTTTAAATATAAATAAAACAAAGTATGTGTGAGTAGTGTGACATATTATGGACATATTTTATTCCTTTGGAAGGCCTATTGATGAAATTATCATGGTGCGCATCCGAAATGTCCAAATTCAAGATCAGGCTGAATTATACCGATGATATTGGTTATGTTGGCTTTGAGGGCCGCGTTGGTTCAGAAAACCCCATAAGAAAAAGTCAAACGGGATCAAATCGCACCATATCGATGGCCAGTTAACATCACCTCCACGTGAGATGACCATGTTCTCGAAGGGCTCGTGCATAATTCTATTGTGGCGTTAGCTGCGTCTGCGTGACACGTCCTGTTGAAACATATGCCATTTTCCAATTTAGGCGAAAAGAAGATGAGAGAGAGATACTAAAAACAAATGTTTTTTTACTGTAGAAGGGGATCTATCATCCCCCATTTAGGAAAGAGGGGTAGTTTCCTAATAAAGGCAATCGAATTGGAAAAGATATATTTAGAAATAACGGAAATATCTACAATAATGTGCTATACCTTTCTTCAAAGCCAAATGTCTGCTTTATCATAATTTTTAAGTTAAGTAATTTTCATCAATAATTTAAAAATAAAAATAATTTTAAAATCGACATTTTGGAAAAAATAAAAAAGAATTTATTTCGATTTTTTTCGGAAACTAGGATAATTATACTGAATTTTCTTAAATTATTTGTTACTCCTTTTGATTTTTATCGAACAATGAACAATAGATGATTTTATGACTACAACTATCTAGGAAAATTGGAAATTACTAAACCTACTTCCTTATAATTTGTCGTGATTAGTTAAACTAAGTTTACGGCCAAAAAAGAGTGAGGTAGGTAAGTGAATGTGGGGCATAATGCTCACCTGCAACCCCCCTACTTGATATCACTTTAGATTTGGGGTAGGTGCGAGGTTGGGTTTTGTAAAGATTCTTTAAATTTAAAGACACTGCATATGCGGGAGAACATATTGTGTTTTTTTTGATTTTGTTAGTTATTTTTTTTCAAAAACTATTGACCAAATTAACCTGATTTAAAAACTTAAAGTAAGTGAAAAAGTATAACTTTTAATTGTAAGTGTTGCCGTTGGTATTGAATATTAGTTTTTTTTTTCATTTTAAGTAATTTTCAAGAAAATTGAACCACTGGCCTAAAAGGGGGCTATATTCTCCCCTTTCATAGGAATAAATACTTGTATTGAGTCGATTTACAAGAGTCCGCTATTTATTTATTTTTTATTTATTTATTTATTTCATATGAATCTTGTTTACACGTAGATAAAATAATATCTTTTAGTTGTGAAACAATACAAACAAGGTTAAATTTAAATTAAATTCAGGTTTAAATATTAGTAGTCATTTACTTATTTTAATTATTTATTTATACTATTTACTTATATTATTTACTTGAAACATAATTATGATCTTAAGTACTATTTTATTAATTTTACAATTCAATTATTTAGTTGTGCTTAACAGCGCTTATGTGCAATAATATAGTTTGAGTTTATCCTGAAACTCTCTAATGCTTGAAGATCTTCTGATATAGACTGGAAGGGAATTCCAAAGTCTTATGGCGTATGCAAAGAACTGTTTTTGAGTAACAGTGTAGTTCGAAGTCGGCGTAACAAAACTTCTGCTTCTATTAGAAGATGAAAATTGAATTCTTTGAAAAAGGTATTCAGGTACTTTATTGTCTTTTAGAGTGAATAGATAAGTTAATGTTTTAAATTCGAGATATTTTTGTAATTCCATTCCAAAGAAGGCTTTAATATAGCCAGAAATGTGTTCTCTTCTACCAAGATTATAAGCGATCCTTACTGTGCTATTGATAGCAACTTTCAGCTTACGTAAGGAGTAACTATCTAAGTCACAAAAAACAGGGTAGGCATAAAAAATAATTGGCAATAAAAGTAACTTAACCAGCATTACCTTAGTCTTAAAAGGAAGACAGTTTCTAATTTGATACAAAGCTCGAAGGGATCCGTAGATCTTGGAAACTGTTTTAACAATATGATTTCCCCAGGTAAGATTTTGGTTAAATGTAATACCGAGATTTTGTACACTAGTGACGTAGGGTAGCACTAATCCTTCTAAGAAAAGCTGTGGTAAGCTTTGAGCATCAATGTTCGAGCGACCAATTAATATGGCTTGACTTTTATTGGAGTTTAACATGAGCTTATTCTTTTTTGACCAAGAGGCTATCAAGGTAAGGTCTTCATTAATTTGCTCCGTGGCATCTTCGACTTGATCTATCGGAAAGCTAAAGTGCATCTGTACGTCATCAGCATACATTTGGACCTTACAGTATTTTAAGACTGAGGGAATGTCATTATTGAAGAGGGTAAATAATAGCGAGCCCAAAATTGATCCTTGTGGCACACCGGCTTTAGTTTCAAGGAAATTAGACATTTTTTGGTTGCAGTAAACAACTTGTGACCGACCTACCAAGTAACTTTCCATTAGTTTTATTGCTGTAGAGTCAAAACCGAAGTAGTTTTTCAGCTTAAGAATAAGAATTTCATGAGGTACTGTATCGAAGGCTTTTGTGAAATCAAGCAACACAAGTGATGTTACATGATTTTCATTCATTTCCTTTCGAATGTCATCTACCAAGTTTAAGAGCGCCGTAGTACAACTGTGCTTTGGTCTGAAACCAGATTGCCATGGTGATAAAAGGTTAAACTCATTGAGGTATGAATGTACTTGTTTGCTCATAAGTTTTTCAAAAACCTTTGAGAGAAAAGGCAGAATCGATATAGGACGATAGGATTTGTTTCCAGAGACATTCTTTTTTAAGGACAGGAATGATTTTGGAAATCTTCCAGGCAGACGGGTATGTGGAGCAGGTTAAAATGTTATTAAAAATGTATGTAATTTCGGAAAGCACCATATGAATAATAATTTTCAAAAACTTAGGCTGCATCCCATCTAATCCGATCGCATTTGATTTAATTCCAGTAACTGCATTGAAAACTTCATATTCAGAAACTCTTTGGAAGCTAAAATCTCTAGAGATTAATGGTATAAGTGATTCTTCTACAATGTATGGTATGTCATCAGTAAGTTCTCCTTCATGAGAGGCAATTGAAATGGAAGTAAAATCTCTGTTTAACTCATCTGGACTTGTTTCACAGGCATCTCCATTATCTGTCTTCTTATTGCAAGCTCCTAAATCTTTAATATTCTTCCAAGTTTTTGAGATATTTAGATCAGGCCTAAACTTAGAATTAAAAGACCTGATCTTTGATTTTCTAATTTCTCTTTTAGCAATATTCCTTGCAATCTTATAAGCATCAAAAAACTCTGACATTCTAAACCTTTTCCATCTCTTATACGCGTTGTCCCTTTGTTTTAGAAGATGTTGGATCCTAGAGGTCATCCATTCAGTATTTTTATTTGGGAGGGTAAAAGATTTAAATGGAACATGCTGTTGAAAGAGATAATTTATTTGTTGGGTAAAATAGTCAACCTGTTCATCAATCCATGGCATCAGACGAAGCTCTTGCCAGTCTATTGCTAAAGTGTCCCGAAACAGGGAATTTTTGTCTATTGCCTTAAAGTCTCTATATGTTATTATATTACTTTGTGTTGGTTCAGTAAGGCGAAAATCAAAGAAAGTTATAATAAGGTCATGCTTAGAAAAACCAGGAACATCAAGTCGTAAAAGAGTACACGATTTATATCGGTAGTTAGAAACAAATCTAGTAGTGTAGAGGTTGTGCGGCTAAAATGTGTCGGTGTTTGATGGTTGAGAGGAGATAATCTTAAGGACTTTATATCATTTACAAAGCGGTTAACATTACAGTTTCTTTTATCTAACAGGTCTATGTTGAAATCTCCGCAAATTATGATATTACTATGTCGTACTGTAATACTTTCAAGCAGACTAGTTATAAGTACAGAGTTAGTTATATTCGGGGGTTTATAGACAACTCCTATTAAGCATTTATCTAACCCAAACAACATTTCGACAAAACAGAATTCAAACAAATCGGCACTACCAGATTTATATAATAACTTGCATTTTATACCTTTCTTAATGTAAATTACTACACCACCCCCCCGCTTGTCAATTCTGTCGGCACGATGAATTTTATATCCTTTCAATTGTATCATTTGGTTATTTATGTTTGAGCAGAGCCAAGATTCCGATATGCAAATAATATCTATTCTCTCGTTTTCAAAAACTAATCTAAACTCGTCAATATGTTTAATTAAACTTTGTGCATTTATATGGCAAATGGAAAGACCCGAATACCTTCTACTATAAATATTCAACATTACGTTCGTCTTATGAAAATTGCGATTAATAGCACCATTAGAATTTGGGATATTTCTTTCCATTTCAGTTTGATCTTCGGTCATATCAAGAAAAGTCAAACAATAAAATTACAATCTACAAAAAAAGAAAAAAAAAAAAACTATAAAAAAAATAAATAACATAAAACCAAATAATGCTTCAAGAAAATTTACAAATAAATATTTTTGAAAAAGAAAATAAGTTGCCAGCGCCAAAGTTATCGTACTCTACCCGAAATGTGTAGACTAAGACCACGTATGTACCAAACAAATTTCAAGAAAGTGGGTTTGGAAAATTTCAATTTCCACGAAAACTAGAATTTATAAAAGCATCTAATTTTCAGTTCAATTAAAAATTAATAGGAGTAACAAATATTGAAAGAAAATTTAGTTTTTATAGATATTAAAGGATTTAAAAAACTTTTGGCTTTAAAAAGTTTTTAAATAATTTTTTTTCGCACGTACTTGCTCATATGTGCGGTGACATCGTCGAATAAAATTTAAATAAAATGCACGACTCAATCAATTCAATCCACCCATTTTCAAAATATTTCGAAAACCAATATTTTTAAAATTAAAAATCAAAAAAAAAGTTTTTGAAAATTTTGAAATGCGATATTAATTAAATTATAAATGACTTCCTGTGTTCAAAATTTTGTTGAAATCGGGATATTAGTTTACGATAAAACCGCATTTGAAAAAAAACCGGTTATATCAGAGGTACCGTTATAGAACAAATTTCGAAAAATGTATTCTAACTGAAAAATGTATTATTGTAAAAAAATTAGCACCCTGAAAGTTTTATCAAAATCGTTAGAGCTGTTTTCGAGAAAATCAAACTTTTTGTTCAAAATTGTATTGCAGGTACCGTTATTTTTCGACCTATAGCAAAAATGAAAAACACCCCCTGAGATACTACCTAATAAATAATAAATACCAAGTTTGAAGCAAATCGGCCCATCCGTTTAGGCTGTAGAGGCGCGAACAGACAGACAGACAGACAGACGGACGGAATTTCCGGACCCACTTTTTTTAACTTCTCTAGTATCGTAATGTCATGTCTAATTGTTAGATTTTTTTTTGCACGAATCCATAACTTGTATTTTAGTACCTAAATCGCAAGTAAAAATGGTCTGTATTTAGTCCCTCTACAAGAATCCGTTATTAATTTGTGGCGCCAAAGTTATCGTACTCTCCCGAACTACTGGATCAAACAGATGCAACGAACCTGCGTTTAGACAGGAATTATAAATTGACCTATTAAAGTCTGTTATTAAAATTGCGAGATAACAATCAATCATGACATAACAATCATAGAGAAGTCTAGACAATTTATTAAAAATGTCTGTCCGTCTGTCTTTTTTGAAACTTTAGACTTAAGCTTTATGTGATTGCATTTTTTAAAGCTCAAGAAATAATGGTATTTTTCTCTAATTATTTTGATGAAATGTTTCGAAACTTTTATTAACTCTAGGTATGGTCTATTATTTTATTAATAAAAAAATACAGAAGGAGTCTATTACGGTACTTTTCATATAAATGTTTTCTTAATTTTCGACTTTTTCTTTAACGGCTCATTGGATTTCAATTAAATCTTATGTTTGAAAAGACCTAGGTAACCAAATAAATTCTGCATATCACCATAATTTAAATCTTTGTGTATATACTTATTTATAAATAATTTTTGAATTTTTTTTTTATTGTTCAATATTTTAAAAAACTAATCAATAAATTTTATGATAAGTCGTGTTTTATTTTTATTTTTATACGTACGGGTGGTTATAACAATCAGTAAAGTTATGTCAGAAATCAAATGCCAACCACACCAGAATGTCAAATGACAATCAGCTGTTCAGTAATACAAATTTTCATCAGTAAAATAAATAAATGCTTTCTTTAAAAAATTGTACTGTTTTCCGCGTTCATTTTTTGTTAGAAAAAAAATCGATTGGTATAAAATTCATGTTTTAAATCTTCTTCTAACACATCCAAATATCCAAATGATATATATTAACAAACTCTAAGAAACTGCATACAAAAATCACAAAAATACTTTTTTTTCCAAAAAAAGCTAAAAATAAAAAACACGATTTTATCAAATTTTTTACAATACTTGATTTTTTGTTTTGTAATAACACACCGATAAGTCCTAACACAAAATTTCCCAAGTTGTGGTCTGCGAAAGGTCGACTTTTCTCGGATTCTTCTGAGGCCTTTCACGGAATATCGGGTGTTGGTTGATCGTTTACTGAAGCAGTGAACTCAAATTTATCTACCACACTGCTAATAATCTTATCGGCAGATGATTATAGCAATGGCGACCGTAAAATTTTCAAAAAGCGCGAAGAGAACACATATTTTGAGAAAGCAATATAATCATTTGCACGTGTTGTTGAACGATATATTCGTTCATGTTGGTTTAGCAAAACAGACTAAATGACAGCCAATTTGACAGATGTAGATTCAAAAATATCACAGTACACATAACTAAAGTAATATATCGCACAGGTTGTCAAAATCTGATCTGTCACTTTGTAATAAAAA
This sequence comes from Platycheirus rosarum, assembly GCA_963971375.1. Taxonomy (NCBI): domain Eukaryota; kingdom Metazoa; phylum Arthropoda; class Insecta; order Diptera; family Syrphidae; genus Platycheirus; species Platycheirus rosarum. The sequence goes on along the minus strand of OZ020509.1, from coordinate 56,026,410 downwards.
TGGTGGTTGTTAGAGACCTACATCAAAAAAATTTATGAACAAAGCTGGACCACTTACGTTTGTTTATATTTTTCTTATTTTCTTGTTTATTAAAAAGCTTTTTTATAAATTAATTACCACAAATTCTTTAAAATATAGCCAAGAGATCTATTTTTCAGAACAAATAAACAAGCCAATGGTCTCTGGCGGCCGCCATTTTAATTTGATTTTGACAGATGCGCAGAAGATTGCAAAAATATAATCTCTAAGGATATTACCTTAGATATGTGTACTGTGCAACAATATGGCCGTTATCAACATATCAACTGTCAAAGTTTGTAAATATTAATTTAGACTAAACATTGAATAAAACTACAAAATTAAGTGGAAAATCAGTCGCAAAAACCATTATGAATATTCCGTGTCTATATAAAGGTCTTATCTTTCGCGAGTTGCGAGGTAAACTAACTCAAAAATGTTTCTTTTCATTAGATAGAGAGAAAAAGGTCAAGGCAACATACAGAAACAGTATCGAACGAAAAGCTCATAAGTCATAAAGCTTTCAATTCGATACAATATGATTTGTTATTATCTGGCTCATGTCTCAAAGTATTAAAAAATTATTTTTTTTGGTTAATTAAAATCCAAATTTAATTTTAAATAGCATCAAAAACTTACAAAAACAAAACTTCTTTTTCAGATCTGCATGAAATCTTTTAAACGCAAGGAACAACTGACCTTGCACATCGTCATTCATTCCGGTGAGAAGAAGCATGTTTGCATAGAATGTGGAAAAGGTAATAAATTTAATGAGAATTATAATTTATAAGTTTAAACATACATTTCATCATTTCAACATATACCTTTTTTCACTATTAAAAAAAGGTTTCTATCGTAAAGATCATCTAAGAAAGCACACGCGATCGCATATTGCTCGCCGTGTTAAATCAGAGGTTTCCGCTCAAAATGTCAATGGTAACAACAACAACAACAACAATAATCAGAACAACACGCTACACGGTTCCTGAGGGTCGTACAAGGACTTCTGGTAGATTTCTATAAATTTCATTCGTCTGGTGTGTTAAATATCTCATTCACATGGATTGCTATATAAATTTAAAAAATATTTTTGTATTTATATATCAAAAATGTGTTGATATTTCACTTATTCATGATGAAATTTATTGATGTCTATCATTGGTCCTGCTGAGCGCCACCATTTTATTTATTTTATTTATTTAAGTCATCTTCTTATTTTTTTTTTCTTAACTCAACTCTATATATACAACAAGTATGTATATATGTAATATGAGGTATACATATATGTCTTGTATATATTAAGCATTAAATTCCTTTTTTAATATACTGATACTAAAATCAACGTTTATTGTGAATAAAATATTTCAATATTCTCAACATAATATTTAGTTTCTTCTAATAGCGAAAATGACTTAAAAAACTGTCTAATGATAAATAAGGTGTGAGTTTAGGTAAAAAGTGAAATTTAATATTTTTTATTAATTTATTATTCCATTATTTGTTATAGTTTTTTTTAATCCTTACGTCAGAAGTACTTAAGTAGGTATATACAAGAAATAAAAAATCTTACATTTTGTATATTGCAATGAATAATTAATTAAATTTAATCGCACAAGTTACGTTTTACATAAAAAACAAACATCTTAAGTATGAGAAAAATTGTTAACTACATTGTCTTCAGTATACACCGTAAAGTGGATAAATAATAAAATAGCAATTGAAATGTACAAATTATATAAAAAACAAAAATCACATGCAATTCTCTAAGATATTAAACAAAACACAAATAAAAACTACTTGTTCGTATATATCAAACAAAAAATACAAAACAAATGATCACTGTGATCCTTCTTTGTAACAATTACTGCAATTTAGTGTAAGACATTTTTTTTTTCATTTAGTTTTTGTAAAGAGATTTATTTTCTATTTTTGTTGGTTATTATTATTTTAATTCAAAATGTGCAATTTGTGGGTATTATTTTTAATACAATAAAAAAAAACAAGAACAAATTAATATAATTTATTGTATTCTATAAATATAATTTTTGTTTATGTTAATTTTGTAAATTGATTTTATAAAGCAGGAAACTTTAATTTTTTATCAGTTCAACAAAAGTTAATTTTTTTCTATACATTTTTTTACTGATATGTGCAATTATGTAAGTAAACTAATCATGATCTACTAAGTTTTTTTTTACAGATTATATTATGAATAATTATTAATTAATGTTTAAATTAGAATAAATATCTACATTTTATGCGTAAATATGGGTATTGTTAGCACATTCACCAGTGACTGCTTAATTTTTGTACAGTCGCATTTGCTTCTGATTAAAACGTCCTTACCCTCCCCCCCTTTAAATCGGAAATTTCCTTTCCCAACTCCTAGAAGCGTCCTTGTGGATACAGATTCATTGACGTTGCCGGTGCAATGAACCCTACAAGGGCGTGCAGGTACACCTAGTGTGGTCTTACTTTAATATTGATTTCCACTTATAAAGCATTTAAGCTTTAAGATGACGTCTATGCTTATTTTTTTCAGTGGAGTAGCCTAGTGTAAGGATTACACTCGCCGATTCTTACGCTGGCATCACTCGAACAATTTCCTCTTTGTTTTCATAAACAAAGTAAAAAAATTATTGGTCAATATACACTTGTTTTTCTTAGCGGTGATATTTTAAACCAAAGTGGCGTTGCCACCCTCATAGAAATTCGACGCTTTTTCAAATCATAACAAAATATAGTGCTATTGATTCAAACAATATTATATATATACATAATATTTTCGCATACATATCGTATATATGTATATAGCGTAAACTCAATTGGCAGAAATAAATCAAAAATAATGTTACGTTCAAAAGATTATTTTTGTCTGGCGACAAAAAACTTTGATGACGGACTGTCATTTGTAAAATCGGTTTAAATAGCTTGTTTTCAGTTCTTTTTTATTTCACGATCTTTCCAGTCCTAAATGCTCTTAGCGATTAAGACTTATTGTGAATAAGTTTATTCACAATACAAACAAAATCTTTTAACGAAAACAAATACAATAAACATGAAATACGTATAAAATGCAGAATTATTTTTTTGGAATTTAATTTCATTACAAAAAAAATGTTTCCAGCAAATTAATTCTGAAGCAAATATTTCTTATTAGTTTTTTTTAAGTTTTCATATAATTTTAACTCGTAGCTGAATATTCATCTCACACAACAATCGTATAATAATAATAAAAACAAACAAAATTTTTGACTACATTTACAATAGATATAGAAAAACAAACAAACAAAACGAAAGTGCAACAAAATTTAAACTATAAAAGAAAAAAACAAACAAACAAAACAAAAAAGAGAAACAATATTTTTATACAACAAAAAGCAAAAGAAACAAAGTTCAAAATGCAAAAAACTGTTCAAAGTATAAAATTTCCACAAATAAAAATACAAAAACAAAAACAGACACAAAAAATAAAAACAAATGCAAAACCAACAACCAATAGTAATGTAGCAATAATAATGAATAAGAATATTTAATTCTTTTACTCTGTATAAAAAAAACTACATGTATCTCTAGGTATTTAAATAAGCATTTAAAGTAGCACATAAAAAGCAAACAAAAAAATGTAATACAAATGGCTAATTAAGTTTAATAATAAATTCTTTAAAATAGAATATATATATACAAACAAAATTTAAACGAACAAACAATAAATACATAAATGAATTTTTTTTTTACTAAGCAACCAAACAAATAAAAAGACAAACAGCTCCAAACTTTTTTGTCAATAATAAGTAATAAGTTACGAGTGCAAGAAAAATAGTATATGATTGATGACCTTTTAATATATTTTCAGAACAAAACAAAAATACCTTTATTATAAAAAAAATACAAAAACAACAAAAGAATGCATTACTTGCAAAAAGTACAAATCTATACAAATTGATACAAAAATTTTATTAAAAAAACACTTAAGAATAACATTAAAAATTATAAAAATATCTTTTTGTAATTATAAATTAAGAAATTTAAAGTTTTAAAAATTCAATAACCAAATAAATCATCAATTAAAATATGTAAATTCTTATACATAAATAATAAAAAAAAAACAATACATAAAACTTAAGTTTTCCTTTTTTTTAATCGCAAAAAAGAAAGAAAAATCAGAATTAAAAAAAATAAATTTCAAATTTAACGAATTCCATTTAAATGTTTTTCTTTGTGATGATTTAGAACATTCAATTTTTCACTTAAAAATCATATATGTACTTTGTAAGTGAATGAATTTACATCATATGTAAAATAAATTTGAATTGCTGGGAGTTATTGAAGATCTTATACCAACCAAATAAAATTTCCAAATTCTGACTCAATTAAGAAAACTTAAGCCCCTACCATAATTTATTGGAGAATTGGTACGTTACGTTGCGTTAAAAAACATTGCGAATATATGTGATTTGTATACCCAACCATTGTATATACATATACATGTATATACAAAGAGGAAACGGAAAACAGAAAACAGAAAACACATAACATATTTCAACAGCACGCTGTTAGTTTTCGGACAGTCCTCCATCTTTCTACTAACCACCCGCAACGATGCTTGATTTCGATGATCTCAAAGGAAGCGATGCTTTATCGGAGCCGAGGCCATTGACATCACAATTATTAATGTTATAACGAAGCTTTAAAAATAACTGAAAATTGGAATCTAGTTCCAGGGTTGTCCGAAAACGGAAGTGTGCATGTTTACTAATAAGCCAATCGGTAGTACATATATCTCGTTTTCATTAAAACTAGCCAATTCTCATTTTAGAAATAAAGGGCCGACCATAATGGGCGATAGCAAATGTTAAGGCTAAACTTTAATGGTCGTAATTGCCCGTACGGGTCCGTCCTTAAATGAGCGAGAACAACAATTCCTTCCTGTGCCTTAAATGGCGGATTGCTCCGTTTCGTCAAGTTTCGATGGGTTTTGCTTATGAACGTAAACTGCGCTCGCGCCCTCATTTTACGGGCGAAAATTGGACGGCTGGCTTCTGATGGTGTTTTGTATGAAGAAAATTTGACAGATAATTCCGCGGCATTCCGTTTGCTTTCCGATCATCATAGTTAGCCCTTATGATAATGTAAAAACTGAACGAAACGTTTTCTTTCGATCTATCAAATGAACACATTATCCGTAATAAATAGAATGGCACAGAAATATGTCGAATTCTCTCCATTACGAACACTATACAAAATCTGTCAAATTCGTTCATGAGTCATGGCGAAAATATATCACCTTTGAATTTGAGTCATGACTCAAAAGACATTGTGCAATGATACTAACATCAAATAATAAAAATTGAAAAAAAAGGAATTTTAAAATGGGAAATAAAAGAAAAGTAGTGTTAATGCTCTTAAAGTTGCCGTCACTGACTAGGAATTTTGGTAATGAATTTTAATAATTTCTGACTTCGTTCATGTCATGCAATTTAAAGCGATAAATCCCAAAAATCTAGCCGATGGCCTCAAGTTGAACTGTTTTAGCTATGGACTATAATGTTAGTAATAATTTATGTGAGAAGATCCTCAAGGGGAAAGAGCAAATCCCTTTTCATTCTTCCTTTACGTTCTCACAAAGGTAGTATGGAAGAGAGAAAAAAATTTAGAACGTCCATCACTCCTGAAAGCCTAATTAAAAAAGTCTTGACTAAGCTTGGTCTACTGTCAAAACCGATGTGTTAAGGAACAAAAACACTAGGTCGTTTGGCGCTATAATTGACGCCGTAGGATAAGTTTCGTTAAGTATGAAATATTTGATTCTGAATCTCTCTAAAGCCTGAGAATTTGACAACTATGTCATTTCATAGTGGAAAAAACTGGCCATATTCATTTATGAATTTATAAAACATTTTATTTATAAACAAAACAATAAGTTATCTGTCAAAATCAAAAGGATACCGGAAATATTTTTTTTAATTTTAAACAAAAAAAACAGTTGTTTTCTTGATTCTTTGTATGTTAAAATAACTCCCAGCTCTCGTTTATACTTTCTTTAAACAAAACCAAATAAGTTTCTATAACAAAATACTGAACTTATTCAAATCAGCAACCATAGTCTTAAAAGCACAGATTTTGTTATTCAACTATTATTAATATACAACAAATTGGCATGACAAACTTATATCATAATAATAAAAATTTATACCTCTTAAGCAAATAAGATAAACCAAAAAATAAAATTCAGAATAACTGTGAATTGTGTACTTTGAAAAATAAAGCATTTAAAGAAAAAAAATATTTTAAGTAAGTCATCGTTCAATTTAAATGTTTTCACATTTTAAAAAACAAAAAATTAATAAATTAAATAAACTCAGGGATATAGCCTCCAAAGAAAAACAAATTTCGCAATAATTTTTTTAATGCATATTTAATAATAATAAAACAAAGAAATTCCATACAAATTTATAAAAAATTAAATTAAAGTACATACATACAATGAAAATGTTAAGAACATGTATCCGTTTTCAACAAAATCTACATTACACATTTTTTTTATCTTAAGTAGAGGATCCCATCGTGTAAATTAATTCACTTGTTCAAATTGCATGATTAAAAAAAAAACAAGAAAATAGAAATATGTGAAAACCCTTAATTAAAAGAAAAAAACGAGAATTCGGAAATTATAGAATGACGATATTTTGTTAATAAAAAATCCCGAAACGAGTTGAATGAGATGATAAAATTTACTCTGTTTTTGTTTTATTTTTTTTCTGTACAAAAGGCTGATTAGAGTATTTACAAAATGAAAATTAAAAAAGTAATAGGTGAACAAATTTCCACTCAATTTTCCTTTATTTTCTAAATCAATATCAGTTTTTTTTTATCTTATAGAGAAAAAAAAATATGATAATGTCTTTGAGTGGATAGGATATAGGAACTAGAAAGCATTTGGTATCTGTGATTTCCTATTTTAGTTTTATTTCTCTACAAAAATCATAATTACGATAGAAACTATTTTTATATTATTGAGATAATATAAGAATGTATTATATATGAAGCCACACAGATGCTTTTCAATATTATTTGCATGCATACAGCCCTGTCCTCACATCGTATCGTAAGCTTTGATATTCTTACATGCATCATTCAAATGTGAACGCGCGCCTTCTGTAATCCAGCTTAAATGTAATATCCGTTCGCATCGTACAAAAAATCCATATTTCGCAACACCCCATCCAAATTTGTTTTAGACAAACTTACTCTCTACTCTGCTTGTAGACGAATTGATATAACATTAGATTGTATCTTCTTTCTGATATAATGCATTCGCAATTATTTCATCAAATACATTGATAGTGTTTTCACTTGTTTATCCGTAAAAAACGTCGAACGAATATCGGAACCTTTGTGATTGTTTACTATGGCAGCAGCATCAACACCAGCACCATCAACAGCAAACAGTTACCTAGCAGCAAACTAATTTTAAACGCATTTCTACCAACACGTTATTTTAAACTGTTTGACATTTTGCATCAAAGAAAAAAAAAAAAAGATTCAATAGTCAGTGGTAGAAATGAAACCGCAAAAGTAAACTTAAAAAATGTTGTTTTAACGACGCTATGACGTTATTGCTTAACTTATCTAAATTATCTATAGTAATGTTTCGTTTCCTATTTCCGCTAACTCACAATGCTCCGTGAGCGTGAGGTATGTTTATGTTTCTTGTTACCGTAGCCACTTATAGTATGAGTAAAACACTGCTTGAAAAAAAACGCAGTCATTTTTATACAAAAGAGAACAAAAATTGAGAGTGTTGGGGGATGGAACGTATGAAAGATATTCCTCTTTATAATATTTTTCCTCTATGGCCAAGGGCCAGTAGAATTTCGCAAATGAGAGAACGAATAATTTTCCCACCCTGTGAATATCTGGCCAAGAAATGTTTGAACTTTGAAGGCAGCAAAATGCAGCAGTTATGTATATGTCAGTTTGACAATCGCAAATTATAAATGAAAAAAAAGTTGCATCAAAATAATTTAGTTTGCAGTTAATTTTCAATCTAATTAATATTGAAATCAATAAAATCTGTTATTCGTTGTAGTCAGAATTGTCGAAATCTATACATATATTAATACGTGAACATGAATTTGTTCGTACGCTTTTCTCCGTACGTACTTAACGGAACTTCGTGATATATTCTTCAACTGAAGGGTAATCATTTGTGTATTTTTTTCATTTTTGTTGAATATCTTCGGTGTAATAAGTAATTACTGATACATATTCACTCGAAATTAATTATTTAGTTTAAAATTAAGTGTGCATCGACTTGATGTGTCTTTCGTTACACAGAATTGAGAGGTGCTTGAAATTTGAGAATGGCCGATTCCGATACCGTCAACATCCTCGGTTCCATTTGCATATTCTAATAGAAAAATTGTTAATTATAATAATAATAATAATAATAATTGTTAATAATAATTCTATTAATTTTACTTTCGAATTTTAAAAATAAACTATATAACTAAATCGCTAATTTAAAAAAAATTCAATTTGTCAAATTTCTACCAATTTGTTTGACGTTTAAGAATTTTGCATTTTTGTTTGGTTTTATGCATTCCGGTACTTTATCGTAAACATAGAAAATCATCCTCCCTGTTAAGAAATTTGAAAGCTGCAAATTTTCTGCGAAAAAAAGTTGGTGGAACGAACCTAATCATTACAAAGGAAAGCTGTCGGTTGAAAGTTTGTCAAAAAATCTTGACTAAGACGCAGTTTACCCATTGTGTAAAACGGAAAAATAAAGAAACAACTAGTTCTAACTTTTTGATTAAATGTCAACGTCAACTAAAAGTCAACAAACTTTTTTGAGCAAAGTGACCACCATTGAACACGATTTCTTTTCTGAAGAAGAATTGTGATGTTCTGCCAAACAAACAAAAGTAATAGATTCTTGGATCTAGGCGATTTCGGAAAACCAAACAACTCCTGGTTTTTAAAGTTTTTCGAAACTTCAATAAATAGAATAGATTTAATACCCGATTTTTTTTATATTTGCGAATAGATACGTAACTGAAGATGAATAGTCAATTCTAATGTCGATCAATAATTACATTTTGAATTCTTAATTCCGAACTCAGATGCTTAACTCGCATTTCGAATTTTCAACTTACGGTTCAAAACGAAATTTGTTATTGTTTTAACGAATACGATGATAGGGCTGATATTTTGTGACACCTTTTCATAAGGCAATTCGTACGAACACCTCTGCAATAGTAAATTTTAACTTTATTTATTTCACACTAAACTATTAAGATAATATTGTTGTCAAGGTAGAAATTTGCGTAGGTAAGTTTTTTATAACTCTAGGTAGGAACTGTATAAATTCGCTAACATGAACTTACAAAAAAAGAAGTAAATTTAGATCAGCGTAAGCTGCAATAAATACAAAAACTAATACTCCATTAGAATTATATAATTTTACTATTTAAATAAAGTGTATTTTTATAAATTAACTATCACTTTTTTTCGGTCATCAGCTAATAATGCATTCATATGTATATTTTATGGTTTCCATAATAAATTGGTTTCCATATCCAGGTCAAAATTAAAAACTGACATATATATCAGCTGATAACAATAGACTTAAACAAGATTTAAAAATCAAATAAAAAACTTTTTCTTTAGTTTTTACTCTTCATTAAATTAATAATTAAAAAAAAGAAAAAAAAACACAAAAAGAGAATGAGAATGAGAATAAGACACAAAAGCTATACTAAACAAAAAGTGGTAATATTTTTGTACGCAATGATTTAAAAGTTGAAAAAAATTAGTGAGGATATGTGTGTTTGGTTTTAAGGATTATAGGTTTAGGGTTTTTTATAAACAAAATAAATGAAAAAAATACGATATAAACATAAGCGTCTAAGAGATGAATGTATTGAAATGGTAGGAAACAAACAATTTGAATAGTGATCTATTTTTATTTCTTAAACAACAAAATTAAAAATAAGTCAAAAAAAATGGATTTAAATTTTCTTAAAGCTTTTTGTAGTTAACAGTTTATTAAAAATTGACAAAAAGTAATACAATTGAAAACAATTATATAGAAAACAACAAATTAAAAAAAAACAAATTAAGAATGAAAAAACAAAAAAAATTATGAGAATTTAATATACTCAGATATTGTCGAAAGCAAAAGATTGTTGTTTGTACATATATATTATTATGAAGTATATAATAATATTAAGTACCATTTGAAAAAATATAATATACAATACTATTTACTGAATATAGAATTATCTTTATACTTGATAATGTTTAATTTATTAAATTGAAAAATAAATTGAAATCATTTGAATAAACTATAAAATATAAATATTTACGTTGTTTTTTACTTGCTGGATTTAGAGATCAAGTATTGGTATCGTATAAGTCATGACTTTTTGGTCTCATGTTTTTATATTTTTACTTGCGATTATAGGTACTACTATAATGCAAGTTATGGATTTGTGCAAACAAAATTCTAACAATCAAACATGACATTACGATGATAGAGAAGTCGAAAAAAGTGGGTCCGAAAATTCCATCTATCTGTCTGTCTGTTCGCACTTCTACAGCCTAACGGAAAATTTTGCACACAGGAAGTCAGTTATAATTGCATTTTAAAATTTTCAAAAACTTTTTTTCAATTTTTTTTTAATTTTCAAAAAAAAATGATTTTGAAAACGGGTTGATTGAATTTTTTTTAAATAATTTTCCCTGAAAACTACAGATGTTCTTATAATGACACATAAAAAAAAAATATAATATTTTTTCGAAAAGTTTAAAAGAAACCGACTTTAAAAAAAACCGGTCGATAACAATCAAACATGACATTACGATGATAAGAAACATATTTGAGTTACTGGCAAAATTCTGTCCGTTTTTCTGTCTATCTGTCTATATGTCTGTCTGTCTGTCTGTAAGGATGTATTTTGGACTGTAGCTTAAACGGTTGGGCCAATCGTTTTCAAATTTAGAACTTAAGGTTATTTTGACATTCTACAGAGGTTTTTTTTTTAATTTTTTTAGCTAAAAATTAACGATACCTGTCATATAACCGTTATGTAAAAGCTTATTTTTCTTAAAAACGGCTCCAAGAGTTTTTATGAACAAAAATCAGTGTACTACTTACTGTAGGTAAGCATTGTTTTGGTGAAAAAAAATTAATATGGTGGGCTAAAAACGTTACCTTCGACTAATTTGACAAAAAAAAAATTTCGAAAACTTTTTTTTTGTTTTTAATTTTATTTTGAAAAGTCAATATTTTGAAAACGGGCGAATTTTTTTTAAATTTTATTTTTAAATGTATGTTATTTTTGTGCTTAAATTTGTATTTTTGAATTATTTTTTTTTATTAAAAAAAAAATATGTAAAAAAACCGTTTTATTTAAAAACGCTCCTACGATTTTGAAAAAAAATCACACTTCTTTTAATTTCTGAAAAAAATAAAATGGCGTTTAAATTATTTCTCTCAAAACAATTTAACGTACTTTATTTGAACAATCAAGTCACAAAAATCGAATAAATGCTTTGATGTTCACTTTAATTTTCTTAAATTTAATTCTACAATCGCACATATGAGCAAGTACGTGCGATCCAGTCGTTTAATTAATTTTTTTTACATTTTATTGCATGCTTAGTTTATAAAAATTAAAAAAAATTAAAGTTTTTTCGAAAAAAAATATTTTTTTTTTAATATACATATATAAACATGTAGCCACTAAGCAATTATCTAGCATAAGAACAAGTTCGTGCGATCAAGTCGTGCATTTTTGTAAATTTTATTTTACGAGCAAGTACGTGCGATCCAGTTGTGCAATTTATTTCATAAGGAGTGGCTAAATATCTGTGAGAAGAAATTCGGAGCATACTTTGCCATTTAACTTTAGTTGTCTGGTGAATATTCCATTAGGAGGAGGACACAATCCCGGAAACCCCAAAATGCCGAAAATCTAGAATCCCGACAACCCAAATTACCGAAATCCAAAATCCAGAAATTCCAAAATCCCGAAAACCCAAAATTCCGAAAGGCCAAAATCCAGAAAATTATACTAAACATTTCTTGTTAATGCAATAAAGCAGCCGAAAATTTACTTAACTAATTGAACAACAAATTGAAATAATAATTATAATAATAATTTAACATCATTTATACCAAAAGTTAAATTAAATTAAAATCTTATTTTAAATTAATATGATATGTTAGTACATACTCTAATCCAATAAACGTAACGATTACACAAATTCCAAAAAGCCAAAATTCCGAAAAATTATATAAAATGAAAACCGAATTCAATTTGAATAATTTATTTTGTGGGACTTAGCTAAAGAGTGTCTATAACCTTATTTTGATGGGTTTAAAAAAATAATAATTAGTTTTGAAGAACACCTCATAAATTCCTTTCATTTTTATCAATTGTTTTTTGTATACTTTTAACATTTTTGTTATTATTTAAGAAAAAAAACGTATGTTATCTCTATTTTTTTAATTTGTATATATTATTTATTATACAAATATAAAAAATAAAATTAAAATTTTAGGGAATAGTTGAATTGTTCCTTCCCATGTAATATATTATACCTACCCACCGAAATGAATTAATATGTAATTTAAAAATTAATTATGTGTGAGAATATTCAAATGTTAGGAAGAGAAGAAACAACAGCAAAATGGAGAGAAATTAATGTGAAACTAAATTTTATTGTTCGGGCGCGGCACTGTGAAATAAGGCATCAGACAAAAAGGTCCCATCGGCAAAACCAAAAACGAAATAAGGCCCGAAAATTATATCTACATATACACATAAATAAAAATGAAATGTCTGTTTTTAAAATCAAAATAAAAGCTTTTTACTTGATGTATACGAAATGATATACATATACAGTACATATAACAAAAACATCATTAAAAAAAATTTTGTCTGTCTGTCTTTCTGTCTGTTTGTTCCGTGTAATCTCGGGAACGGCTGCAGCGATTTTGACGGGACTTTCACTGACAGGTAGCTGATATCCTAAGGAGTAACGTAGGCTATGTTAATTACTTACTAGATGGCGCTGGTGTGTTTTTTTCGAAAATTCTTATTTATGGACCGATGTTGACGGGACTTTCAAAGGCAGGGAGCTCATTTTGAAAGGAATAACTAAAGCTATTTGAATTACCCGCAGGTGGTGCTGGGTTTGCTTATTTTTCGAAAATTATTATTTTAGAACGATTTGTTTCAGGAGACGAAGTATATACTATATACTATAAGAATGCAACATGTTGCACCATCTCTTTTAAAAATTTGAGTGTTTGAGATGAATTCAGAGAGAGACAGTGTCTCCGTACTAGTTTTGGACTACTCAGAACAACAGAGTCGGAGTACACTACTAACCCAACGAGGTCCTATACAACGGGCCAATATAAACAGGATAGGTTACTTTTTTAATTAAGCTGATTTGAGGTCACTTTGTATTGAATACTTGGAAAGTACACATTCAAGCGGTTTCATCTCGCCCGAAGCTTTCCTTTATTTCGATTTTAGACTGTGGAGGAATGGTACAGGATAGATCGGCAAATTTAAAATATAATTATTAAAAAAAGGAATTAGTTCGAACTCATCGGAATGCTAAGATTTTGTTAAATCTTGAATAAGTATCAAAATCAAGCATTCGAAATTTTTCAGCCTATAGCTGACGGCGCGGCACTGTCAGATTATAAATTAAAAATAATGTATGTAATTGTTAAGTTAATTTCTTTTTTATATACACTCTTGCTCCTAATTTCGGTGGTACAGTTAAATACAGAGATTCGATTCTCAGCCGCACAGCACGTATGTGAATTTCTTACCAGATTCTATTTTCACATTTTGCTAACAAATGTTCATTGATATCTCCTTCTTAATCCTACTTGAACTTCATTTAAGCTAGCGCTTTGTTAACATTTTAAGGGTATTCATAACCCTTTGAGTGCGCGTCTATAAAACATTAATATATTCATAATGAATTCTTTCCGAAAACCCCAACGCTTGATTTGTACCTTCTAGCCAAAGGTAAAGTAAAAAAGTCATATGTACATCTTAAGTGAATGTAACTCTTAAACTGATGACTCAAAAGACAAAGTTACGATACTTTATCCAACCTTCTGGCAGTACCTAATAATCCAGTGAACCTACCATTTGGTGTTTACATCATCCATTTCCAAGACATATAGCCTAGCCAGCTTTGAGGGTTTTATATAAAAATTTTGAGCGCCAATATTATGTAGAATTCTTTTTGCTAGCAACGCATCTTTTAAAATGTCAGCACGCGTTTGGATTGAGCTGGAGATCATCTATAAGAGTCATCGCATATATTTTTTTGAAGAAAAATTATGACTCTCATAAGTGATAAGTTACATAATTTTCTACATCCAAAAGAGTAATTTTTTGGGCTCAGCTATTGCGAAAAAAACAAAGTAACTTTCAATGTCATGGAGTTCAAAATTTTATGACAAAAAATGACAATGTGTGGACTTGAACCCAAGCAATAAAATGATGTTTATCGAAATAAAAGGAAGTACAAATAATAATCTAGCAAAATAATTTTTTTAGCTGTTTGTTAATTTAAATAAAGTTTTACGTTCGGAGAAGATGGTTGTGGCTGTGACCCTATTTACAGTTCTAACACTTTTGTGGATTTACTTCCTTTGGTCGAGGAGGAAGTATTATGCATTTGCATTACAAATGCCTGGCCCTCTTGGATTTCCGGTAATCGGTATTGCTCATAAGTTCTACAATTTGGCAGGTAAAGGAAATTATTTGACAGTATTACATAATGTGTAGCTAAACTACATGCATAAGTAAATGAAATTAAAAGTAAAACTTTCAAAATTTCAGATGTTTTATACGTACTACCAAATTATGCGCGTAAATTAAATGTTCAGACGTATTTTTCTTGGCTTGGACCGTATCCGATGGTATACACTATAGATCCTAGTGTAGCCGAAATAGTTCTTAATTCTGCCGACTGCATTGACAAATCTAAGATTTATGATGTTATAACAGATATAATCGGCCCAGGCATTCTTACGATCAAAGGTAATACACAATATTAACAATGCTAACATCAACAAATTTGTATTAGCTAACTTCTCAATTGTGTCTTTTAGCACCTTCTTGGAATCACCATCGAAAACTTTTGAATCCGGCATTTAGTCACAAAGTTCTCTTGGGATTTTTTCCACTTTTTCATCAACATATTCGTGAATTTTGTAAGGAATTGGAAATGAATATTAATTGTGGTGAAATTGACGTAAAGCAAATGGTTGGCAATCTTTCGCTGAAGACATCTGTCTGTAAGTTGAATTTCTTTCTAAATAATATTTGGTTTGGTTTTTAATCTAAATTGCATAACTATGTATAAGCGTCAAGTAAAAGGTGTGTGTGTGATCAAATCTGTTAGTATAACTTAGTATAGCATTTATACTGTAATATCTGTGGTCACAAATTTCAACACCTAAAGTCTATTTTTTTACTTGCGGTATCTAAAGAAAGAAAGAGTTAAAAAAGAGCCAGGAAGACTTGCAATGCTGATATTCAACAAACGAAATTCTAATGTTTTTTTTTGTATGTTTTTTTAAACAGCAAAAAAACTGCAATACCCCAAAGGCAGTAAAAATGATTTCAACGATACTCCTGCTGTCAATTCTCAAGAAAAAGCAGATATGCTTGCAGCCCAATTTTCAACAAACTAAATGCTGCCAACAGGTGTTATCACTCCTTCTTTACTCGAGATGGTATATGATATTATGGGACCAGTCTTCTTTCACACTCATTCATATCTTAACATATGTACACAAATCTGCAGTCGCGGATAGTATCCCCACTATATTTTTTTTTATAATTAACGTGCGCACAAGGGACTATTTGTTTCCCTTTTAATGTAACACACTGCGTGGGCATTAGGTAGATAGGGAGGTGAGAGATAGGAGGTGTCGATTGACATTGGTTTTGAATGCTTGCAAATTGAAATGGCAAGGGAAAATCTCGCCGGGTAAACCATTCCAAAGTCGTGATGTACGGCTAAAAAAAGCATCTCTATATTTCACGGTTCGTCCGAAATTGGGCTCCTAGCAAGAGTATTACGGGCGAAACTTTTAAGGGGAGGAATGCAGCTGGCTACCTCGAGTGAACATTTTTTTATAAAAGAAACGATAAAATAAGGAAAGACATGAAACATTGCGTCGTTGTTCAAGAGAGGCAATTGTTTCAGCGGTAGTTCTATTTCCTACCAATCTTAACGCTCGATTTTGTATTCTATCAAGCAAGTGAGGCAATGTTTGTGAAGCACCTGCCCAGAGGTGGGAGTTATACTCGAGTTTAGGGCATATAAAAGCTTTATAAATTGTAGCCAGATCAGATGGGGAAAAGTACTTCTTACACCGACACAGAAAACCTAAGCACTTAGCAGCATTCTTAGCGATCTCAAATATATGGTCGTTCCAACGGAGGTCGTCGTTGACACACATACCAAGTACTGACAGCTTTTCGGTTTCTTCGATGTAAGTGCCATTCATGGACAATGGCATTGGATGTATGTTTAGCTTTGACGACAGAAGACAGCATTGAGTTTTCGAAGCATTAAACTCCACACGATTCCTATTACCCCATTTGACAATGCTGTATAAATCGGAGTTTAATGAGCTTAACATACCGTTGCAATTGTACGTCCGAAGGCGAAGGACGTGAATTATCGAACGAATATGAAAAGCTGAGGATAGAGTCGTCAGCAAAACAATAAAGTGAATTAGAAGTAACAGACAGAAGATCATTCATAAAAATGAGGAAAAGAGTCGGAGACATAACAGAGCCCTGGATTTGTGTATATCGACTTCTTTGAGAACTCTTGATACTGTACGAGTGCGAAAAAAATCTGTCTCATGGAAAAATGTACATTCTCAACTACAGGAGGGGCAAAACTGCTGTGAGGGAGCGTAGAGCTGGCAGCGAAATGGGCGGCGAGCAAGTTCGCCTTCTCTGAAACAATTGGTTTGTTATTGACGATGAGCGTTGTAACCGAAGATGTTGAGGAGTTTTTAATATTTTTTACAAATGACCAAAAATTGTTACCGTAATTTTTGGTCATGCAAACATTTGGTTCTTTTAATAACGGAGTTGCATGAGTTCCTTGCTTGCTTGTGCTTTTTCCGGTTTTCCTCTGTAGGGTTGGCTTTGTAGGATCGGAAACTGACTTCTTTGAGCCTGATAGCTTCTTTACACTCAGAATTAAACCAGGACTTTTCTTAAGACTTAATGCTTTTTACTCTGTTAGGAATAAAAGCACGCATCCCTAGAAGAATCACATTTGTGATCATTTCAGCACTCTCATCAATGTTACTATCGAGGAAGCATAGTGACCAGTTACCGAAATGACTTTTTGATAAATTTCGTCAAGTTCACTTTTGTTTCCGTACGTAATATAGGCTTTGGGTTTCCTTTCGTAAAGAACGCTTTCAGTCGCACATTTCACACATTGAAATTCGGAGGTCATTCATACATATGTATGAGAAGTATCCACTTAATTTTTTGGAAGGTAACATGACGTACAGAAACTATTTGGCTTTTGATTCCGATTTCTTGTCGTACACAGCTAAAAATACAGAAATTTCAAATTCTTGTTTACTATTGTTCATTTCTTTCTTTTTAAATAATTTTCACACCGAAAACGAAGCAAACAACTTGACAAATGCTTGTGATTTCTAAAGGCTATTATTGCTAACTAATATATTTGACAGATAGAAAAGAAACTTTTTGTTCGGTGTTGACACTAGCTTCCTTTTAGACCTTGTGTACATGATTCTTTTTTTCGGTTGTTTCTTCATTCTTTCTTTTTGACAATTGGGCAAGGGGTGTAGAAAAGTAGGGGGAATGAAGTAACGAATGGAAGAATGAGAATTTAAAGATTTTTTTGTGGTTGAGCTTTGAATTTTCTCGTTTAAGAAAGAAAATGCTATGCACGGACTAAAATAAAGAACTTTTAAAATTGAAAACAATTCCCAATCATGTTTTTAAGTTGTATTAAATGGTTTTTAAGTGCTTTTTTTTAGAATTTCGCAAATTTCTGTATAATAAAACAGCACAGTTTGTAGGAAAGTATTGGATATATTAGGGGTAATCCAAATCAGTGTATACACCAACGTACGTGCCTGCCCACAAGAAAACTGAAGAAACAACCTAAAAAAGGAATCATGTACACAAGGTCTTACTTTCGCTCACTATGGTTGGGCCTTTATGGTGAATTACTATAATGAAAATTTCTATTTGTCATGTTTTTGACTGCCAAATGCCAAAGATGTCAAATTAACATGTGTCATAGTTATTCAGATTGAAATACCTCATGTTTAACGATACCTATAGTACAGAGCATATGTCCATTAAAGCTAATGCCATATTACTCTGTTTTATCTTCATTAACACATGTGATTTTGACAGAAGGCTTTAGCCAAGCCTACCATATAGGTCTTACGAACTTAAGGGTGGTTTCTAACTTTCAACTCTATGATGAGATAACGATACGTACACGTACATGGTTCTTAAAGTGCTTTATTCCTCTATTTGCGAAATTGTAAATGTGAAATTTATTCAAAGTATCACATACATATTTTATAAAATATTATATATGTACATACCTACATTAGCATAAAGAACTGAAATAAATAAATAAATAAGAAATAAAATATAATTTTTTTATATTTTTAAGCTTCAACATTAGGACTCGATTTTGAAAAGGATTCCAATACAAGTTTCTTGGATAAATGCGAAAGGTAAGATGTAAGATGATATATGCACAAAGTACATATGTATGTAGGTATTTCAAAGCATTAAAATAAAACCCAACTCTTTGATTATTCTATCTGTACGGAACATATCGCCTACTAACTGTAAAAACTTAATTAAGTGTTTCTTTACGTTTCTAAAATGATAAAGTCCAATGAATGAAGTATTTTTTAATTGCCAAATGTTTTACTGGCTGAACACAATGACGACGAAACTGGAATACGCATACGGAACTGCAAACATTGAATACACGCGAACTGTATTTTGCGAACACAATGGTATGTTACTGCATACGGAACTGCAATACGCATACGGAAAGGTTGGTTAACTTTTAACTTTTACGTACAATAAATTTGACATTTTATCTGATGCAGATAGAAATTATGAAAGAGAGAACAATCTTTCGTACGTCTGTCCCTCCCAAACCCTTTTATTTAGTATACCTGAAATAACACCAGATGATTCCATTCTTCTTAATGATATTTCAATTCGTTGTATAAGAGTTTCTTCTCTTTTTTATCATTTGTTTTTGGTATTCCATTCATTTTTGAATTTAAATTCCTAAGTTACTGTACGTGCTTTGTGTTCCGATTGAAATTGGTACGTACGACAAATTTGACAGCTGTTCCGTACTCCGTCTCCGTAATGCAGTTCCGTTTTTGCATTGTGTTCAGCCAGTTAGCTGCCATAAGTCAATGTTTTACAGCGATTAAGATTAAAACACATTATGGCGCATCTGTCCATTATAGTCAATGCTATATGACAGTGTGTTTTGGGTTATTAACACATGCTTTTGACAGTAAGCCATGCATGGACAAGACATGCCTATTATACGTAGTTGGGCCTTAACAACAGATTTATCATAAATGGAAATCAGGTTTTTATGTGTTTGTATGATTTTGTTGGCCGCTATGAATTTGCTAGGTTAAATGTCATCCAATTGCATTTTGTTATAATTGATCTGAGTCAATTTTTTTGTAAATATTTCTTATTTAAAATTCCACATATATTTGTCCCAATTAGTTTCAAATAAATTCATAGTTTTTATTATTCTTTTGAAAGCCTTAATATCTGTTTATTATTTTTTTTTATTTATGTTTATTTATTCTTGTTTTGTATTATTCTAGAATGCTTGCAATGACTACTCTTCGTGTACTTAACCCTTTGCTAGCTAATTCAACGATATTTTGTACTACCAAAATGCATAAGCCATTTTATGAAATGAAAGCTGAAATATTGGGAATTATCCATGACGTAAGAAGTTTTATTAATTTCTGTTAAAGTGAAAATTATGTGGACTCTGAAAATTGCAATTGAAAGACTTAAATGAATTTATGAATATCAGACTAAACCTACATATAACAAACATTAATTACCTCATTTTTATTGCAGCTTGTTATGAAAAGAGTAAAAGCCTTTGAAGAAAACGGACTGGAAGAAAAACCAAAACAAAATATTTTCATCGATCACGTTATCAAAGTCCATCAAAACAATGAATACACATTTGATGACATTATATCAGAAGGAAATATCATGGTGTTTGCTGTAAGTAAAACATATATTATTTTATAAGCATACTAGCTTCTCCGCGACTTCGTCTGCGTGGACTTAAGATTGAGCATTTTGGTTAAATTAGGTTTTTCGTAAACTTATAGTTTATTTTTATTAATCGAAGTGATATTCCGCTTTAACTGTATATTTCTATATTTCTATAGCTCTATCAGCCCTATTAATTAAATAACGCTTTATTCCGCTTTTATTCCACGAGATAACTAAACCATGGAATAAGGCTTAATCTACTATCTATTAATTTTTCATTAATAAAAACATTACATTATTACATTACATTTTAATCTACGAAGTAGACACACTTACAAGCACTGGCTACTGAGGCCATCGGTTTAGACAATTACAAGACAACACACAAGACGACATTGATACAGGACAGAACAGAAGATAGAGAAAGGACAGAAAACACATAACACATGGTCGAGACTTGCACGGCTCGTGTTTGCCTTGCATGCTTGGAGTGCGAAAGGGAAAGATAATGAAATAGAAATAGATTAACCCGAACATGCACGGGTAGAACTGTCCCTGCAACTTTTTTGAAGTTTCTCTTTGTCTATATTCTCTGTTCTTCTTATTTTGCTTCATACTTGTTTTGGATGTTGTTCAAACAACACATTACAAGAAGATAACAACGTATGTATGATGGCCGCAGAATTTGCATGGGGGTATGGAACTAGTTTCTTTTCATTTATTTTTCATTTATTCATTCGTTCATTAAGTTTCTATTAATTTATTTCATTTAAATTAATTTTTTTTTAAATACTGATCACTAAAACAGAAAGTAAAATAAGAGATAGCTGTCAAAATAATGCGCAACTGAAAAAACACGCGCAACTCGATCATGCTTCCGTGTAAGTGCGCGTGCATACAAGTTCAAAAGGAAATAAGCAAGAGTTGCGCGTTAATTTAATGCATCGTGTAAGTCCCGACATGTCAACAGCACGCAGTTGGTTTTCGGACGGTCCCCATCTTTCTACTAACCACGCGCAACGATGCTTGATTTCGCTGTAATAAAAACAAAATTTACGTGAAATAGTAAAATGACGTTTACCAAAAATTTCTCAAGAAAATCTACGACAATAAGTGAGATGCCTTGTCCAGTAACTTGAAATTTTCACCAAGTTTCTCAAACTTGGATTTTTTATGAAAAAAAACTGTAATAAAGCTCACATTATTGAACGCACCTTATAATTCATTTTAGAATAAATTTGACAAATCTGGTTCTTAACATTTGCACTTCGTCCACGGAATAAGGCCCAAAACCTTTCGCTATTGCAGGTTTATTAATTTGCCTGTATGTCTTTATATGTATATTATTTCTATATTTTTTTTATTTCTATATTTTTATATCTCTATATATTTTTAATCTATATATCTCCATACCTCCGTACCTTATATATCTACATCTCTATGTCTATGTCTATGTCTATATCTTTATGTCTTTATATCTCTATATCTCTATATTTCCATATCTATATATCTCTTTATCTCTATATTTGTATATCTCTATATATCTATAACTCTATATCTCTATATCTATATCTCTATCTCTATGTCTCTATATCTCTGTATTTCTCTATCTACATATATCTCTATATCTCTTTATCACTATATCCTTACAACTCTATTTCCCTATATCTCTATATCTCTTAATAGTACAGTGAATCCTGTAACTCTTCCGTCTACCAAACTTCACAAATACGTGCTGTCGTTAAGAAACAAAAGTACATATATCAAACAAACATTATCCATCTACCAACCAAATTTCATACCAATCCGTTTAGCCGTTGAGACGTGATTAGGGAACAAATATCCAAACATCCAAACATAAAACATTCACATGTATAATATAAGTAGGATTGTTGTTTGGAAGTCATATACATTTTGGAAGTCATATTGTCGGTGTAGGTTACCAACCATGTAAAGAAAGGAAAGTGTCGAAGCAGCTACAAGCCTCCGATTAGAACGGATTCACTAATGACGAATTCTGCAAAATGAACTTCGGATCTGTACGTGGGAAACTTGGTCCCTTAAAAGACAACATGCAGCCAAAAAATTAATGAAGATGTGGACTTATAATTGAAATTTGGTCTTGAATTTCAAGTGTGTGAACGAGGGCCTCATGACAAATTCCATCAAAGCTAAATTCGTCAACAAAAGTCTTACATGCGCCTACCCCCACAGAGGAGAAAGATATTTTTCGAACTCTTGATAAAAAGATATGAACAGTTCTCGAACTATGACATAAAAATTGGTTTAGGAGAACTAAACGCCAAGACAATCTTTTGTGGTGCATTCGGAAAACACGGAATCAGGAATCAGGCTAATTAATTTGCTGTCGATTGAAATATAGTTACAGCTAGTCCTAGTACACAGTTCCCCCCTTAACATTAACAAAGGAGATCTCCAGATCCAAAGGAATCCTTAACCGATAGCATTTAGTATTGAGAACTTTGCCACTGGTTGCCAAAGTACTATTAGGGAGGCCACCTCTGAAGTGCTGGGTTTTACAATGCCACCACAACGAAATCTCCTGGTTTAGTGGTATGAAAAATATGGTTAGAACTTTAAAGACAAGAAAACATGCACAATTTGCAATCTTAGCTTATTTGCCCGATCCTTAAGAAAGAAGGATACAAATATAGGTGGATCAGTCTTCTCAACAACTCCAAAAGATAATTTCTGCTGTTGTGTAGCACGTAAAGCAATTCGTTAAGAATTTGAGAACCAATGCGGCTCTAGGCTAGCAAAGTCCACCATCGGCCAAACTTCCACACTCATCACATCGATCAAAATCCAGGAAAATGAAATTGATACCCATCACCTTTTCATCGATTTCAAAGCCGTGTGTGATAGCATTTATAAAGACGAGCTATATGTATATATCACCCTTTTAAATACATTTGACGTTTGAAGTTTTTTTTAAATTGTATTATGCGTATAATCTTCCCATAAGTGCAGTCAGTCTATCCTTCAAAGTTTAGTAATTATATGATTTTTTTGTTTTCTTGTTTTTTTGAAATACATTTATTAAACTGTTATAAAATAACTGCCCTAACTTCTTTTTAAAAGAACCTAACTATAACATTCATTACCAAGCATGGTCTACTGTCAAATTAAACGAATTGTTTCGATATGTTTATTAAAACATGATGAATTACTTAAATGGACACGGCTATCTCTCAGTTTTTCTACTGTGGAATCCCATAGCTGTCAAATTCTCAAATTTGCTTGTGTCAGAGCGACTCAAAATAAAACTTCAAAATAAAAGTTCGAACTTTACGAAACGTACCTATCGGACGGTGCATGTGTCCATTTCTAATGCCATTTGACGATGTGATCATTAGCAAAGGCGGTTTTGACCGTAGGCTATGCTTGGTCATGCCATGCCGGATTATAGTATTATTATAAGGTTGTTGTTTTCATAACCAAGAATAAAAAAAAATAGAATGTTTCGCTATTCCCATAATTTCGATCTAAATAAATTATTTTAAAAAAATTACCGTTTATATGAAAAAAAAACTATTCTAATCTTTTTTTTAAAGGCCTTTGAAACTACAGCAACTTCAATGTTTTCAACCTTAATGTTGTTGGCCATGCATCCAAATTATCAAGAAAAAGTTTTTGAGGAAATTCTTACTGTCTACCCCGACAAGGATTTCGATGTTAAACATGAGGATTTCAAAAACCTTGTGTACTTGGAAATGTGCATTAATGAAACCTTGAGAATCGTGCCCTCCATACCATTGATTGCTCGAAATTGTTCAAAAGATGTACCAATATCCAAGGACGTAGTTATTCCAAAAGGAACACAAATTATTCTCGACATATTTAATTTGCACAGAGATGAAACTGTTTGGGGCCCTGGTGCGAGAACTTTTAATCCTGAACATTTCCTGCCGTCAAACCTGATTGGTCATCACAGCTATTCATTTATTCCATTCTCGAAAGGACAAAGGAATTGCATAGGTAACAAGTCGAACTTTAGGAATACATATTCAATTTTTGTATTTTTTTTATGGTTATAGGTTGGCAGTACGCAAGAATATTCTTAAGGATAGCTTTGGCACAAGTCTTACGCAAATACCGGTTTTCAACAAAATTTAAGTTTGAAGATCTAAGATTTGCGGAGCACATCACTTTAAGATACGAAAAACTGCCACTGTTGGAAGTTCATAGGAGGTAGAATGTAAACAGAAAAATGGATTTTGATTTCTTCAAAAAAGAAAAAAATACTTACATTATACGATTTTGTTTTATTTTTTAACTTCTTGATGATCAGCTAACTATTAGAGTCCTGCGCCGGGTTTGTTAAGGGTCCTCCAATAGGGACTTCCGAAATTTGACAGTTGATGGCCGTCATATTGCTAAAGCTACTTCTGTTGAATTAGCTGTCAGTCTGTTTTGCCAAATCACCATTAACGAATATATAGCTGTAAAAACAAGTGCTAACGCTGCCTAAAGTGTAGCTCCGCAGTTGACTGTTTGGCGGAGCCACTTAGCACAAACCATAAAAGGGAAAATGTCGAATTCGTACTTTTAACCTTCATTCCTATAATTTTAATTTGAATAAAAGCTAACCTAACTTACCACGAGGATCTTTTGTAAACCTAAGCTAAAACTAAAATTAATCACTAATTTGTATAGAAAATAAGACTAAGTAAGTTAAAATTTATAATAATTTATATCAAGACAATTGAAATTAACGCTTATTTTTTAATAAAGGTTTTGTAATCTGCACGTTGAAACCAAATTGTTTTAACTTGTGCTTTGGTTGCGGCCGACTTGTCGCAACATTTTACAAAACTTATGTGAATAATTTTTTCTGATGTGTTAGGATGAAAAGAACACCAATGAAAACGCAAGAAACAGAGGAGTACAATTGCTGTAGTTGTGAAGAACCTGATGCCGCCGATAATATGGTGCAATGTGACCAGTGTGATGCCTGGAACCATTTTGGCTGTGCCGGTGTAAATCTCAGTGTTCAAGAAAAATCTTATATATGCCAAAACTGCACAGGTAAGAATAGTACTAGTTTTTCAGGGGCGGGCTTTGCAGCTGCTGTGGGGTTGGTCACAGAAGCCAATAATCAAACCCAATCATCGCAAATAACAACCATAACAATAAATACTGCTACGATGCCTCAAACTGCCCTTAGCTTACCCGCACCAAATGCTGCCGAGGTTGCTGCTCAGCGTGGAGAGCTCGATTCTGTATATAACCCGCTGTACTTCTCAATATCAGCAGCACCCATAATCGCTGCACATGCCAGTTATCACGCAGTAATTGTGTGAGAAAACAAAATGTAAGCAAAATCAGCACAAGCGATATTGTAACAACATTTCAGCGCGTGTGCTGATTCTGCATATTATAATGCAATATCAAATTATTCTTGTGAACTGAAATTTGTAAAGGTTCACATCAAATTAGCTATAAATATTAGTCAGCAAGCAAAATGTATCTAGTATTAAGCTGACTTTCAATCAATAAAGAATTAAAAATTATTTTTTTAAATAAACAAAGTAAACATTAAATAACTGGCGCCCAAGCAGTTAACCTGATTTTGAAGCAAGGAAATTCTTTTTAACTTTGTGAAACGGTTAAAGTGCGGTGAAGTACAAGTAAAAAATAAACGCAATAACTGTCAAGGATAAAATCCAAAAGTAACAGACTGATCATAACTTCGTGAAGCAAATTAAAAAAATGAAGTACAAGTTAAAGTCAGTGCGTGTAGTCCAGAAAATAACATCCCAAAGTTACAAACTGGTTATTACTTCGTGAAGCAAAGGCACAAGTGAAGTACAAGTGAAAAGAATTCCGGCGTATAATCAAGGGAAATCCGAACGTGACAGACGAGTGCCCCAGTAAGGCCCACCAAACTCAACGGCGGACACTAAAAAGGAGTAACACGAAGCTGTTCGATGGAGATTTATTTAAAAAATTGTATGATATCGTAAGTCTTAATTACTCATTTAATTTGTAAGAAAAAAATATTTTATATCTACAAAGTGAATATTGAAAAAATATACCAGACAAAAAGTCGTAAATCTTAATTACTCATTTAATTTGTAAGAAGAAAATATTGTATATCTACAAAGTGAATATTGAAAAAATATACCAGACAAAAAGTGAAAAAAAAACCATTCCAAATATAGATTAAAATATTAGATTAAATACATATAACCAAAATATAGAAAGTTATCGTTTAGAAATAAAAACGAAACATACAATTAAATATTTAAATTTTATTCTAAAATATACTCAAAAAAAAAAACAATTGAACAAATTTATCTAAAAGTTTAATCAAAAGAAGTCTTATAAAAAATCTAAAATTTTAAGTTACCTAAAAGAAAAAATCTAAATATTATTTTACAAATCCTTTCTCTTACTTAAGACAAAATCATCAAATATTCCAAACATCTGAACATTCTATTAACTGCCAAACTATTGGGAAAGGGTAAAGAAAACATTTTTATCTATCAATTCAGTTCTGAAAAAAAAAAAATATATTTCCTCTTTAATTTTTTAAATCAAAAATAATTCGAAATGGAAGCCAAAATAGAAGCCTTACAAGTTGCAATCACGCAGTTGACAGGTGCAATCAACTCTCAGATCGAAATTACTCAAAATCTTCAAAGAAGATTAACCGCATTAGAAACAGTACGTGCGATTCCTGTATTAACACCTTCTCCACCAGGTCCTAAGACTGAAAAGGAGCTGCAGGAAATAAGCAGGTTACCCGATTGCGTAAAAGAATTACATATCTTTGACGGTAATCCCGTCCAATACATCTCATGGATTCATAATGTCGAATCAATTTTAAAAGATTATGAAATTGTAAAAAATAAGCCAATCTATAGGTCTATACTCCAAAGTATAAGACAAAAAATAAGAGGCGGTGCGGATACAGCCTTGGTGTCGTGTAATATTTTCGACGATGATTGGTTGTCAATCAAAAAATGTCTCTCTCTGCACTATGCAGATAAAAGGGATATTCGTACCTTAGAGCACCAACTAAATAGCCTCACTCAAGGTTCTTCAAGTATTGATGAGTTCTACGCAACTGGTAACCATCAATTCTCCCTAATCATTAATAAAATAAAAACGGAAGACTACAGTTTAGAAACTGTAAACGCACTCAACGAGAGCTATAGAAATCGTGCTCTTGACGTTTTCATACGCGGCCTTAACGGCGATCTTTCGAAAATATTAATGATACAAAAACCACAAAACTTGCCCGAGGCATATGCATCCTGCCTTGAAGTGCAAAACCTTAATTTTAGGAATATGTCCTTACACTTAAAAGCAGGCTCCAATACAGTGACTGCCCCAGTCAACCAGATAATGTCACAATTCAAGAATCAACCTAGACCTGTAAAACCGCATTATAATAATCCTCCTCAACTCAATCTTCCAAATAGAAACATGGCCTATAATATCCAACACAATAATTATCAACGTAATAACGCTCCTAGATTCCCTAATAGATATCCTCCACCGCCAAGGCCAACTCAACCAAAACCTCCAATCCCTATGGAAGTTGATAGGTCAATAAACTCTAGACAGGTCAATTACATGAACAGACCTTATAATAACCAAAATTTTAATCATAACTTTGGAAACAATACCCCAAATTCCGATAATCTTCCTCAAAAACGCCAACGTCTTTACCACACTGACGTCCTTCACGAAGAAGAATATCTTCAAAAAATATGCAGAAGAATTTGAGGAGGAACCACTCCTTGCCGTGGATGAAGACACAGAAGAAAATCTCGAAGAAGGACAAATACATTTTATGATAGAGGGAAGTCAAGCATCCCCTACATAGAATATTTAACAAAAAACAATAAAACACTAAAGTTTTTAATCGACACAGGTGCGAATAAAAACTTCATCAAACCTGAATTGGCTACAAAAGCACTCCCAACGAATGAGCCTTTTTCAGTACAATCAGCTGGAGGATCAATTAAAATAAACAAAAAAATTTCTACAAAATTCTTTAAAAGTATTGGAAACGATACAATTTTAGAATTTTACTTATTACCAGGACTCAGAACTTTTGACGGTATCATCGGTGATGATACATTGAAAGAGCTTGAGGCGGTTATAGATAGGAAAGAAAACTTTTTGAAAATCAAACCTGATATTAAAATTCCATTAAAACAGAAAGAATCTAAACAAGTAAATAACATTGAAATAAGAGACACACATTTACCAGAGAATATAAAGATACAGCTTAGAACAATTTTAGAAAAATATAAAAATGTATTTGGTCCTGTAAATGATGAAGATACAATTGACACAAACATTAGAGCGGAAATTAAAACGTCAACCGACGATGCAATATATACGATATCCTATCCATATCCGATTCATATGAGAGAAGAAGTTGACACTCAAATACGAAAGCTTCTGAAGGATGGAATAAAAAGGCCCTCGAAGAGTCCGTACAACTCTCCATTGTGGGTTGTGCCGAAAAAATCGGACGCGAGTGGAAAAAGAAAATTCAGATTGGTCCAGGATTATCGCAGATTAAACAGTGTCACAATTTCTGACACCTATCCTATACCAGACATTCAGACAACAATTGCAAGCCTTTTAAAAGCGAAATATTTTACAACAATAGACTTAACGTCCGGGTTCCATCAAATTAAAATTAAAGAAAGTGATATCCAAAAAACAGCATTTTCCACAATGAACGGAAAAAGGGAATATACTCGACTCCCATTTGGGTTACGAAACGCACCAGCTATTTTCCAAAGAATAATTGATGACGTTTTAAGAGAGTATATTGGGAAAATATGCTGTGTCTATATAGACGACATCATCATTTTTGGATCATCAATTGAGGAACATTTTGAAAATTTAGAACTCATACTACAGAAACTAAAACAAGCCAATTTTAAAGTAAATTTATACAAAACTGAATTTCTAAAAGAAGAAGTTGAATTTTTGGGTTATCTGATAACAAACAAAGGAATTAAACCTGACCCTAAAAAAGTTGAGGCAATTCAGAAAATGAAACCTCCAGAAAATCTAAAAGAACTAAAGGATTTCTTGGCTTAACTTCATATTACCGTAGATTCATTAAGGATTTTGCTAAAATTGCAAAACCATTAACGAATCTCACTAGAGGGGAGAAGGCTCAAATAAGAGCCAACCAATCAAGTAAAATCAAGATTCAACTAACTGAAGTAGAACTAAAAGCGTTTAGAAACTTAAAAGAACTATTAACCTCATCTGAAATTTTAATTTTTCCCGACTTTGAGAAACCATTCATTTTAACAACGGATGCGTCAAACACCGCTATAGAAGCTGTCCTTTCACAAGGCGAAATGGGTAAAGACCGACCCATAACTTTTATTTCCAGATCACTAAATAGAACGGAGGAAAGCTATGCGACGAACGAAAAAGAAATGCTCGCCATAGTTTGGGCTCTCGAAAACTTAAGCAATTATTTATATGGTGCAAAGAAAATAAAGATTCTAACGGACCATCAACCTCTGACATTCTCGTTTAGCAATAGAAACAACAACGCTAAATTAAGAAGATGGAAATCGAGAATCGAGGAGTACAATTATGAACTTGTCTACAAGCCAGGAATAACGAATAAAGTCGCAGACGCGTTATCGAGACTAAAGTTAGAAGTTAATAACTTAACTGGCTCAAGTTCAGCAACAATGCACAGTGCTGAAGAGGATAATTCAGATCTTATCCCACACTGTGAAGCACCAGTAAATGTTTTTAAAAATCAACTCATTTTTAGTGAAGGGAATAACATGCAAATATTCGAACAACCTCACCCGAATTACCACCGACATTTTATTAAACTCCAACAAATCAATAAAGAAAATATAATCGAAGTCCTTAAACAAAAGTTGAATCCCAATATCCTTAATGGTATAAAAATTTCGGAAAATCATCTTCAACTCTTACAAGAAGTCTACAAAGAATTTTTTAGTAAGTTCACAATACGAATCTCTCAAAAACTGGTTCAAGATATAGCAAATGAAAACAATAAGATTGAAATAATTCAAAAGGAACATAATAGAGCTCATCGATATTATAAAGAAAACAAAGAACAAATACTAGAAAATTACTTTTTTCCAGGCATGACAAATCTTATAAAAAAGTATACAAAAAACTGTGATATTTGCAATTCAAGCAAATACGATAGAAATCCCCACAAACCAGAACTCCAAGAAACACCTATTCCTACCTATCCCTCAGAAATAATTCACATGGATATTTTTGAAATAGATCATGAAAAATTTGTTTCTTGTATAGATAAATTTTCAAAATTTTCTAAATTCTTCCACATAAAAGAAAAATCTGCATTATATTTAAGGCAAAAAATAATAAAAATTTTACACTATTTCACAGTCCCTAAAATCTTAGTAAGCGATAACTAAAGCAGCTTCATAAGTCCTATTATATCAAATTATATAAAAACATTAGGGATTCAATTATACCTTACACCCCCACAGAAAAGTGAAGTTAATGGAACTATAGAAAGGGTACACTCAACTATTATTGAATTGAGCCGCTGTTTAAAGAAAGAATACCCAGATTTTACTACAAAAGAAATTATATACATAGCTGTAGATCGGTATAATAATTCAATTCATTCAGTTACGAAAAAGAAACCTAGTGACGTATTTTTAGGGAAGGCTCAAAGATTAAACTATCAAAACCTTATTGATTTTCAGTCAAAAGTAAACGAGGATTTGTTAGAACGTATAAAAAAGAATCAAAAAAATAAACTAAAAAGAGCAAACCGAAATAGACACAAACCTAAAACTTATCAAGTTTTAGGTACAGTTTATGCTGCAATTAAACGCAGAGATGGAAAGCAAAAACCTTTTTTTTCTAAGGAAATTGTAGTGAAAGACAACAGGGTTACAATACTAACTGAAAGTGGAAAAAAGATCCACAAATCTCAGTTAAAAAATATGTCTCCATAAAACTATTTTGTTTTCTTCTAGGTTACTTTTATACTTAACTTCAGCTGCGGTCAATATATTCGAATACAACACTCCTTTAATTGAAGTCAAACAGGGAAATAGAAAAATATTACATGGTCATTTTAAAATGATACATGTTATTAATCCAACAAAATATGAAGACTTCATATTGAATATTAGGCCTACTACTGAAAAAGAAATAGACAAAATCAGTATTCTTTACCCACAACTTCTTCACCAACTTACAGACTCAGAGAACTTATTGCAAAAACTACAAATAAGAGTTAGAGGCAAAAGATCCATAGACTGGATAGGCTCTGCCTGGAAATGGATCGCTGGAAACCCGGATGCCACAGACTGGGATAGCATACTAAAATCTCAAAATGCAATAATAGAAAATAACAACAATCAATATAAGATTAACAATGAACTAAAATCAGTCACACAAGAATTAATAGAAAACTACAATAAAATCATTCGGCGAGAAGACAGATCAAATATAGATAAATACGAACAGATGCTATTTAATAAATTAATTATCTTCAAACAGGAACTCAAAGAAATTATATCAGCGAACCATTTGGCAAAAACAGGAATTATTAACACAAATCTATTAGACAAAACAGAAATACAAAAAATGGTTTCGGAAATAGAAACGCTTCCCTACGAAAATGAAAAAGAAGCTATAGAATATGCCGAACCATTGATAATTCAAAAAGATTCTATTATGCTTTACATAATATCTCTTCCAAAAACTGTAAACAAGGTATATAATCATGTAATAATACGAGCTTCTGTAATTGGAAATAAAAGGATACATTTAGAAAGTAATGAAATACTGACATCCCACGACGAGACATTCTTTATAATGGAAAAGTGCGATTCAATAAGAAAAACTTCTTTATGTAGAGAAAATCAACTTAAGAAAGTAACACCTGACCATTGCCTGAGACAACTCAAAAACGGATTAAATGCTTCTTGTGACTTCCAATTTTATAAAAAACCCATTATAGAATTAATAATAGATAATACTGCTTTTATTTCAAATTTTAGAGGAAATCTCAAACATAATGAAAAAACGATAGTCTTAAATGGTAC
This sequence comes from Platycheirus rosarum, assembly GCA_963971375.1. NCBI lineage: Eukaryota > Metazoa > Arthropoda > Insecta > Diptera > Syrphidae > Platycheirus > Platycheirus rosarum. Next base: position 55,993,934 of record OZ020509.1, on the reverse strand, counting down.
ATATCTGGTTCAATTTAATAATGATTCAATTGATATAGATGGAAAAAATTACTCGAATACAGAAATGACTAGTTTTCAAATTCTACCCCCAATATTAAAAGGAAATTTATCAGAAAAAAGTTTAAAATTAGATCTGGAATATTTACATGATTTACATCTAGAAAATATAAAAAACTTAACATTTTTACAAAATTTAAAGAAATATCTACATTGTCAAATCTTCTTTTATATATATTTGCATCTGTAATTTGTATTGTATTAATTTATAAAAAATGTAAAAATAAAAAACCAAAGAACATTGAATTTAAACTTTCAGTCATTTTACCCCAGGTAAATGACTTTAGAGAGGGAAGAGTTATCACGCAGTAATTGTGTGAGAAAACAAAATGTAAGCAAAATCAGCACAAGCGATATTGTAACAATATTTCAGCGCGTGTGCTGATTCTGCATATTATAATGCAATATCAAATTATTCTTGTGAACTGAAATTTGTAAAGGTTCACATCAAATTAGCTATAAATATTAGTCAGTAAGCAAAATGTATCAAGTATTAAGCTGACTTTCAATCAATAAAGAATTAAAAATTATTTTTTTAAATAAACAAAGTAAACATTAAATAACTTGCCCATAGTTTATCAACAGTTTTCGCACCACGCTACGCGTGGAAATCCTACTTCTATTTATAACTTAATGCATCTCCAATCAACAGCAGCACCAATAATGGCTGCGTATGCACAGAGTTCATCGATAGTTTCTGCACCCAGTGCGGCTGAAGTTGCCGCCAAGTGTGGAAAATTACTACCGGATATAACCCCTTGTATTTCCCAACATTAGCAGCACCAATAATGACTGCGTATACGCTGAGTTCATCGCTAGTTTCTGCACCCAGTGCGGCCGAGGTTGCCGCTTTGGGTAGAAAATTGTTCCACAGCATGCCTCTACGTTTATGTCTGAGCCACAAAAATTAACAACCCTAACCCATAATTCGTACTTGTTTTCAGCTCTAAGCACTGAACCGAAATTAACTCGCACATTTCCGCATAAGAACGAAAAAGCTGCGCATTCTGATCAAGCTCCAAGATCCAAAGGCTCATCTAGTTCAAGTCTTAAAAATTTTCCTCGAATAAACTCCAGATAGAACTACAAAATATAGAAGAGGAACGACAGTTGAGGGAAAATCTTGACAAGGAGGAACTCAGACTTCGAAAGGCGAGGGAAGCGGAATACCTGAGTAGGAAGTATAAAATCATGAGTCAAGTTTTTGATTCCTCCGAAGAAGATGATGAATCCAGTCACGAGGTACAAAATATAAAGGCTTCCAAGAAAAATATCGATAAGTGAATTGCTGGTGTACCCAATAGGAACGACTTGAACTCCACTACGAATGTTGAAGCACATCCACCCAATATTTCTCAGCAAATTAATTCAACATGGAGCATCGGAGTAAAAGAACCAATTTACTCAACGTTCCTACCAAATGTTAATCCTGCCAGACAACAAGAGTCATCATTTGTGCCACCACTTAGCGAAAATTCACCCACGGTAAATTCCCAACAACAACAACAACAGCAACAACCCAACGTTCAGAATTCTCAACATTTGCCCTTCAATATTCAACTACAAACGCCCTCAAATATTTTTTTAACAAAAAATCATTTAGCAGCGCGACTTGCCTACTTTCGATGGGAATCCCTCGGAATGGCCACTTTTTATAGCAAGTTTCAATCGGAGCACAGATCTAGGTGGTTTTAGCAATGAAGATAACCTCCTAAGAATGCACAGAGCTCTAAAAGGTCATGCATTAGAGGCAGTGCAGAGCCTAATAATACAACCAAATTGTATGGGCCGAGTGATCGAAGCCTTGAGGATGTTGTACGGAAGACCAGAGCTCATAATTAATACTTTGATTCGGACTATAAGCTCTACACTCGCTATAGCAGTGCAAAACCTTTGTGCTACGTTTGAGGCTTCCGGAATCTTTGACAACCTCAACTATCCCGCGCTCCAGCAAGAACTCGTCGACAAGCTTCCTCCAAATTTGCGTCTCAACTGGGCGATTCACAAGCAATCGTTACCAATATGTACGCTTACAGATTTCAGTACCTGGATGTACGCGATGGCTGGAGCCGCCAATGGTGTACTTGTGTCAGATCCCTCTTCATCTGCTGAGGAAAAGAAACTTCGAAGCAAAACTGGAAAAACAAGGGTATCGTAAATGCCCATTATAAAGACATTGAACAACATCCTTCCAAATTTGAAAATAAGTGCTGTATCTGTAGTGGCAACTACGATTCAGTAGCAGTTTGTAAGCAGTTTCTACTGCTTAATCGCACTGCCCGATGGGCAGAAGTGAGGAAGCATCGATTATGTAGCAAATGTCTTACAAGACACCTTAACTATAGATGTAAATCAGAGGCTACTTGTGGGAAGGATAGCTGCATACTGAAACATCACCGGCTCCTTCATAAGGAACAGACATCCGTAACATCATCTCTTCCTAATGCTGTTACCGTTGGAGTTCACTCTCAACACAGTTCAGTTTCTTTAAGTTACAAAACCGATCCTGTGCTGTTTTGCATTGTCCGTGTATTTCTCTTTGGAAAAGGAGTTGAAATTAAAGTGTACGCCTTTTTGGATGAAGGCTCATCCGTAACCCTGCTGGACGAAGACATTTTGAGACAACTTAACGTACGAGGGGAGCAACGATCATTATGTCTTAAATGGACAGGGAACACTTCACGATTGGAGAGCCGGTCCGAAGTGATCAACTTGGAGATATCTAGCACCAAACAGACGCAGAGATATTCAAACTCACTGATGTCCACACAGTGCAGAAACTTGCTTTACCAGCTCAAACCATCAATCAAGATGAGCTTCAAAAATTCGAACACCTAAAAGGACTTCCTTTGAGCCCTATAATAAAGCTGTTTGCTTTTTGGGGTTAACAACGCTCAACTCGGACATCCGCTAAAATCGAAAGAGGGGGGTTGGAACGAAACCATTGCTACTAAAACTCGACTAGGATGGATAGTTCACGGAAATTGCACAAATGAAGAAAAAAAATCACCTTAAAGCTTACAATTTCCATATTTGTGACTATAACGACTCAGACCTACGTTGGTTAGTAAATGACTTTATTTGTGATGAAAACTTCGGAACGTTAGAGTCCCAAAACACTTTGATGTCGCAAGATGATGCTCGAGCCCTAGAACAACTCAACACCCATACAGTTCGCAAAGAAGGAAGGTTCGAAACGTCGCTGCTTTGGAGATTCGATGATGTACAGCTACCTGATAGTTATCCTATGGCCAGGCGACGACTGGAGTGTCTCCAAAAACGGATTGAGCGTACTCCAGGTCTAGCCAAATTGCTTGAAAGTAAAATCAAAGAATATGTCGAGAAGGGATATGCCTGAAGGTTAACAACTGAAGAGACACAAGCAATGATCGATCATGGTACCTCCCAATCTTTCCTGTCGAGAATGCTAATAAACCCGGAAATGTAAGAATCGTCTGCAGCCGCAGTTCGTGGAATTTCACTAAATTCAGTTCTCCTAAAAGGTCCCGATCAACTAACGCCCTTAACGTCAGTCATCTATAAGTTAAGGCAGCAGAAGATCGCTATTTGCGGGGACATCAAGGAAATGTTCCATCAAGTGAGAATCCGAAAAGAAGATCAACATTATCAGCGATTCCTATGGGGTACAACGGAGACGGAAAACCCGATACGTACATTATGATGGTGATGAGCTTTGGGGCGACCTGTTCCCCGTGTACAGCACATTACGTTAAAAATAAGAATGCGGAACAATTCGCTGCAAAATATCCGAGAGAAGTCAACTCGATTAAAGAAAACCATTATGTAGATGACTTGATGGACAGTATATCAACGGAGGAGGAAGCAATCAAACTAGCTCAGGAGATACGACACATTAATAACCACGGTGGTTTTCACAGAAATTGGGTTTCAAATTCCATTAAAGTCTTAAAAGAACTCGAGTCTAATCCGACCGAGTAGATTAGCATGAATATCAACCCCGAACTAGGGACAGAAAAAGTACTAGGCATGTGGTGGTGCACATCTTCAGACCACCTAACCTTTAAGCTAACCTCTAACACAAATCAGAGAGAAGTTATCTTTGAATCACGACGTCCTACTAAACGTGAAGTCCTTAGAGTGATAATGACCATCTTTGATCCATTGTGGGTGATCACTTGCTCCCTAATGTACATCAAAAATCTTCTTCAAGAAATTTGGCGCTCTAAAATTGAGTGGGACGAAACAATCAAAGAGAAGAATATACAAAATGGATCAAGTGGATTAAACACATTCCTGCATTGGAGACGGTGAAGATACCAAGATGCTATATACAATTATCGTGGGGCACCGAGATTCAGCTATATATCTTTGTTGACGCAAGTGAAAACGGCTACGCTGCGGTAGCCTATATTCGAAATTCAAACAAGGAGTTATCAGAGACCAGACTAGTTGGTGCAAAAACACGAGTTGCACCCCTTAAGTCATTATCCATTCCTCGCCTCGAGTTATAGGCAGCGATTTGCGAAATGTATAGTCGAGTCACATAGTATCCGCTTTAGTCGCCGTTTTTTCTGGTCGGATTCAAAAACCGTACTTTGTTGGCTTCGATCTGACTATTGAAAGTATCGTCAATTCGTAGTATTTCGCGTTAGCGAAATTTTGGATCTTACTAAAATCAATGAATGGAATTGGGTGCCTACTAATATCAACGTAGCTGACGAAGCTACGAATTGGCAAAAAAAAGATGGTTCAATGGTCCAAAGTTTTTGAAACTCGCATTGGATAAATGGCCAAACGAAAAAGTGATGGGTGCAACAATAGAAGAGATGAAAAGAAACTTCATCGGTATTCATACTCAAGCTCAAGAAGACAGGTATCGGTCCAAAGAATCATCGACCTGGAAAAGACTGCTTAGAAGCACGGGATCGATTCATTCATAATACGAGCACCAAAAGGACCGGGTTACCCAAGAGTGGGCCCTTCTCACGACAAGAACTACAGAATGCAGAAAATTACCTACTGAAAGAGGCGCAAAACAGCGAGTATGCAGAAGAGATCGCAGACCTATCCATGAACCTCCGTATCCAGAAAAGTAGCCCTATCCTTAATTTGAATCCCTTCTGGGACGAAAACGGTATCATTTGAGCCAATGGGAGAATTTGTTTGGCAGAATGCGCCAGTGCGGATTTAAGGCAACCTATAATTCTTCCAAGAAAGAATAGAATTACATTCCTCATTATTGATGATGTCCACTACCGATATAAACACCAAAACGACGACACTGTAGTGAATGTCCTACGAACACGATTCTACATCTCTCATATGAGATCTGCTCTCAAGGCCGTCAAAAGGAACTGTCAGAAATGAAAAAACAATAAAGCCCAACCACGTCCAACAATAATGGCACCTCTACCTCCTGCACGACTTGCCTCTTTCTGTATACCGTTCGTTTGTCGGGGTCGACTATTTTGGCCCAATAACAGTCGTTATAGGTCGAAGAACTGAGAAGCGTTGGGGAGTTCTTTTAACTTGTCTTACCATAAGAGCTGTTCATATTGAAGTTGCTAATACTTTGACTGATTCATGTATACTTTGCCTTCGAAATTTCATCGCAAGAAGAGGCACACCCATCGAGTTCCATAGTGTTAACGGAACTAATTTTCATGGTGCGGAGCGGGAGTTGCGGCAAGCAGCCGCTTCTATTCAGAGACCTTCACCTCAACAAACACTCAGTGGAGATTCATACCACCGGGTTCTCCTCACATGGGCGGTAGCTGGGAGCGCTAAGTACGCTCCATTAAAAACGTCCCTTATGCAATTGCGCCCACACGAAAACCTAACGACGAACTACTACGAAGTATGCTTATAGAAGCAGAAAATATTTCTCAACTCACGGCCCTTAACTTATATTCCAGTAGACGCCAAAAATCCGGAAGCTCTCACGCCAAACCACTTTTTATTGGGTTCGGCTTGCGGATTAAAACCCTTAGTATATTTCAACGACGATGTCATATTGCACCGTAAAAATTGGCTTACCTCACAGCAGTTTGCGGACCGCTTCTGGAAGCGCTGGGTATCAGAATACCTTCCTACGCTTACCAGACAAACTAAATGGTTCACCCCCACGAAACCTTTAGAGGTTGGCGACATAGTCCTAGTCGTTGATCCAAACAGTCCCAGAAGCAGTTGGCCTAAAGGGCGAGTTGTCAAAGTAAAGTTATCAAATGATGACCAAGTAAGAAGTGCAGTCGTCCAAACGCAGAATGGAGTCTACGAAAGACCTGCAGATAAATTGGCTATCCTTGATTTCAAGGCTCCTGAAGATACCAGTCCACAAGTGGAACTACCAAGGGGGAGTGTAAAAACAAGTGCTAACGCTGCCTAAAGTATAGCTCCGCAGTTGCCTGTTTGGCGGAGTCACTTTCCGCAAACCATAAAAGGGAAAATTTAAAATTTGTACTTTCAACCTTCATTCCTATAATTTTAATTTTAATAAAAGCTAACCTAACTTACCACGAGGATCTTTTGTAAAACCTAAGCTAAAATTAAAGATAATCACTAATTTGTATAAAAAATAAGACTAAGTAAGTTAACATTTATAATAATTTATATGAAGACAATTGAAATTAACGCTTATTTTTTAATAAAGGTTTTGTAATCTGCACATTGAAACCAAATTGTTTTAACTTGTGCTCGTTCAACAAAAGTCTTTGGTTGCGGCCGACTTGTCGCAACAATAGCTTTTGAGGTTCAACACAAGTGCACAACTTTCAACAACGCGCGCTTCGCCTATTTTACGGTATTCCTCTTCATAACAGTCCTACTGAGAGATAGGTTGATAACAAAACAAGGCTATTTTTTAAGGCTGATATGTCAATAGTTATTTGTTTGTCGTTTTTTTTTTTTAATTGTATAGCTGCGTTATTTGTTTAGTTTTTGTTTTCAAATGGATACATCAAAATAAAAAACCGAACCTGGAGTTCGGAGACAAAGTAAGTAAAAAACGTTAATTTATGAGGAAAATGTTAATATTAAACCACATTTGTTAGTTATCCGCACGTTTAACACCGAAACCGGTGAGATAAGTTATGCCCTAGCCTAGACAGATGTGCAGATTTATTTATGCTATTAATTATGGTCAACTCATGTATTGGACAGAACGGAAAGAAACTTTTCGTTCGGTTTTGACACTAGCTTCCTATTTTGTCGCGTATTATGGTTGGGCCTTAATTTTTTAGATAACTTAAATTTCATTCTTTATTTTACTGGAATTTCCAATGGGAGTCTGTCTATATGTCGAGTTGTCATGTCATATTGACATTTCAAAAAGTAAATATTAAAAAGACAATAAATTAGGAAGTGATAAATATTTTACGTGATTTACATTGTATATACATTGCCTATACTATACCTAGAGCCGTTTGGAGTGCTAGTGTAGGGACATTTTATTTGAGTGAGAGAGAATTAAGAGCATGGTTTTTAGTGCTATGCTCTGTGCTTACTGCTTAGTTTATTGCGCTTGCGCATGTGCAATGTGAGGCAAAAAAAAAACAGAAGGAGAACATGAAATAATTCAGTATTTTGTTTTGTTCATTGTAAATTTGTATATAAACTGCTAGCAGTTTTGAAGTTTATATACAATGGTTTCGCTTAACTGAGGCGAATAGTTTTTTTGTAAGGATTTATACACGATCCAACATTTTCATTGTATACGTTTTTTTTATATGGAATATGTAATATGAAAACTGGTTCTTACATAAGTATTTATATATGCGTACGTCATTGACCAGACTTTTGATTTGAGTTTTTTAGGATTTTCAAGTTTTGTACGAGCACTACCTACATACATTGACCAGACTTTTGATTCGAATTCTTTAGGATTTTCAATTTTTTTACTATTATAGAGGTTGTTGTCTTCAAATAATGTACACATTCATTCTTGAAATTTAAACACAAACTTACTTCTTGCTGTATTTATACAAAGATACAAACGTCCTTGCAGTGGATGGATTTTTGTTTTGAATTTTACTTTCCATTCAGATAGGTACCTACATATTCAAATAGGTATATACATATGTATCTGTAGGTACCTATCTGAATGAACAATGTGCAGAAATTCAATCAGAAATTGTTTCTAAATTGATTTATATTATTATTGATTGATTATATATTATTGATTTATAGTGACAAAGATCTTTTATTTGTTTTAGGTTTATATAATTATAATAGTTACTAGTTGACCTACCCAGCTTAGCTCGCGGGAAAGAAATTTATAGTTAAACCAAAATATTTCTTTCAACTAATCTTCTATAGAATTGCTAAAAATACCACGGGTTTTTTTACATTTGTATTACCTTATTGTTTAATTTTTACTTGCAATTATAGGTAGGTACTAAGTACAAGTTATGCAGTCGTGCACAAAAAAAAATTGAGATAACAATCAAATATAACATTACAATGATAGAGAAACATATTTGAGTCACTGGCAAAATTCTGTCCGTCTACTAAACGGTTTGGCCAGGTCTTTAAATTTGGAATACAAGTTTATTTTGAAATTCGACTTGGATTTTTTTTAATTTCTTTTTTAGCTGAAATATTTACGGTACTTGCGATATAACCGTCAAGTAAAAGCTTATTTTTATCTAAAACAGTTCCAAGAATTTTGTATGTAAAAAATCAATCTGCATTTATTTTGGTTTAAAAAAAGGCATAGCACGTTATTTTAAATGTTGCCGTTATTTTTAAATTTATATAAATATATTTTAGTGTAAGATTACTTAGGCTACTAATATTTTCCTGAATATCAATTTTGATTGTAATCGGTTACGTAACCAGTCGAATGCCAAAAAAAAAAACTCCTATGGGAGGTACCAGTTTTAGCCCACCGTCATATTTTTTTTAAACCAAAATAAATGCAGATTGATTTTTTACATACAAAATTCTTGGAACTGTTTTAGATAAAAATAAGCTTTTACTTGACGGTTATATCGCAAGTACCGTAAATATTTCAGCTAAAAAAGAAATTAAAAAAAATCCAAGTCGAATTTCAAAATAAACTTGTATTCCAAATTTAAAGACCTGGCCAAACCGTTTAGTAGACGGACAGAATTTTGCCAGTGACTCAAATATGTTTCTCTATCATTGTAATGTTATATTTGATTGTTATCTCAATTTTTTTTTGTGCACGACTGCATAACTTGTACTTAGTACCTACCTATAATTGCAAGTAAAAATTAAACAATAAGGTAATACAAATGTAAAAAAACCCGTGGTATTTTTAGCAATTCTATAGAAGATTAGTTGAAAGAAATATTTTGGTTTAACTATAAATTTCTTTCCCGCGAGCTAAGCTGGGTAGGTCAACTAGTAACTATTATAATTATATAAACCTAAAACAAATAAAAGATCTTTGTCACTATAAATCAATAATATATAATCAATCAATAATAATATAAATCAATTTAGAAACAATTTCTGATTGAATTTCTGCACATTGTTCATTCAGATAGGTACCTACAGATACATATGTATATACCTATTTGAATATGTAGGTACCTATCTGAATGGAAAGTAAAATTCAAAACAAAAATCCATCCACTGCAAGGACGTTTGTATCTTTGTATAAATACAGCAAGAAGTAAGTTTGTGTTTAAATTTCAAGAATGAATGTGTACATTATTTGAAGACAACAACCTCTATAATAGTAAAAAAATTGAAAATCCTAAAGAATTCGAATCAAAAGTCTGGTCAATGTATGTAGGTAGTGCTCGTACAAAACTTGAAAATCCTAAAAAACTCAAATCAAAAGTCTGGTCAATGACGTACGCATATATAAATACTTATGTAAGAACCAGTTTTCATATTACATATTCCATATAAAAAAAACGTATACAATGAAAATGTTGGATCGTGTATAAATCCTTACAAAAAAACTATTCGCCTCAGTTAAGCGAAACCATTGTATATAAACTTCAAAACTGCTAGCAGTTTATATACAAATTTACAATGAACAAAACAAAATACTGAATTATTTCATGTTCTCCTTCTGTTTTTTTTTTGCCTCACATTGCACATGCGCAAGCGCAATAAACTAAGCAGTAAGCACAGAGCATAGCACTAAAAACCATGCTCTTAATTCTCTCTCACTCAAATAAAATGTCCCTACACTAGCACTCCAAACGGCTCTAGGTAAAAAGATTTTTTCTCGTCTCATGATAGTACTATAGGCAATGTATATACAATGTAAATCACGTAAAATATTTATCACTTCCTAATTTATTGTCTTTTTAATATTTACTTTTTGAAATGTCAATATGACATGACAACTCGACATATAGACAGACTCCCATTGGAAATTCCAGTAAAATAAAGAATGAAATTTAAGTTATCTAAAAAATTAAGGCCCAACCATAATACGCGACAAAATAGGAAGCTAGTGTCAAAACCGAACGAAAAGTTTCTTTCCGTTCTGTCCAATACATGAGTTGACCATAATTAATAGCATAAATAAATCTGCACATCTGTCTAGGCTAGGGCATAACTTATCTCACCGGTTTCGGTGTTAAACGTGCGGATAACTAACAAATGTGGTTTAATATTAACATTTTCCTCATAAATTAACGTTTTTTACTTACTTTGTCTCCGAACTCCAGGTTCGGTTTTTTATTTTGATGTATCCATTTGAAAACAAAAACTAAACAAATAACGCAGCTATACAATTAAAAAAAAAAAACGACAAACAAATAACTATTGACATATCAGCCTTAAAAAATAGCCTTGTTTTGTTATCAACCTATCTCTCAGTAGGACTGTTATGAAGAGGAATACCGTAAAATAGGCGAAGCGCACGTTGTTGAAAGTTGTGCACTTGTGTTGAACCTCAAAAGCTATTGTTGCGACAAGTCGGCCGCAACCAAAGACTTTTGTTGAACGAGCACAAGTTAAAACAATTTGGTTTCAATGTGCAGATTACAAAACCTTTATTAAAAAATAAGCGTTAATTTCAATTGTCTTCATATAAATTATTATAAATGTTAACTTACTTAGTCTTATTTTTTATACAAATTAGTGATTAATTTTAATTTTAGCTTAGGTTTTACAAAAGATCCTCGTGGTAAGTTAGGTTAGCTTTTATTAAAATTAAAATTATAGGAATGAAGGTTGAAAGTACAAATTTTAAATTTTCCCTTTTATGGTTTGCGGAAAGTGACTCCGCCAAACAGGCAACTGCGGAGCTATACTTTAGGCAGCGTTAGCACTTGTTTTTACACTCCCCCTTGGTAGTTCCACTTGTGGACTGGTATCTTCAGGAGCCTTGAAATCAAGGATAGCCAATTTATCTGCAGGTCTTTCGTAGACTCCATTCTGCGTTTGGACGACTGCACTTCTTACTTGGTCATCATTTGATAACTTTACTTTGACAACTCGCCCTTTAGGCCAACTGCTTCTGGGACTGTTTGGATCAACGACTAGGACTATGTCGCCAACCTCTAAAGGTTTCGTGGGGGTGAACCATTTAGTTTGTCTTGTAAGCGTAGGAAGGTATTCTGATACCCAGCGCTTCCAGAAGCGGTCCGCAAACTGCTGTGAGGTAAGCCAATTTTTACGGTGCAATATGACATCGTCGTTGAAATATACTAAGGGTTTTAATCCGCAAGCCGAACCCAATAAAAAGTGGTTTGGCGTGAGAGCTTCCGGATTTTTGGCGTCTACTGGAATATAAGTTAAGGGCCGTGAGTTGAGAAATATTTTCTGCTTCTATAAGCATACTTCGTAGTAGTTCGTCGTTAGGTTTTCGTGTGGGCGCAATTGCATAAGGGACGTTTTTAATGGAGCGTACTTAGCGCTCCCAGCTACCGCCCATGTGAGGAGAACCCGGTGGTATGAATCTCCACTGAGTGTTTGTTGAGGTGAAGGTCTCTGAATAGAAGCGGCTGCTTGCCGCAACTCCCGCTCCGCACCATGAAAATTAGTTCCGTTAACACTATGGAACTCGATGGGTGTGCCTCTTCTTGCGATGAAATTTCGAAGGCAAAGTATACATGAATCAGTCAAAGTATTAGCAACTTCAATATGAACAGCTCTTATGGTAAGACAAGTTAAAAGAACTCCCCAACGCTTCTCAGTTCTTCGACCTATAACGACTGTTATTGGGCCAAAATAGTCGACCCCGACAAACGAACGGTATACAGAAAGAGGCAAGTCGTGCAGGAGGTAGAGGTGCCATTATTGTTGGACGTGGTTGGGCTTTATTGTTTTTTCATTTCTGACAGTTCCTTTTGACGGCCTTGAGAGCAGATCTCATATGAGAGATGTAGAATCGTGTTCGTAGGACATTCACTACAGTGTCGTCGTTTTGGTGTTTATATCGGTAGTGGACATCATCAATAATGAGGAATGTAATTCTATTCTTTCTTGGAAGAATTATAGGTTGCCTTAAATCCGCACTGGCGCATTCTGCCAAACAAATTCTCCCATTGGCTCAAATGATACCGTTTTCGTCCCAGAAGGGATTCAAATTAAGGATAGGGCTACTTTTCTGGATACGGAGGTTCATGGATAGGTCTGCGATCTCTTCTGCATACTCGCTGTTTTGCGCCTCTTTCAGTAGGTAATTTTCTGCATTCTGTAGTTCTTGTCGTGAGAAGGGCCCACTCTTGGGTAACCCGGTCCTTTTGGTGCTCGTATTATGAATGAATCGATCCCGTGCTTCTAAGCAGTCTTTTCCAGGTCGATGATTCTTTGGACCGATACCTGTCTTCTTGAGCTTGAGTATGAATACCGATGAAGTTTCTTTTCATCTCTTCTATTGTTGCACCCATCACTTTTTCGTTTGGCCATTTATCCAATGCGAGTTTCAAAAACTTTGGACCATTGAACCATCTTTTTTTTGCCAATTCGTAGCTTCGTCAGCTACGTTGATATTAGTAGGCACCCAATTCCATTCATTGATTTTAGTAAGATCCAAAATTTCGCTAACGCGAAATACTACGAATTGACGATACTTTCAATAGTCAGATCGAAGCCAACAAAGTACGGTTTTTGAATCCGACCAGAAAAAACGGCGACTAAAGCGGATACTATGTGACTCGACTATACATTTCGCAAATCGCTGCCTATAACTCGAGGCGAGGAATGGATAATGACTTAAGGGGTGCAACTCGTGTTTTTGCACCAACTAGTCTGGTCTCTGATAACTCCTTGTTTGAATTTCGAATATAGGCTACCGCAGCGTAGCCGTTTTCACTTGCGTCAACAAAGATATATAGCTGAATCTCGGTGCCCCACGATAATTGTATATAGCATCTTGGTATCTTCACCGTCTCCAATGCAGGAATGTGTTTAATCCACTTGATCCATTTTGTATATTCTTCTCTTTGATTGTTTCGTCCCACTCAATTTTAGAGCGCCAAATTTCTTGAAGAAGATTTTTGATGTACATTAGGGAGCAAGTGATCACCCACAATGGATCAAAGATGGTCATTATCACTCTAAGGACTTCACGTTTAGTAGGACGTCGTGATTCAAAGATAACTTCTCTCTGATTTGTGTTAGAGGTTAGCTTAAAGGTTAGGTGGTCTGAAGATGTGCACCACCACATGCCTAGTACTTTTTCTGTCCCTAGTTCGGGGTTGATATTCATGCTAATCTACTCGGTCGGATTAGACTCGAGTTCTTTTAAGACTTTAATGGAATTTGAAACCCAATTTCTGTGAAAACCACCGTGGTTATTAATGTGTCGTATCTCCTGAGCTAGTTTGATTGCTTCCTCCTCCGTTGATATACTGTCCATCAAGTCATCTACATAATGGTTTTCTTTAATCGAGTTGACTTCTCTCGGATATTTTGCAGCGAATTGTTCCGCATTCTTATTTTTAACGTAATGTGCTGTACACGGGGAACAGGTCGCCCCAAAGCTCATCACCATCATAATGTACGTATCGGGTTTTCCGTCTCCGTTGTACCCCATAGGAATCGCTGATAATGTTGATCTTCTTTTCGGATTCTCACTTGATGGAACATTTCCTTGATGTCCCCGCAAATAGCGATCTTCTGCTGCCTTAACTTATAGATGACTGACGTTAAGGGCGTTAGTTGATCGGGACCTTTTAGGAGAACTGAATTTAGTGAAATTCCACGAACTGCGGCTGCAGACGATTCTTACATTTCCGGGTTTATTAGCATTCTCGACAGGAAAGATTGGGAGGTACCATGATCGATCATTGCTTGTGTCTCTTCAGTTGTTAACCTTCAGGCATATCCCTTCTCGACATATTCTTTGATTTTACTTTCAAGCAATTTGGCTAGACCTGGAGTACGCTCAATCCGTTTTTGGAGACACTCCAGTCGTCGCCTGGCCATAGGATAACTATCAGGTAGCTGTACATCATCGAATCTCCAAAGCAGCGACGTTTCGAACCTTCCTTCTTTGCGAACTGTATGGGTGTTGAGTTGTTCTAGGGCTCGAGCATCATCTTGCGACATCAAAGTGTTTTGGGACTCTAACGTTCCGAAGTTTTCATCACAAATAAAGTCATTTACTAACCAACGTAGGTCTGAGTCGTTATAGTCACAAATATGGAAATTGTAAGCTTTAAGGTGATTTTTTTTCTTCATTTGTGCAATTTCCGTGAACTATCCATCCTAGTCGAGTTTTAGTAGCAATGGGTTCGTTCCAACCCCCCTCTTTCGATTTTAGCGGATGTCCGAGTTGAGCGTTGTTAACCCCAAAAAGCAAACAGCTTTATTATAGGGCTCAAAGGAAGTCCTTTTAGGTGTTCGAATTTTTGAAGCTCATCTTGATTGATGGTTTGAGCTGGTAAAGCAAGTTTCTGCACTGTGTGGACATCAGTGAGTTTGAATATCTCTGCGTCTGTTTGGTGCTAGATATCTCCAAGTTGATCACTTCGGACCGGCTCTCCAATCGTGAAGTGTTCCCTGTCCATTTAAGACATAATGATCGTTGCTCCCCTCGTACGTTAAGTTGTCTCAAAATGTCTTCGTCCAGCAGGGTTACGGATGAGCCTTCATCCAAAAAGGCGTACACTTTAATTTCAACTCCTTTTCCAAAGAGAAATACACGCCTAAGTAATCTTACACTAAAATATATTTATATAAATTTAAAAATAACGGCAACATTTACAATAACGTGCTATGCCTTTTTTTAAAGCCAAAAGTCTATTCTTTCATATTATTTTTTAAACCCTTAAATAGCTACAGACAAATTTGAAAAAAAACTTAGGTATTTCAAACTCAGAATTTCAGAAAAAAAATAAATAAAAAATAGTTTTTATTGAGTTTTTTTTCAAAATTGAGATGATGTGAAAAGAAATTTTATTTTAGCATTTGTTACATCTATTAGTTCCTAATTGATCACTGAAACTAGATGCTATTACGTATTCTTGTTTTAGAGAAAATTAAAATTTACAAAAACCACATTTTTATAATTTCTTTTTACATATTTCGGGTAGAGTACGATAACTTTGGTGCTGCAAAATAATAACAGATTTCTATAGAGACTAAAGATTTTTTTGCTATGGGAGGGGAGGAGGCTGTAGTCCAAAATACATAAGAACAGACAGGCAGAATTTTGCTAGTGACTGAAATATGTTTCTCTATCATCGTAGTGCCATGCTTGATTGTTATCTGCACGAATGCATAGCTTGAATTATTATAGTAACTATAATCGCAAGTAAAAATTCACAAGTATAAATGCACTTGCCTTATAAAGGTATTAAAAAAAAAGTTTTTCAAAAAACTGGTCGAACGATTTTGAAATGAAAAATTCATAAAATAGAAAACAGCAAAAGAAATAAGATGGCTTACAACATTTTTTACAAAAAAAAGTTATGAATTGTTTTTTTGGTTTCATACAAATTTTATTTATTTAATATTTTCCCCAAAATATTATTTCGTATTGCTCGGCTAAGCCCTAGCCATTAGTCAAATAAAAGTACATACATATGTACGTATTTTAAAGTATTTCATTCATTCATCATCACAAAAGCACTCAGAATAAATAAGGAAGCCTATGATAAACACACAAAAACAACTAACAAATAAAAAACTATTCGATTACTACTGAATGCAAAAATTTCAATCAAGAAAACAAAACTTTACACCTGCCTATAAATAAACAAAACCAATGTGTTAACTTTTAATATTGTCTTCACTCACTCGCTTCACAGTAGTTGAAATGTCTATCTTAATTTTAGTACCTAGCTTCCTTCCAACCTTATTATATGTACCTAATATCCTTACTAAATTCCATTAATACCTACCCACACCATACGTTTATCGATCTATCAAACATAATTAAGCTATTTGAATTAATTTGATTTCAAAAAGTAAATAATTGTTATTGGGACGTATATATGTAGGTCTCTATACCTAGCAATATTGCCGTACTGCTGATTCCCACGAATCTTTATGTCAGTTGTTCAAATTTTTCCATGCCAAAATGAACATTAAACTGAAAAAAAAATCCTTTATATCTTTCAATTAGTAAATCATATTATAAAAAGTAAACAACAAGTGGAAAGATAATGCACTAAAAAATTGCAAAAGCTAACAATCCTATATATTTATGTGTTTATCCCTTTATCGTGACGCATGTTCGTTCGAGCTTTAAACCAGAACGATTCTAAAGAAGTTGCAAAAAAACATTAAAACATTAAAATTAAATCTTTGTGAAAAAGACGCCTGCACTTAAAAAGGATTAGCACAGGAGCAAGTACGTGCGACCCAGTCGTGCCTTTTATTTATGTTCACGAATCCTTAACTTCAATGATAGTCCCTATAATAACAAAGCTACTTGTGCATAAACTTAAACATCAACGATAACGAAGCCAATGAAATGAAAATTTAAAAAAAATAAAATCATTGTCGATCCTCTTCGTTGTTCACCGTCACCGAGAACAGGATATACACAATACACATATACATGTGCTTATTAAGTTTTCCTTGATAGTATCTCCCTCACCCTCGCTCTCACCATCTACCACACCGTCGACCGACTGATCGACCTGAATTTAGCTGAACATTTTATCAAAGATAATATAACAAGTATACCTACGTATATACACACATTATGTAGGTATGTATGTAGGTACATACCTAAATATCTACCTACCCTCGAAAGTTTTATATGAAAAAAATATAAAACTCAAAATAAACTTATCAACCAGCTTAAACATATATGTACCACCCCCCAGACACCATTCATGTACAAAAGTCGTTTTTCTTCTTTTTTTGTCATTCCTTTTTTAAAACTAGCCACCTCGTCACCCTGCTTGTGTGAAGCAATCCAGTTGTGCAAAAAAAAACTATACTCGCATCATTGTATATAATTTAAACTGCAAACTGCAAAGAGTAAAGTACATGTTCACAGAGTTTCTCTTAGAATTCTCTTTGTTCGCCTCGTTCGCCTCTTTCAATTTACCAGGTTAATTTTACCTAGAGCCGCTTGGAGCGCCACGGTCCACATGTCACCATGATAGTACCATTGTATATGAACTTCTATAGTACTATCATGGTGACATGTGGACCGTGGCGCTCCAAGCGGCTCTAGGTAAAATTTACTTGGTAAAATGGAAGAGGCGACCGAGGCGAACAAAGAGAATTCTAAGAGAAACTCTGTGAACATGTACTTTACTCTTTGCAGTTTGCAGTTTACATATATACAATGATGCGAGTATAGTTTTTTTTTGCACAACTGGATTGCTTCATACAAGCAGGGTGAGGAGATGGCTAGTTTTAAAAAAGGAATGACAAAAAAGAAGAAAAACGACTTTTGTAAATGAATGGTGTCTGGGGGTGGGTATATGTTTAAGCTGGTTGATAAGTTTATTTTGAGTTTTATATTTTTTTCATATAAAACTTTCGAGGGTAGGTAGATATTTAGGTATGTACCTACATACATACCTACATAATGTGTGTATTTACGTAGGTATACTTGTTATATTATCTTTGATAAAATGTTCAGCTAAATTCAGGTCGATCGGTCGGTCGTCGGTGTGGTAGATGGTGTGAGCGAGGGTGAGGGAGATACTAACAAGGAAAACTTAATAAGCACATGTGTATATGTATTGTGTGTATCCTATTCTCGGTGACGGTGAACAACGAAGAGGATCGACAAAGATTTTATTTTTTGAATTTCCATTTCATTGGCTTCGTTATCGTTGATGTTGAATTTTATGCACAAGTAGCTTTGTGA
Source organism: Platycheirus rosarum (assembly GCA_963971375.1). Classification (NCBI taxonomy): domain Eukaryota; kingdom Metazoa; phylum Arthropoda; class Insecta; order Diptera; family Syrphidae; genus Platycheirus; species Platycheirus rosarum. The sequence goes on along the minus strand of OZ020509.1, from coordinate 55,975,681 downwards.
TTATAGGGACTATAAGTCAAGTTTAGGATTAGTGAACACATTGTATATAGACTGCTATAGTACTATCATGACGACCGGTGGACGGTGGCGTTCCAAGCGGCTCTAGGGAAAAATAACTTGGTAAAATGGAAGAGGCGAACGAGTCGAACAAAGAGAATTCTAAGAGAAACTCTGTGAACATGTACTTTACTCTTTGCAGTTTGCAGTTTACATATATACAATAATGCGAGTATAGTTTTTTTTTGCACAACTGGATTGCTTCACCCAAGCAGGGTGACGAGATGGCTAGTTAAAAGGATTGACAAAAAAGAAGAAAAACGACTTTTGTAAATGAATGGTGTCTGGGGGGGGGGGGGGGGTGGGTATATGTTTAAGCTGGTTGATAAGTTTATTTTGAGTTTTATATTTTTTTCATATAAAACATTCGAGGGTAGGTAGATATTTAGGTATGTACCTACATACATCCCTACATAATGTGTGTATTTACGTAGGTATACTTGTTATATTATCTTTGATAAAATGTTCAGCTAAATTCAGGTCGATCGGTCGGTTGTCGGTGTGGTAGATGGTGTGAGCGAGGGTGAGGGAGATACTAAAAAGGAAAACTTAATAAGCACATGTGTATGTGTATTGTGTATATCCTGTTCTCGGTGACGGTGAACAACGAAGAGGATCGACAATGATTTTATTTTTTGAATTTTCATTTCATTGGCTTCGTTATCGTTGATGTTGAATTTTATGCACAAGTAGCTTTGTGATTATAGGGACTATGAGTCAAGTTTAGGATTCGTGAACATAAAAAAATTGTGATAATAATCAAACATTACATTATGATGATAGAGAAACATATTTGAGTTGCTGGCAAAATTCTGTCCGTCTGTCTGTAGGTCTGTCTGTACGGATGTATTTTGGACTATAGCCTAAACCGATGAGCCAATCGACTTCAAATTTAGAACTTAAGGTTATTTTGACATTTTACACAGTTTTTTCAAATTTTACTTGCGATTATAGGGACTATAAGGTAAAGTTTAGAATTTGTGAATATAAAAAAAAATTTAGATAACAATGAAACATGACATAACGATCATAGAGAAGTCTAAAAAAGTGATCGACAAAAAATGACTGTCTGTCTGTCAGTAGGTATGTATAACGAGCTGCAGCCTAAATGGCTTAAGCGATTATCTTTAAACTTGGTGTGTGTGATTATTTTGGCATTCCCCAGAGGGGACATTGAAATTTAAATTGTAGGCCTAAAAGTAAAGGAAGTGCCATATGACCGTTGAGTTGAGTTGTTTTCTTGATTGAAATTTTTGCATTCAGTAGGTAATCGAGTATTTTTTTATTTGTTAGTTGTTTTTGCATGTTTATGTGTTTATCATAGGCGTCCTTATTATTTATTCTGTATGCTGTATGCTGTTACGATCATAAAATGCTTTAAAATAAATAACGATAAATAAATAATAATATAAATAACGAAATTTGCTTTCATTAGACTAGTGGCTAGGGCTCAACCGAGCAATATAAAACAAAATTTGGGGGAAAATATTATTTGTTTAATGAAATCAAAAAAAAACTATTCATAACGTTTTTTGGAAAAAATGTTGTAAGCCATCTTATTTCTCTTGCTGTTTTCTATTTTATAAATTTTTCATTTCAAAATCGTTCGACCAGTTTTTTCAAAAAACTTTCGAAAACATATATATACATTTTTTTTGAGTATTTCAATTTAAAGAAATCTATAGTTTATACTAGGAGAAAAAATTAAAAAAATCTTTGTCAAAATATTCAAAAAACAAAATAAGTTTAAAAAAAAAATTAAAAATTAAGAAAAAAATGTTTTTGAAAATTTTAATAAGCAATATTATTTAAATCATAAAAAACTACATATTTTGAAAATTTTATCTAAATCCGTCGATTAGTTAACGAGAAAGTCTAATTTGAAAAAAACCGGTCATATGGGAGGTACCGTTATAAAACTTTTTCTCAAAAATCCATTTAAACTAAAAGATAGATTTTGCATTCTAAAAGTTTTATCAAAATCGTAGGAGCCGTTTTCGAGAAAAATAAGTTTTTCATTAAAAGTTATATGGCAGGTACCGTTAGTTTTGGAGCTAGAATGCCAATTCCAAAATCTGTCGAGTAGAGCACTCTAAAAATACTATGTACCAAGTTTGAATCAAATCGGCCTAACTGTTTAGGCTGTAGATATCGATACGAACAGACAGACAGACAAACAGACAGACGGACGGAATTTCCGTACCCACTTTTTTGACTTCTCTATCATCGTAATGTCATGTTTGATTGTTAGATTTTTTTTTACGAATGCATAACTTGCTTTATAGTCCCTATAAATCGCAAGTAAAAAACTATTCGATTACTACTGAATGAAAAAATTTCAATCGAGAAAACAAAAGCTTACACCTGCCCCTAAATAAACAAATTAGCACACACGAGCAAGTACGTGCAAACCAGTCGTGCCTTTTATATATTTATTTTTTTCTGAAATTCTTTATTTAAAAAATAATATGATTGAACAGACTTTTTGCTTTAAAAAAAGGTATAGCACATTATTTTAAATGTTGCCGTTATTTTTAAATACACCTATATAAATATATTTTAGTGTAAGATTACTTAGGCTACTTACATTTTCCTTAATATCAATTTTGGTTGTAATCGGTTACCTAACCAGTTCTCAGAAAAGTCGATGCCAAAAAAAAACTCCTATGGGTGGTGCCAGTTTTAGCCCACCGTCATATTTTTTTTTAACCATAATTGAATGCACATTGATTTTTTACATACAAAATTCTTGGAGCTGTTTTTGACAAAAATAAGCTGTTACTTGACGGTTATATCGCAAGTATCAGCTAAAAAAGAAATTAAAAAAATCCTATGTCGAATGTCAAAATAAACTTATATTCCAAATTTAAAGACAACTGGCCAAACCGTTTAGTAGACGGACAGAATTTTGCCAAATATGTTTCTCTATCATCGTAATGTTATAGGTATTTGATTGTTATCTCAAATTTTTTTTTCTGCATGAATGCATAACTTGTACTTAGTACCTACCTATAATAATTGCAAGTAAAAATTAAACAATTAGGTGTTACAAATGTAAAAAACCCGTGGTATTTTTAGAAGATTAGTACAAAGAAATATTTTGGTTTAACTATAAATTTCTTTCCCGCGAGCTAAGCTGGGTGGGTCAACTAGTTCCTATTATATGAACCTCAAACAAACAAAAGATCTTTGTTACTATAAATCAATAATATATAATAAATCAATAATAATATAAATCAATTTACAAACAATTTTTGATTGAATTTCTGCACATAGTTCATAGATAGATACCTACACATACATATCTATGTACCTATATGTATATGTTGGTACCTATCTGAATGGAAAGTAAAATTCAAAACAAAAATCCATCCATTGCAAGGGCCTTTGTATCTTTGTATAAATACAGCAAGAAGTAAGTTTGTGTTTAAATTTCAAGAATGAATGTGTGTACATTATTTGAAGACGACAACCTTCATAATAGTAAAAAAATTGAAAATCATAAAGAATTCAAATCAAAAGTCTGGTCAATGGTGAATAGGTATATGTACAAATATGACAAATATGTAAGTAGGTAGTGCTCGTACAAAACTTGAAAATCCTAAAATACTTAGATCAAAAGTCTGGTCAATGACGTACACATATATAAATACTTATGTAAGAACCAGTTCTCATATTACATATTCCATATAAAAAAAACGTATACAATGAAAATGTTGGATCGTGTATAAATCCTTACAAAAAACTATAAGCCTCAGCTAAGCGAAACCATTATGTATTAACTTCAAAACTGCTAGCAGTTTATATACATATACATAGGTATACAATGAACAAAACAAAATACTGAATTATTTCATGTTCTCCTTCTGTTTTTTCTTGCCTCACATTGCACATGCGCAATAAACTAAGCACAAAGCATAACACTAAAAACCATGCTCTTAATTCTCTCTCACTCAAATAAAATGTCCCTACACTAGCACTCCAAGCGGCTCTAGGTAAAAAGATTTTTTCTCGTCTCATGATAGTACTATAGGCAATGTATATACAATGGATAGTACTATAGAAGTTCATATACAATGGGATATTGGGCAAGATTTTTTGGCAACAATAAGCCAGATATGCTACAACAACAACCTTCACATTCACAACAAAAAATTACAACGAAAACCACAATGATAACCTCGAAGACCCCTGGAAATTAAAATTAATAAAAATTACACACAAAAATATATTTTTCTGCCTTATTTTAATTACCTATTTGCTTGAGTTCATTTTGCAGTCACAAACGAAATTGACGAAAGGAAAATCTTATCGCATTTGAGAAATACAGAACACCATTTTATCGCATTTTTCAAATATTTCATTGCTTTTTCCGTTGTATTCAATTCGATAAAATTATCGGCTGTCAATGCTACAGGCTGGATCCACATGATATCTGTATTGACGACGAAATCTCAGATATAAACATCAGACCATTTTCTTTTTTCTTCGCTCGGCAGTTCATGTCTTGGCATGAAACCAAGAAAAAGAAAGGTTAACGTGTATGGATGTATCTCCGACAAAAGTCAATCGATTGAAAATTCTTCTTCATCATTTGTCAGTTCTGTCATTTGTCAAACATTTTTTTATTAAAAAAAAATGTGTTGTCTCATTTACTCTTGTTAATGCACATAAACTAATAATGAGACTTTTCCATTGCAAAAAAACAATTTGAAGCGCAACAAAACAGTAACTACCGGCATGAGAGACAAAAAATAATGAGATGAAATTAGCTGTGTTTTATTATCTTCCGATCTGGGTCTGGAATATGTCTTACAATAACAATTTTAAATCCTGCTTTCTATCTGGATCTATTTCAAGATCCAAGAATTAGTACTAATTCTGAAAAACAGATGGCCTTTTGCAGTATTGTAATAGGAATTGAACACAAAATAATGCATGCTCTGGATCTAGATCTGGATCGTTTAATTTATCGACAAAGATCCATATGGATCTTGGTGGATAATAAAACGCAGCTATTATGTCTAGTGGAGTCGGCCTGTTACAGAACAGGGGTCCAGAGATAGGTAGATATTTTATTGAGTCTAAAAGCATTAGTTACATTTGACATCTATATAAATTACGAACCTTTTTTTTTAGTTACATTAATTAAAAATTAATTTGATTTATATGGGGCTATAAATACCTAATAGGCATGTTTTTTTTGCTCGCGTATGTTTAAAATAAAAGCGTACAAAAAACGCTCGATATTTTTTTCAACATTTTCTCAACAATAATTGCAGTTAACTTTTATGATGATTGAACAATATACATCAAAAATCGTCTCTTGTTTGGATTTTTCGGCTTATATCTGTCGAGTACAATGAATTTCTTAATGAATTTCATAAGCGTGGATCTTTATTGCGCTATCTAAGCAGATATGTCTAGACATGTGTTGTTGTTGTATTTTATGTGCATATTTTTTTAATCGTATACACGCGTGCGAAAAAACACACCTAATAGCTGTTTTTTGGCAAGCGTATATATACGCTTATAATAAAAGTGTACAAAAAAATGCTTAAACCGAAAGCTGATATGCAGAGAGTCTGCATGCATCTATGCACTCATCGCTGTTCAGAAAATAGATGTGCATACTTTTTGGCTTTAAGTATTACTGTATTAATGTCAAAATGCAGCCACTGGCTATTTTTGAAAAGTTGCAAAAAAAGTAACATTCAAGAAAAAAATTTCCCTTAAAAATAATAAATAAATAAAAAAGGAGTAAATAAAATCAAATTGTATGAATATTGAATTTGGAGAATAAAAATTCCAACGAAACACTAAGAAACTAACATATTTTAATATTTTCAGCAATGATTTCAGTGTGTGTATTTACTTTATTTTTATTAAGCTCCTCTTTAGGATGGTTAATACTATCCGACTTGTGTACGACTAAAACTGTCAACAATTTTTATATTGTGAATGTGTTTGTTATCTTGAACGAAACGGCAAAAATTTGATTTGTTTTTTGTTTCATATTCATGTAAGTAATGGTTGGGTGCTGTACGAATAGGGTAGGCACTGAAAGTCATCAAACTGGTGATGCACAGTTGCTGCAACTATCTCGAACACATCAATTGTGCTTATTTTACCTCCCCGCGGTAACCACCGGGTACTAGTCTGTCCATCCGGACATTCCTGCTAAACTTATAAGCGCGAGTGTTGAACACAGAAAAATAGCAACACTATAATGCTCTGCTTTAATGACTGTTCTGATCGATTCGCAGAAGTCTTGCACGAACCCCTCAGAAAGAGGACGTACGGCGGACGAGCCCAACCAATTGGACCAACGGTGGCGTCAACAGTCAACGAAGCAGACGCCCTAATGAGCTACTTCGACGTATTTGGAGATAAAGTCATTGGGACAATTCAATGCAAGTCAGGTCATTGAAACAGAGATGGTGGCGGATGAACCCTTAATGGGCCAACGGCAGCGCTCATATCCCCGAAGTGGGTTACTTACTCCGGATTCTGCGGTTCCTTTTGTCCAAGGAATCCAACAAAGGACCTGGCCCTCCAGGTTGGGGGTTGTGCGTGGGGTTAACAACCCTACCACGGAAAAAAGAAAAAGTTGCGAAGCGACCAATAGCCTCGGAAAAGGACGGATTTACTGTTGACGACCCGGAAAAACGAATTAAGGACAACGACCTCCGGATCTGCACGTGAAATGTTAGAACTCTTAACAGATCACGTGCAGCCAAACAACTAGCGGAGGCCCTAGACTGCTATAGAGCAGGACTTACTGCAGTCCAGGTAGTGCGATGGAATGGGCCAGGCAAAAGGAGGATTAAAAACTGTGACGTGTACTACGGTGATTGTGCAAGAAGACCACAGCGTTTATTTGGGTGCGGATTCGTCATAAGCGTGTAGTGTGCCACTACATGTGACCCAAACAAGCACCCTTCCTTTTCTCATATCGATTATCATTCTCATGCGATCGCATACAATTACTTGTCCAGTTTTCCTTGTACTCGTCAACCGATCCACTTATCCAATCTACAAAATGTACAAATGCAGTGGGCCCAAAGCGAACCCATTCAAATGTAATATGTCACAGGAACATTTAATTTGTTCTCCGCCTGGTATGTATTTGCTATGTCTATATATATGCAGATACACATACTCAATAGGACCTGTGCACAATTAATGAATTTAGCTATGGACAGGCATAGCGGCCGGCATGATCCGAGTTGTTATAACTTACGTTGCAATATTATTATTGTCGCTTGTTGAACATCTGGTATCGATATAGCTTTGACTATGGGCACCGATGCAATTCAACTTATAGCCAACGTAAAGTGCATGATAAGGAATGTAAAGGGTACATGACCGCATGCATAAACTGTTGCACTTTATGTGGGGCAAATCGTTGCAACATTGATTTTGGATATAGGTGGCCCGTGTCCATGGGCCAAGATAATGATGAGGACGCATTTTTCACATGCATTATGAAAATTGCCGAATTGGTTGCGTGCATGGTGGAGATGATAATCTATAGTCAAAATTAGTATAAAAGGAGTAGGATGATTAGGATAAAATTCAGAGTTTGATTAGAGTTTCATTAGTATAGTTCTTGAACAGATCGCAGCCTATGCATTACGACAGCGGGTCTTTTAAGAAATTTTAACTTTTTATAAATTGACTAGGCACTGAGGTTGCAGCCTATGCATTGAGACAGCGGGCCTCTTTGTCTGAATAAAATATAATTTAAAATAAAGAAACAAGTTTTTTTCATTTCAACTCTCTCCAACACACTCTTCTCCTCAGTTAAAGAGGAAAGCACGGTGTGTAGCTAGTGAAGCTTATTTGGATTATTACAAGCGGTAGACTTAGGCAAGAAGTCTTGGGCTTTCGACACGTAAGTGAGCGACTTGTGATAATCCGTATCAAGGGTAAATTCGCAAAATTAGCCTATTATGCGCTCATGCCCCCACAGAGGACAAAGAATATGCCACCAAGGATGACTTCTATGAGCTCCTCGACAAAACTTATGAGCAATGCCCTAAATACGACGTTAGATCATACTAGGCGTTTTTAATGCCAAAATAGGTAAAGAGGAAATCTTTGGTAGGACCATCGGAAAACATAGCCTACACGACACAACGTCTGAAAACGGACTTAGGCTAATTGACTTCGCAGCGGCACACAACGTCACCATTGCAATCACACGGTTTCCTCATCTCGATATACACAAAGGGACTTAGCGACACCCCAGATCAAAGAACCGTCAATCAGATTGATCACGTTGCGATCGATGCAAGACACGCCTCCAGTATCTTGGATGTTCGCACCTTCCGAGCATCTAACATCGACTCGGATCACTACCTTGTTGCAGCAAACGTAAGAATGCGAATAACCCGAACTCCACAACAACGGAGTAACACTGTGAGGAAGTATGACTTCAAAAAGCTGCAATCGCAAGAAACCGCCAGAACTTATGCCGATCGAATATCCCATAACCTCTCTCGAAATCCAGTACCGCCAGCATTAAGTGCCGAAGACCAGTGGCAACACTGCCAACAAGCCATCAGAGATGCCGCAACTGATGTGCTAGGTTTCACCAGACCACCACCACGAAACCTCTGGTTCGATGACGAATGGAGGCAGGCCCATGCTGCCAAACAAGAGGCATATAAAGCGGCGCTGCAAAGAAAGACGAGAGCTGCTCACGAGCTCTACGAGCAGAAAAGACGGGAAGAACACCGGCTTCTTCAAAAGAAAAAGAGAGAGCATGAGAAGCGCGCGATCGGAGATATTGAGAGATGCTACTCCAGGAACAACGTACGGAAGTTTTGCCAACAGGTAAAAAGAACGTGCCAAGGAAAAAAAACCTGCACAGAAGCCTGTAGAGATAGGAATGGAAACCTCGTAGTAGAGTCACAGTCGGTACTGAGTACATGGAAGGACCATTTCTGCAGACTGTTAAACGGCGATGAAGACCAAAATCCCGCTGTCAGGCAGAATGAACCATTCAACATGGATGATGACAGACAAGACTTCCGTCCACCTGACCAAAATGAAGTAAGGATAGCAATATCTAAACTAAAAAACAACAAAGCTGTTGGACCCGACGGACTACTCGCCGAACTTTTTAAAGCGGCCGGAGATAACCTGGTGGAGTGCATACACCAACTCATCTCTAAAGTTTGGTCAGAAGAAAGTATGCCTGATGAATGGAACCTCAGCATCGTTTGCCCGATCCACAAGAAAGGAAACTCTCTAAACTGCGCCAACTATAGAGGAATTAGTCTCCTGAATATCGCCTACAAGATCTTTTTTGCCGTACTATGTGAACGCCTGAAACCTTTCGTCAGCAACCTGATTGCCCCCTATCAGTATGGTTTCAGACCAGAAAAGTTCACAATCGATCAAATGTTCACGCTACGGCAGATCCTGGAAACTACCCAAGAATTTTAAATCATTACCCACCACCTGTTTATTGATTTAAAGGCCGCGTACGATAGCATTTATAGAGACGAGCTATAAAGAGCCATGTCAGGGAAAGGGACACACAACACCGGCGGATTGGACAAAACATCACAATAGACAGGTACAACTTTGAGGTAGTTAGGGACTTTGTGTACCTCGGATCCGCTATAACATCTGACCACAACATCTCGTCAGAAATAAAGCGAAGAATTACTCTTGCCAATCGCTGTTTCTATGAGCTAGGAAGGCAATTGAGTAGCAAAGCCCTCTCTCGAAAGACAAAGGAGACTCTGTATAAGACCCTAATCATCCCAGTCCTGCTCTATGGCGCCAAGGCATGGATTCTATCTAAAGCGGATGAAGATATCCTTAGTCGTTTCGAGCGTAAGATTCTTCGGAGGATTTGTGGCCCTATCTGCGTTAACAGGCTTTGGAGGAGAAGGTTCAACCAAGAACTATACGAGCTGTACAGCGACATTGGCCTGGTGAAAAAAATACGCATATCACGTTTAAGATGGCTAGGTCATGTAGAGCGAATGGACAACAATTCTCCGGCTCGCAGGATCTTCGATTCCATCCCAGAGGGTAGACGCAGTCAAGGAAGACCTCGCCTTAGGTGGCGCGCTCAAGTGGAGGACGACCTCAACCAACTTTGAGTGCAAACTGGAGGCAGCTAGCCAAAGACCGAGCTGGCTGGAGAGGCATGTTGGTTGAGGCCCAGGTTCGTCCCGAACTGTAGCGCCCCCTAAGTAAGTAAGTATTCATGTAAGTGAACGAAAAAAAATAAAATAACCATGAAAAGCTATAATGAATTGTTTTCTTTCATGGAATTTTAAAAAAAGTAGCTCATAAATAAAAGTCTTAGCAAAAGTGTCACAGCAGTAACGCTGATTGACAGATATATTTTATTTACATTTTTTTTCGATTGCTGTTTTGGCTGCAATTGAACTAAGCATCTATTTTAATAGTAGAAACATCGAACAGAGAGGGCTGCATGGGAAACGCTGCACATTTGTTTTAAGCCGAAAACAGATGTGCAGTTCTCACGTATAACTGCGTGCAGAACCGCACCTAAAACAGATGTTCATATTTTTTGACATTTATGTATTTCTGGACATTTTTAAAGTTGCAAAAAATTAAAAAATTATACTGAAGAAAAAAATTTCACTTCAAAAATAATGTAAATAAAATCAAATTTGTGTGAATTTGAATTTAAAACCAAGAAAAACTATGATTAAGTATTTTTTTAAAAGTGTTGGCAAAAGTGTCACAGCGGTAGCGCTGATTAAAGCGGTGTTCACATGGGACAATGCAGAGGCCAAGACAATGGGACAATGTTCCATGTGAACAATTGTTTCCAGGACAAGACAATTGTCATTATATTTTCCTCCCAGCCAGCCTGCCGAGCTATCTCTGAGGACAATAATGACATCATCCAACCCCGTTCAAGAAGCTCGGACAAGACAATTAATTATTGTCCCATTTTCTTGTCTACATGTGAACGCTGCTTAACAAGTGTGGTATATATCAGTAATGCCAGATAGCTTTTATTTACATTTTTTTCGTTTGTTGTTGTGGCAGCAATGAAACTAGGCATGAAATTTAGAAATAGACATCGCGCAGATTCTGCAACCCTGCAGAATTTTGGGCTTACATCCCCATAAGAGCCTGTGTAATATTGTTTCCTACACGAAATTATCTGCACATCTGTTTTGACCATTAACCATAAGATATTTTTTCAGCATTTGGGCATCACTAGTAAACTTTCGATTTGATCATAGAAAAAAGAAACAACAAGGACAAGTGAGGGGATAATTCTCTCTTCGCCTACAAACTGATAAATGCTCCGTTCAGCGACATATGGGTACCGGTCCCTGTGCATTTCGTATGGGACAACTAATACGTTTGCATTTATGTGGGCACGAAACGTATGGCTGATTGGCTACTTCTCACACGAATCTTGCACGTATTCACATACACAAAATAAAATTTCAGGGTTTGCAGGGCATGGTCGGTACAGGTCGTAGTTAATTTATTTCATTTTTCTATGCCAATAATTTAAGTTTTCTGTGTATACACTCGAAATGTTGATTCACACGCTAACTTCGTTTAATTTGCTATTAGACGATGAAACTGGATGCATGCACCTTTCTTGAATTCTTCTTTGTTATTTCATTCTCTGTCGCAAGCGCTATTAATGATGAATTTAGTTTCATGAAACAAGTTTGATAGTTCCCTTTCATTTTCATTTTCCATAATCATTTGCAATGAATCTGCTCTTTTAACCCTAGCGATGTAATGACTGTGTTTAACCACATCAAATTTTCGCTGGATTCAAAAAGAGACGAGAACTCAAAACTAAGCAACTTAGTCCACAAAAAATTATTTTCCAGTTTATATTTCGTTTACTTTGAATTTTTTTTAAGTTTACTCTTAGTAAAACGAAACCAAGTGATAAAGAATTAAAAAAAAAAACACCAAGAGAAAAGAAAAACGTCAAACAGATTCTTCGAACATGCTACCCATGCGACACAGGACAGATTTTTTCCTGTTTCTTGTTTTCGAATTTTTTCTCTCCATATTCAAATAATTCAAACAATGTGCATGCATCCAGTCTCATCGTCTAATAGCAGACTTACGGTCACACAGTGGTATTGTTAATCCATTAATTACTTGTGTTACTGACTTAATATTCTTTTAAAGAGGACTTTGGCACCACCTGGCTGTATCTCTTCTGACATTGCGGCGCGTTGCTTGTTATTACATCGCTCACTATCGCATGTCATTGCAATATTTTCGAATTTTGTGCGTCTTAATTCCTATTAACGGAATAAGCAATGTTTTCTTATGTTTTTATTCTCGTATTCGATTTATTTTTTCAAATATTTTAATTTAAACAATACAAATTTGTATAATCCCCTTCAAAAGTGCCACCTTATCAAGTAATAAATGTTATAAAAACAATGTAAGTTCAATTTGTGCGAATTATGTATACTACCGCTTGTGTTACATATGTGTGTTACGAATGGTTGTTCATCTTTGTGAAAAAATCCAAAGCAAAAAAAAACTAGATCTCCATTGTAAGTTTTCTTATTGCTGTGATAAAAAAAGTATTTTAGATAAATGAGAAATAGGTTTACAAAGTTTAACATCTTGTGCAACCAAACACAGCGCTCGTATTGGAAGGCAGGAGCCTCTTAAGTACTTCAGGCTTTGTTCCCGTACTCTGAAATTAAAAAAAAAAAAAAAAAATTCATTTTGATTTAATTGACCTATAAATTCGTCTATAAATGTGTTGTACGAGAACAAGGCTTCATAAATAATTAACAAAACAAACTGTAATATAAACTTACAGGGCACCTGGCACAACCAGAACGAAACAACAGGAGTGTTCACCGCCTAAGAAGAAATCTAAAAACTCGAAAATGATGTAAGTGCAGTTTTTTTGTATATACATATTTTGTTTTATTTAAGTGAATTTAGGATTGATTTCTGACACTGTATACTTGTTGCTTGAATTTTGAAATTCTTCGGGTAAGGCGTCAAGACTTTTGCGCTGGGGGTTCGATGTTCATCCGATCTACATGGCCGAGCCATCTTAGCCGATGGATACGAATTTTTGTTGTATCTTCTCGTTGTTTGTGGGATCGCAAACAGAACCATAAATGCAAGATCTGGCGTAATGTGAAGATTTGACCGATCGTAGGTTTTACAGGTCTAAACCGCCCTTGACGGAAGACGTTCTCATAAAGTTCTATAGTTGAATCGATGTGTAGTGCCCCGTGGCATAGTGGTTAGTGTGTTGGACTGCTAAGCGAATGAGCCTGGTAAACTCCACTATTTACCAAATATTCACATTACGGCAGATGTTGGAAAAAAACCAAGAATTTCAAATCGATACCACCACCTTTTCATTTGTATAGAGCTATGTGCAGCCTTAACATCCCTGCCAAACTGGTCCGCCTGTGTAAATTGACAATGGAAAACGCACACTGTTCCGTGAAGGTCGGTAAAGACCTCACCGACACCTTTGAAGTCAAAAGAGGATTTAAACAAGGCGATGAACTGTCCTGCGACTTTTTCAACATCACACTTGAAAGAATAGTGCAGAACTTTCACGCCATCACCAGAGGCACGATAATCGGAGAACACAAAGTGATGTCAGTAGCGCGTTTGTGAGACCGTAGACACCCAACATCGACTTCTTGGACAAAACATCACTATACCAGCTATAACTTTAAGGTAGTTAGGGACTGTCTACCTGGGCTCCGCTATGAACTCAGCAGACAACAACACCAGCGCTGAAATCAAACGAAGAATAACTTGCCAATCGCTGCTTCGGGCTTAGAAGGCAATTGAGTAGCAAAGCCCTCTCTCGGGCAACTAAATTGTCCCTTTATAAGACGCTCATCATCCCAGTCCTACTCTATGGTGCAAACGCATGAACGTTGTCAAAAGCGGACGAGAACGCTTTAGGCTGCTTCGAGAGAAAGATTCTCTGGGTGATTTTTGGTCTATGCATTAACGGGGAGTGGAGAAGAAAGTACAATGAAGAACTGTACCGGCTGTACAGCGACACAGACCTAACCAAGAGTAAAAATTCAACTCAAATGGCTGGGTCTTATAAAGCGGATGGACATCAATGCTCAGGCCCGGAATGGTTGTGGCCCAAGTCAACCCCGTACTGTAGCGCCACCTAAGACAAGACAATTTCATTTTTCATGAATGGCACTTGCATCGACGATCTCCGTTGGAACGACCATACATTTGAGACCGCCAAAAATGCTGCTGAATGCTTAGGTTTTCTGTATCGATGCAAGAAGTTTTTTCCCCTCCTGATCTGGCGTGTTTTTTTATAAAAAATGGTCACTCGAAGTAGCCAGCTGCATTTCTCCCCTTAAAAGTTTCACCCGTAATACTCGTCTCGCATTGAGCCCAATTTCAGACGTACCGTGAAATATAGGGATTCTTTTTTTAGCCGAAAAAAAACTATTCGGCTTGGAATAGTTCACCCGGCAATATTTTCCCTTGCAATTTTGATCTGCAAGCATTCAAAACCAATGTTAATCTACACCTCCTGTCCTTCCCTTCCCTATCTTCCTAAAGCCCGCACAGAGTGCTCTACATTGAAAGGGAAACAAATAATACCTTGTGCGCGCGGTAGTTATAAAAAAAGCTTGTTTACTGAGCCTGTTAACAGTTAGGTGTTATACTTACTATTAATTTAGTTCTCCCAATTTTTTTTTAAATAATTTTTGTTTTTATAAATTTGCATTGATATCTTAATATCTTAATTATCATTTTAGGGATGCCAAAGAAAGTTTAGGCGAATTCGAATCATCAATTTTTGATGCAAGCGATGGTCACAAACTAGTTGATTTGATTCGAAGGAAGAAAGGTTTGCGTGTCCAAACGCAAAAAATCTTTGAAGATGTTCCTACCCACAGGCCAAGTTTACACATTGAAATTGAAAGACTTGACAAAGATAATGAGACTTTGCAACCAGAAGAACCTCTTCCTCCTCATCCCACCGCAGCTGTTGTTAAGAGCAATGCTCCACCAACAAACTGCGAATTTTTTGTTCCCAAATCTCCAAAAAGAGTATCAATTACAAGACCGATAACAAGTCCAATAAGTAAGTCAAAGATTTATATGCTCATTTTCAATGTTTAATTATTATTATTTTTTTTTCAGTAAAAATGAATTCAACGACCTTAAAGAGAAGAACACTGCTAAAAGAATTCGAAAAGGCATTTTTAAGTGAAAGTCGATTTGTAAGTTAATGATGTATTTTTTTATTAATTTATTTAAAATTGAAATTTAGAGAATTGGAAGTAATACCATAATTATTTATTTAAATAATATCTCTTCCTAGCTTCCACAAACGTGCAGCACTCCTATCTCCATTGAACTTCCAAGCCAACCTAAGCAAACAAATGAAAAGCTTTCAACTAAAGAAGCCAGCACTTCCAAGAACAAACGCGTAGAAGAAAATATTATATGCACACCAATAACAATAAGCGATGACGGCTCTCCGGTTGAGCAAAATGATTCCATGTCAAACGCATCGCCACCCGAAAACAGCAATACCGACCACATGATGCAGTCTTTAATTCGGAAAAATGAACTTCTAAACGCGCTTGCACTATCAGCGTCAAAAGATCGAGATAAAGATGAAACTACGGTAAATAAAGAAAATCCTCCAAGTCGAAAAAGTCCTTGTCGGACATTTACAGTTGAGTGTGACATTACCTCGGGCAAAATTACTTTATCACCCGCTAAATCATCTGGCCAAAATACTGAAAGACAACCTCTGTTGCCAACAACACCAACAAAAAATGTGAAGTCAGTTACAAGAAAACTGATTGCAACTCCTGAGCAGAGAAGAGTACTTTTGAGTCGATTAGGCATTGGTTTACCAAAATCTAATTCTCCTCATAAGATTCCAGATTTACCCCAAAAGCCATCACATATACCAGTTCTTGCAACAGCAACTCCTGCCAGTGTTCCATGTCTGACAAATCAGGAAACAGCTACAGCGGAATTTGTGGAACGACTGCAAAAAAACTCAACCCCAAACTGTCCAGTTATTGTTATACCAGTTAACCAAACTTTCAATCAAGCCCCCAATAATGCCTCCTGCACAGGGCTTACGACGCCAGTAAAGAACCTGCCTGAAATAACGTCTACCATGTTAGATAACGCTCCGCCAGAATCTGGCCAAGTCCAAAGTAAAACAGATGTGATCGAAAAAACTACCCGCGTTGACAGCCCAGCGTCGAATGGAATATCATCGACTACCATTCTAAATGGTGAGCCACAACCTGCAAAAGCACCAAGCTCACCGATAAGCAGTTTAATGTGGGAAGATATCATAACTGATGATGCATCCAGTTCAGACTGTAGTCATCGTAGAATGAAAATGTCAAAGAGAAAAAAACTATCCAAAAGAGAAAAACCTCAAAATCCATATTCACCTACCCACGACAAGAAAAAGTTATCGCTAAGTTATAAGTGCTTAGACTTACGGGTACGTGTCGATGAAAAAGAAGAATTGCGGGAACCTAAAAGCCATTCACCAATGCGACAGAAAGATAAGGAGTGCCACAAACAACTAAAAAAAAAGTTGCAGTCACCTCAAGACGATTCTTCTGAAGACGATGAGCAATACCAACAAGATCGTATTAAAAACTTGCGGAAGCCATCTCGACGTAACGTTTCTAAAGCCTATGAAGAATGTTACGCAAAAAAGCACGACAAAAAATTACCAGATCGGTTTCGACGGGAAACTTATAACATCAACAAAAGTGGTGAAGAATGTGAAAACAAATCACCACAGAGATCTAGACAACTATCTGCTGATGAAAAAAGTGACGAAGAACGTAACAGCAATTTGCCACAACGTTCCGTACAGCAGCTCCATAAAAGCCCTACAAAAAATTTGCCTCAGCGAACATGCAAGGCACCATCTAAAGGTTTTGAGCAATCTGAAAAAGATTATGAAAAGAATTTACAACATATGTCTCGGCGAGAAATTTCTAGGATCGCTGATCGAAGTGAAAACAACATTCCGCAACGATCAGGGCAAAAAGCTTCTTCGAATGACGAATTTGACAAACGGTGTGTAAACGAATTGCCGCAACATTCTCGACGGGAACCTTCTCCAACTGACCAACGTGAGAAGCAGCAGCAATCGAGAAAACAAGTTTCTAAGATTGATGGGCGGCACTGTGATAAAGATCATGAAAACACTTTGCCGGAAGAAGCATCTCTGGCTGAAGAAAGTCAAGAAGAGTTTGAAATTAACACGTCGGAACGAAATCCAAACAATTCCCCTTTGGTCGATAAATCGAACAAAATAAATGAAAATTGTGATAAAGAACGTGAAAAAAACGAAGTGCCACAATCGCAAGCTTCTCTGGTTGCTGAATGGGTAGAAGAACCTGAAGAAGAGCTTGAAAAAAACTTTCCGCAACGGTCTAAGGATAAGGAGCATGAAAATAAGCCCCGATCACGGCGGGAAGCTTCTAAAATCGATGAGCGTTGTGAAGAAGAATTTGAAAACAATTTGCAAACGCGGTCTAGACGTAATGCTTCTCTAATTGATGAACGGGAAAACGGGCATGAAAAGCAACAACGATCCCGACGTCAAGCGTCTAAAATCAATGAACATTCTGAAGAAGAGTTTGAAACCCGCTTAGGGCCGCCCTCTCGACGGGATGCTTCTTTAATTCATGAAAAGCAGCCGGGATTACGGCGAGAAACTTTTAAGATCGATGAGCATTATAAAACAGACCTAGAAAAAAACTTGCCACCACGGTCTCGACGTGATGCCGGTATAATTGATGAACGGGAAAAGGGACACGAAAATCAACAACGATCCCGACGTCAAGCTTCTAAAATCAATGAGCATTATGATGAAGAATTTGAAACTAACTCAGGGCCGTCCTCTCGACAGGATGCTTCTCCAATTCATGAAAAACATCGAGATAAAAAGCAGCAGGTATCACGGCGAGAAGCTTCTAAAATCGATGAGCATTGTCAGGAAGACCTCGACAAAAACTTGCCACCACGGTCTCGACGTGAACCTTCGCAAATAGATGAACGCGAAAAGGGGCATGAAAAACAGCAGCGATCACGACGGAAAGCTTGCAAGTTCGATGATCATTGTAAAGAAAAGACTGAAAATAATTTGCTGCTGCGATCTCCACGCATAGCTTCGCTAATTGATGAAAGGGAAAAAAGACATGAAAAGCAGCAGCGATCGTCATCATCATCATCTGAAATCGATGAGCATCGTGAAGAAGAGCTTAAGAACAATTTGCCGCCGCAGTCTCGACGTGATGCTTCTTTAGAAAATGCACGGGAAAAAAGGCAAGAAAATCAACATCGATCCCGACGACAAGTTTCTAGAATCGAGGAATGTCGTGATAAAGATTTTGAACCCATTTTACTTTCACGATCGGGACGGGAAGTTTCTCAAACAAATCAACATGACAAAGGATATGAAAAACAACGGCGATCTCAAAGGCAAGCAAACAAGGTCGATCAGCGTGAAGTAGAGCTAGAAATCAACTTGGCGCCGCGGATTTGGCGAGATAATTCTCATACTCCTGAACGACAAAAAGGGCATGAACAACAGCGATCACGGCGGGAAGCTTCTAAGATCGATGAGCTTGAAAATAATTTGTCGTTACAATCTAGACGCGAAATCGCGATCGTTGATGAACGGGTCAAAGATCGTAAGAAGCAGCAGCGATCACGGCCAATAGCGTCTAAGATCGATGAGCAATGTGAAAAAGTGGTAAGATTGCGACCAGAAATTTCTCACACGGAGCAACACGAAATAAATCGCGATACCAGCTTATCACCTCGATATCAAAAGCATACTGGTAAGACAGATGATAAAGAAAAAGATTTGAATATTTCTCCTATCCACCGCGAACCTGAGGATGAAATTCAAAACAAACTTTCCCGGACATCCCGACTGGATATTTCTCAGGTTGACGACGAACTTAATCGACTAAGAAATTGTGTTGAAGGCAGCAACAACGATGCTGATATCTTGCAAATTGAAGTTTTGCCGCCTCCTTATGAGTTTTGCGACAAAGAAGCAATTGCAATTCGCAAATCAGAATCATTTAGATTAGATGAACTTGTTGACGAAATAAGCTCCGACAAAATATCTATGGTAAGAAAATAAAAAGATCGTATGTTCATAATTACATAATGTTTAAAATTCTAGTCTCAGGCCAAGTTTCAACGTCCTGCTGATGTAAGCAAGCCAAGAAGGAGGTTCACAAAAGTTGTAAGTTGTCTAAATTTTTCGCTTTTATTATAAAAAAGATTACAGAAGATTACCAAATATTTACAAAATGTAATAATTTTTAGAAATAACGAAGAGAATATAATGCTGCCTCCAATTTCATACACCAACTTCTTGAAGATTAACTTCCACGTGCTGGAGTTTTAGTATTGATCCGCTCTACATGACCCATACTTACTTAGTGTACGCTACAGTTCGGGACGAGCCTGAGCCTCAACTTACATCCCTCTCCAGTCAGCTCGGTCTTTGACTAGCTGCCTCCAGTTTCGCACTCCAAGTTGGTTGAGGTCGTGCTTCACTCGATGGAATCGAGGATCCTGCGAGCCGGAACATTGTTGTCCATTCGCTCTACATTACCCAGCCATCTTAAACTTAATATGCGTATTTTTTTGACCAGGTCAATGTCACTGTACAGCTCGTATAGTTCTTGGTTGAACCTTCTCCTCCAAAGCCCGTTAACGCAGATAGGGCATAAAATCTTCCGAAGAATCTTACGCTCGAAACGACTAAGGATATCTTCATCCGCTTTAGATAGAGTCCATGCCTCGGCGCCATAGAGCAGGACTGGGATGATTAGGGTCTGATACAGAGTCTCCTTTGTCTTTCGAGAGAGGCCTTTGCTACTCAATTGCCTTCCTAGCCCATAGAAACAGCGATTGGCAAGAGTAAATCTTCGCTTTATTTCTGACGAGATGTTGTTGTCAGATGTTATACTTTGTCGACCACAGTGTTTCACTATGACGACAGGAGATAGTTCAGGCGAAACACCAGAATAACTCCAAGTAGACTTTTGTATCGAAGATGATTTAATTCAAAAATATCGCCTCTTACCGCTGGTGGGGGAAAGCAATAATTTAAATTAAACCTGAAGAACAATCAATAAGCCAAACGTTTGAACTGTGTATGTGTTGCTTATTTTATTTCTTACAATACTATTTATACATTAAATATGCTTACTTAACAAAATAATTTTAACAAAGTAACCTAGAAGTAAAAAGTAACCTAGAAGTAAAAAGTAACCTAGAATTGTGAATAGCGAAATTGGGAAATGTAAGAATAGTAAGGTCACATCAATTACCAATTTAGGTCACCAAAAGTAACCTAGCATTCAATAGCAAAGTAATACAGTGAAGCTGTTTATGACATACATGAAAACATACAGTGAAGCTGCATGTTGACTATGAATTTATACAAATGCCCTGACTTGTATTGAATTGTCCCAGTGATCTTATCTCTAAATACGTCAAAGTAGCTCATTAGGGCATCTGCTTTGTTGACTGTTGACGCCACCGTTGGTCCAATTGATTGGGCTAATCCGCCGTACTTCATCTTTTTGAGGGGCTCGTGCAAGACTTCTGCGAATCGATTAGAACAGTCATAAAAGTAGAGCATTATATTGATGAAAGCATGTAATTCGTGTTGTCCCATTCTATTTCCTGTTGACCCCATGGCAGAGAAGACACACACACACACGAACAGCTCGTTCTCTCCTACCAATCACATCGATGTCGTCAGCAAACCCATACAGTTGTGGAGATCGTGATATATTTACTATCTTTTCAACCATCTGTAGGTTTTGACGGTTTCATTAAAATCCCTTTAATTTTGACGGAGCACGAGTTTTCTCCATCATCATTGTGATAAGTCTTATCAGCTTGGCAGGAATTTTAAAGCAAATTCTTCCAAACATCCCGATTACTGGCCGACCGACGACAACCAATTACACACCCCTAGCCTATGACATCCTTCCAAAGCAAGCAAGGTCTGCCACGTTGTCTTCTACCATAAAAAGGACTGCAAAAGACTCCGAGCTGGTTCCTCTTCGCTCATTCGAGTTAAGTGCCCAGCCCACCGGAGTCTACCGAGCTTTATTTTTTTCACAACATCTGCTTCGAGGTAGATTTCATACAATGCATGATTGTATCTTCTCCGGAATTGTCCTCCCTCGCCCACGGGGCCAAAAATTCTACGTAAGACTCCTCTCGAACGCAATTAAGAGATAAGAGTTCCTTTTTGTAAGCACCCATGTCTCGGATCCATATGTGAGTACTGGTAAGACCGTAGTCTTGTACAGCAGCAGTTTGGTTTTTATGGTAAGTTTTCTGGATTTAAAGAGCCTTGACAGATTATAGTAGGTTCTGTTGGATTTTAGCAGCCACCCGCGTATTTCTTCCTTCATATTATTATCGGCTGCTACTTTTGACCCAAGGCAGTTAAAGGGCTGCACTACTTCAAATTCATACTCCGCTACCCTGATAGTTGGGTCTAAAACCCCATTGATATCATATCAACAGCAAACAGTTTGAGATGTTTTCTGGTCGGTCGGATAAAAACTTTTTGAGAGTATCCAAACTTAGTTTTTTGGAATTTCTCTTCTTCTTGTGATCAAGACAAAATGAAAATGAATACATACATATAACCTCATAACGGTATCCAATCTCCTCCATCTTCTTATTTTGGTTTTCGTTATTATTATCGTTTTCATTTTAGTATTAATATAGAATATTTTGTTTTTTTTTAGCCTGAACATGTTAAACAATATCTTGAAGTTAACAAGAAGCTTCCGAAAACGAAATATCTCAACGTATCAAAACGAAAACTGTACAGTAAAGGTAACTCGGATGGATCAACATCTGATGATTCGTCGCCAGAGAAATCTTTCAGAAAAAGTTTAAAAGGCGCTTCAAAATCAAAAAGAAGTTTATTTTCCAGTGCAAATGATACAAAAAGATTCACAGGGCCTTCATATAAATCAAATTCCAGCCGGGTGACAACCCCACTTAAGAACTTAAACAAATCTCGAAAATCAATTAAAAGGAAAAAACAGAATATCGAAAGAAACTCAATTCGGCGTTCATCTAAAACACACTTCAATAACAGCATAGAGCCTACCTCTCAAACAGAAACTGAAAACATTACTATCACTGAAACGCCTAAAAACAGAAATGGGAACTTAGAAAATGATGTAGAAGAAAGCCATCTAGAGCGTCGTCCCTCTGGGAAGGCCTCAAAACTAATTAGTAAAGAAGTTTTGGGCCTGGGAAATCATATGGCTAGCGACCGAAAAAGTCATCAAGAAAAAAACAAATCAGTAGCTCTTCCTAAATCACACTCAAGCGAATCTACTGCTAGCCCAATTAAAGCGGCAAAGCAAAGTAACAAAAGTACCGTTATAAACAAGGACGTTGAAGAGAACATAGAAGAAGAAATTCCAGTGCCTCCACCAAAAGTACGCCCAAAAAAGAAGCCGAAAACAACTAAACGGACTAAAGCAGTTTTAGATTCCCATCCTCTAGCTGATGATCAGAACAATGCAACAACCAGCACTGATAATAACAGTACGTTAAAATAATAATTTATTTGTGATTTCTTGATTATATTTTTTTTGTTTGTTTTTTTTTTTTTTTTTTAAGTTGTAGATTTTGGACCTCGTCGTTCAAAACGACAAACAAAACCCCCAACAGCTTATTGGGCTTGTGCAGATTCGAAATATACGCATGTGTATGATATCTACTCTATGTTAACCAAGGGAAAGAAACCTTACTTTCCAGAATTCCTTACAAACCCTAAGCCAAAAAAGAAAAAGACAAAACAATTACCGAGTCCAGATGATTATTTAGTAGGGAATACTAATACAGTTGAATCGAGCTCGGACACAAACACTAAAAACAGTAAACAGACATCGAAACAAAAAACGAAACCAATTGTAACTGGATCAACCTTAGAAAGAAAAGAACGCTGTTTTGGCTTAGAAAATGAAGCATCCATGGCGGGAGCTCGTGTATCTGAAATGTCGACAGATGAGGCCCAGTCTTCAACCTACGTATCAAGAGATGATACCAGCTCTCAAGCTAAAAACAAGGCAAAATTAAAAACGAAAACAAAACATAAGGCCAAAGATGATGTTGCGGATGTAAATCCTCCTAACCAAGATTCAATACCTACCGCCTCCGATACACAACAAACACCCACAAATGTGCTTCCTCAATCCTCAACAAACAGATCAAAGAGGCTAACTTCTACGGACTCATCTTTGAATAAAAATGCAAATTCAAATAGTATGTTGAAGAAACCAAAAGCAAAATCAAAGAAAAGTAGGCCTTCAACAGAAATTGAACAAAGCTCTAGTGATTGTCCGTCAGAAAGTGATATGCGCAGTCTTGATAACAGACGGCTTCAAACAATTGGAGAAAATTCTCAAACTGCATTCAATGCAGCATCCTCAGAATCCGTCGCCGAATCTTATGAACAAAGATTGAGCGGCACACTAATGCCACCACCAGCAACAACAAATGTTGCAAGAAAAGGAAAGTTACTCAAAACAAAAAATGCCTTCCGTACTGAGCACGATCAATCTATTGCAAATGTTTCATCTCTGTACGTAAACAATCTGTTTGATCAGTTGAAAAACTCAAGCTCGGTGAATAGAACCCGACTTGAAATGAATTCTAGTGGGCAGGTTTCGCTAGACAATGGCAGTTGTAGTCAATCATCTAGTTCTTCTACGGGGAAACAAAAAAATTTATCTGTTCGACTGCAGCGAATGAATTTTAGGGAAAGATATAATGATGTCAGTTCAAGGAATTTCGATTCCGGATTTTCTTCTGAGGACAAGGTAAGTTAACGCTATTTTGTCCTTGCTTTAAGTTTCTAACATTCAAAAACATCACTAGGAAAATTTGTTTTTTTTTTTTTTTGTTATCTAGTGATCTAGGTTTCCCTTTTTTTAAGTAGGGCAAATAGTGTTGCCA